>CM021732.1:140611956-140666673 GCA_011075105.1 Heteronetta atricapilla | reverse complement strand
GAAAGAAAGAAAGAAAGAAAGAAAGAAAGAAAGAAAGAAAGAAAGAAAGAAGTAGCTTTTCTCATACTGTAGAGTAAAAGAAACATTGATTGACTTGTTGGTTAGTGTTACTTGTTAGTGAACCTCTGTTTACTTGAGAAATCTGCTCTGATATACTTTGCATTAACACATTCTTCGTTCATGAAAGAAAGTTTTTCTTTCTCTCTGGTCATTTTTAATAAAAATTTTGTGAATAGAATGCCTAAAATGGACAGTGGCACTGAATTTTAGAAAAGAAGGGAAACTAGAATTATCCTTCAGCTTTTACTGTCATATTCTGAATTCATTGTCCTTAACTGCAACTTTAAAATAAACTGTTAAACCTTCTGAAGTCCAAATAAGGACCATTATGTTTTATTTCTGCAAGCAAAGGGTGCTTAAAGTTACTGAAATTGTGATGGTACTTTGTATGGAAAAAACAAATGTTTATTTTGACACTTATAATGGTGCATAATTGGTTTTAAATAAATAAACTGAAAAACTAGTTTGGCCTTTCATACTTTATTCAGAGTCATATCAACAAACATATTTACAAGTACAAATATATCTCAGTAGCTCATCTATCTCCTCTAATATGCATTTACAGGGAAACTTTCACTATTGCTGATATTTTGATGTCTTTTCAGAATGCAGACTCAAGAATACTCTCAAACACCTGCCATGGGAGACACATACAATGGTGCCTGAAGTCAGTGAGGCTGCTGTAAACTTTCAGGTCCTACAGCACCTGGAACTGGTGTCATGTGTGTGTTATACTGCAAAACCTGTTTATTCCACCTGCCCTTTGGAGTGAGTTAAGCAGGGCTATTTATATGCTGGTGCAAAGACTATGGAAAGGATGGCTATGATTAAAGACTAAAGAATTATTACCTTGAATTTCAGGCATGTGTAAAGATGAAGCCATAATAGGTGTGTGAATATAAATATAAGTTGAATATCAATTTCTCAATAAAGGCAATGAGCTGACTATACTGAATTTAGTTTCTCTGCAATTTTCAGTAATGGACTATCTGGTACAGATAGGTACAGGCACTTGTGTTTTTTCCAGGTTGAATTTAGGCACACACATTACTATTTACATGCTATCAATGTCTGTAACTGCAGCTAATAAGTTACACATATGAATTATATGTTTAATTGGACACCCCCAAATTCATAGTCTGTATTTTCTGGTGCGTGAGTAGGAATGAGCTTCAATTCACTTCCCTGGGATTTGTGATCATCTGTCCACATGATCACATAGCTGTTAAATAAATCTTAACATTGAATTTGCATTGAAGCTCCTTATTTGGATCTCAATAAAGTAAAAGGGACTTTGAACTATTTCGCCTTAAGAGATAACTCTTTGTCAAGATATCATCTTCTAATCATATTGGTCTTTCCTCTGTTAAGCTTTGAAGTTTCAGCTACTGTGAAGTGAGATTAAGTGAAAAATGTTTGAAAAATTTGCTTTTCTGTTTAACTTCAGGAAATATGCACATCAGGACTATTTCATCCTGTTTTCTCAGGTTCAGATTGTGAAAATCACTCAGCAAAAACATTCTATATAGTTTCTTTTTGGTCAGAGAGGTCTCACATTACTTTTAGTCATCTTTTAATTTTCTTCTATTTTTCTGTTGCAGTAAATATTATGTCACTGTTTCTTCGTCACTGAAACTCATTTATTGGCAGTCAAATGCTTTCCCACATAGGGATCCTATGTTCAACTCTACATGAATTTCAGTCTAGCAAGGTTATTTCCTTTGCAGAGCACAGCTGACACCCTGCTCAACACAGTCATCACCAGCTCCATCAAACCTAACAGGAGTTTAAGAAGTTTCTTTAAGTGACAAACTAAGCACATTCTTGAAGTTTTATCTGTGTGTTTCAGTACTAAAAACAAGCTTAACAGTAGTTGATGCCATGTAGCATTGAGCACATACTAATTCCCCTCTGGAAATTGAACATTTCAATGCTGCACCTTCTTCTGGCAGAGATCTTCCCTCAGGAGGCAGTCAGGTGTTGCCTACTGACTTGTAGTGGCTGCCCAAAAGCTCTGCAGTGGTGATAAATGACTCATTTCTTTCCATAAAGAGCAGAGCATTTAGCTTCTGACAAAGAGGTAGAATGAACTGCCCCTTCTGGGACACAGAAAGGCCAATGGAAAATACAAAGTGAATTGGAAATGGACTCCAATGTAAGGAGTGCTTCAATATCAAATAAGAGTAGTTTTATTTTTGAAAACTTTAAAATAGGTTTATCAAACCCTGCTATCCCATACAGTACTGTAAAAAAAGGATAAATAGTGCACAATTTGGGTTGATTTAGCTCTCATAAGTGGATACAAGAATGGAATTTGACATGTTCTATAAGTATGTGTCAGTGCTTCTTTCCCTGGCAGAACTTCAGCTGCACTATAAATAAATAACTCCCAATTTAGGTTATAGTCCAATATCAGCAGTAGTGTATGCTGTTTTGTGAAAGAAAAAAATGTATTGGAAATGGAGGAATATTATGAGAAAACAAATCTTATTTTGTGTCTTTCCCTCTCTTCAGTTTGTTTTTTTTTTTTTTTTTTTAAAAAAGGACTTTTTTAATACACGTTTTTCATTTGTCTTCCCCATTAAGTTTTGTCTTGAAGTGCTTTGAGTGATCAACTCTTCAGGGGACCCTGAGTAGTACTTTGAAGACTTTGTTCTTCAGTAGTTATTGATATGAATGTATTGATCATTTAGTGAATAGATTTTGGTTTTGTCAGCTTTTCAAACATTCAAATGAAGTAAGCATTTCCTTGAACTAATATTGTTCAGCGACTTTTAAATCATGTGGGTGGGATGGTGAAAGCAGGGAATGGAATGAGTAAGCAGAGAATCACTTTCTACCTGGAAGAGCTGATTTTCATTCATTGGAGATATCATATAGTCTGAGCTCATTTGTTCTGAGCTCATCCCTAGAGATCTCTGAGGAAAAATTGTTTTAAAATAGGCTTGACTCACAATTCTAAAATAAATTTCAGGACTTCTTTCTAAATCATAGAATAACATAAAACAAAGTTCTTGACCACCTGAACTCTTTCTTTTTCTTTTTTTTTTTTTTTTTTTCTTTCCTTCAGTCGTGGTATTGTGACTGGTTATGTCAGATATTGGAAATATTTTTTGTAACGAAACTGAGCATGGTCCACCAACCTTCTGCAGTAGCCACCGCCCTCACTTCTGTTTATCTCATTGTTGATCTTCCATACACCCCCCCCCCAGCATCAGCTTAGGCAACTATCATCCACAGTTATGAGAAAATGATTATTTTATTCTGTATTTGCTTCCTCATTGAGTGTGGAGCTATTCTAGATGCTGTATAAAGGTTACTCATTTCTTGCCCTGTTTTTTTTTGTTGTTGTTGTTGTTGTTTGTTTGTTTGTTTTTTCCTCTTTGGTGTGAAGTGTGAGGAAGCATCCCATGTGGAATTGTGGAATTTGGGGTGATTTCCAAGTTACTCTTCATGTTTTTAGTTAGTCAGCTTCTAACTTTGAGTTAACACTTATACCAGCAACCTAAGTGATGTACTGCCATTTTTTGAAGAAACCAAATGAAATTACATATCAGTATGACTCACAGTAAAAACATTGAATGTATATAGAAGCCTGACATTAATTTTTGGGAGCTGACTTTGAAACACAAAGTTGACAGTACATGCTAAGTGCTAGCACAATAATATACACAATAATATATTTTTTAAATGTCTAAAAAACAACAGGATGACAAGATCTATTTCTGCCATGAGTTTGAAACAGCTTCAGGAAGTCCTCTTCAATTGAAATGCAGCTACTGTATGAGAAGGTAGGGGATAAAGCCTTCTCTTTTATAGCTACATAGCAATTTTTGACCACTTTTAACAAAGGAAGATTTTCTAAACATAGATGAGGCAATGGGAAGAAAATTAAATAAAATGATATGACCTGGCAGTCCAGGTCAAGTTAAATCCATGTTAGTTAAGCAACCCACACCAGACTAAGTGCGTAAATGAATTCAGCTACTGCTATGTTGGATTAATCATTATCAAAAATGATTATGAAAATCATTGGGCTAAGCCTGCATAAAGGTTGAGGACACCCATCTAACCTCCCATCATTGTATATGATATAAATGCAATCTCACAGCTGGTTACTTATCATAATTGATTGTAACAATGCAGTGGGGCTGCAGTCGGTATCCATGCTCCCGTGCAAGCTGGGGCCTGCCGGGATCTCTTTGAGGAGAGGCTGGGGCTGCCCCATGACAGACCAAGGTGGCTCCAGCCAGTTCCAGCTGGTTTCAGCTGGCTCCAGCTGGCTCCAGCCAGTTCCAGCCAGCTTCAGCCAGCTCTGGCTGTCTCCAGCTGGTTCCGTCTGGCTCCGGTAGCCCCACCACAGGGCAACACTGAGGGACTGAGTGTAACTTGGGGCTCTAACAAAGGGCCTAAAATTGGTAGTAGATTAAGTTAACTTTCCTCAAGTCCAGTCTTTTTTTGCCAAAACAGTAACTGATAAACAATCTCTCTGTCTGTATCGTGACCCACAAGGTCTCTCTTCCCCATTCTTTCCATTTTCTCCTGTCCTTCTGCACGGGGAGTGAGCGAGCAGCTGGGTTGGGGCTTGGCTGCCATCTGGAGCCAACCCACCACAGGATCATCAGCAGATTACATTGTGTTGAAATGTTCCTGTGCACCACATTTTCAGTCACTTCCTCTGCAGATCACAGGTTGTATATCATATGCAACTCTATCACCCTAGAAGAAAGCATGTATACAACTTCACAGGAGAGTAGAAGTCATTATACACTGACTGTCAGCTCTACATGTCTTTCTAAGTGCAGCAGGAAATTTTCACTTTGTGTCTTAGTAGTTTTTGTGATTTCAGATTATTTGAATATGGACT
Source organism: Heteronetta atricapilla (assembly GCA_011075105.1). NCBI lineage: Eukaryota > Metazoa > Chordata > Aves > Anseriformes > Anatidae > Heteronetta > Heteronetta atricapilla. The sequence continues at coordinate 140,661,746 of CM021732.1, read as the reverse complement.
TGTGTTTTGCCATTTTACATCACTGGATATATTTTGTATGCTGCTATTATACAAAAGTTACCAAAAATGCCTCACTATTCTTGCTTTGCTTCCTACATTGTGCAATGTAAAAATGTCAGCTTTACTCATAATGATTCAAGTCTAATCCACCAGGTTATTTAGGATTTTAGAAAACATCTCATTGTCTTTATGAGACAAAAAAGGCATTACACTATAATCCTTGCTTCCTGATTTTGTAATATAACAGCATCCACTGTCTGCAAAGCTTAATTTAAAAAACTTGTGGGCTTTTCAAGTGATGCTAAGCACAAGTTATCAAATATGCATGATATTAAGAACTTGAAAAGTGTATTATCTTTTTCTCCTACTAATTAATGGATAAAAGAAAACAAAATTAGACTTCTAATCTGAATATTAACTATATTTGGAGACATAATTATAACCTAGCCCACATGTTTCGGTTGTGCATTTCAAGACACAGCTCCAATACTCTGTGAGCTCTCAGTGCTCTAACAGGCAGCTCAGTTAACTTTTGAGGTCCTTTCCATGTCTGTACTAAGGGAAACCACCTCTCTCATAAAACAGTAGCAACTGTTATAAAATAATAAGAACATAAAGCTCAAGTTATCAGCTGGGTGTGCACTCAGCTTGTTTGAAAAGGTGCACAGTTCAACTTTGCTTCCCAAGGGACTTGTAAAGGGCAGGAGGTACAGGCATCCTGCCTGATGAAGTGGCCCCCTGTACAGATCCTTGCAGCACCTGCTGAAGGACATGAGTTAGGCTGCTCAGTGCAGAGCCACACTCCTCTGTGCCCACATCAACCAGAAGGGCACAGCTAGAGCCTGTGTCTGAGACCTGACCGCAAAGTGATGCTCCTGAATTTGTCAGGACTGGACCCAACTGTGCTGAGTGCTGTGTGAGTGTGAGGTAGCAAGCTTAATTGCAAATAGCCATAAATCATTCTACTAACTACATTCTAGCTATATAAGAACATATATATTTAATGATATACAAAGAAACAAGTCAAACCTATGCCTCAGTTTTGAGCCACCACCAAAATAAATAAATAAATAAATAAAAATCTGAGACAGAACAGCACAGATGCTTAGTATTTACAAGGCATTTTTATACACAGTCTTGTTTGTGTAGGCTTTTCACAGGGGCGCTAGAGACAGAAAAAGTAAGAACTTGTCTACATTTACAGAGCCATGCAATGCCTGAGCTGGGACTAAGTCTCCCAAACTGCCAGGCTAGTTCCTTCTTCTCAGATCTCAAAAGTAACTCAAGAGTCACTTTGTATATTTCACTGAATTACTAAGAGGCTGCAATATAAGGAAGCTATGGTTTAAAATGTTTTATTCTTTTTTTGACACTTCCTTTTTTCATACAGGAAATAAAATGCTAATTGTTTTCTAGTCCTAGCAGTAGGTGATAATGAACAGGCAAGAAAAATACATATTTATGTATACGTATATAAATACCAGAATATAAATTTCAGCTTGACAACATAGCAAAAGAGAGAATATGTTTTACTCCCACATATTTAGACTAGTATTCTTTGAAAGAAGAATTTTTAAGTTTCTGAAAACCATTCTAAACTGCTGTTCCTACCTGCCTTCTAGAAGCAATAGTGCTATTGAAACTCCTGTTAGTCGTCTTGGAATTCACAGGCTTGTTTTGGTGAGCCACATCATTCTTCCATGCCTTAGAGTGTTCTTTTGGGTCCGAAGGGATGGGGTTCAGGAACAGTATTCTAGCAATCAGGCCATAGAGAACAGTTGCCAATACCATTGGCAAAACATAAAATATACCAAAGTCCATCATGTAGATAGGAGAGTAATAGCTCCTGGACACCTTGTAGCCACAAGACACAACAGTAGTGTCTTTGTAGACTACTGTATTGAGGTCTAGCAGGAAAAACCAAAGCATACAGTATATGGAGGTGAAAGCCCAGACAAAAATAATGATCTTTTTGGCTCTTGAAAAAGTGCATAGGAACTGAGCTTTTATTGGGTGGCAGATAGCTATGTATCTCTCGACAGTGAAAGCAGTGATGGAAAAAGAAGAAGCATTGATCCCCAGGTACTGGAGATAAGTGATGCAGAGACACCCCACGTAGCCATATACCCAGGATCTGTACAGACTTTCTGTGATATTGGGGAGTCCTGCAGCCACAAGCACCATGAGATCTGCCACAGCCAGACTCACCAGGTAGCAGTTAGTGGGAGTTCTCATGTGTTTGGTTCTGAGGACCACCAAAACCACCATGATGTTGCCCACGATGCCCAGTCCGCAAATGAGGAGAACCAAGAGGATGGTAACCACTTGGTATTCAGCTGTAATGATCTCCTGGCTTGACAGCGGCAGCCCAGTGTGGTTCTGCTCTTCCCCTGTGTCATTCTCCATCTTCATTAGCCCACTGCTGCTCCTGCCCGGCACTTGATCTCAGCACATGTTCTCCATGGTCCCCTGAAATGAGGGAAGTGGAGCAGAGCGTGGATGAGCTGTAGCCCCAGGGCACATTTTCCATGTAGTCACAGTCCCATTGCTGTCCTGTCCTCCACTCATCTGAAAGTACCTGGACTTTCAGCCTCTGTAAATTCAGTTACCAGACAGGTGAATCCTTCCCAGACTCCAGCTCACTCACACAGGTTAGAAAGCTGTGCTCTCATAACTGGTTTGAGGCTTTCATGAAAACAGCATGTGGAGGTTTCCACCCTGCAGAGGAGGATGAGGAGGCAGGGAAAGCAGAGCTCTTCTGCACTGCCAACTGGCAGAAGCACTGCACGGGACTGAGCTGATCCAGCCCTGGCAGATTTCAGCATCACTGCTTTCCAGGAGGAGTCACAATGTACCGAGGGTGGAGACAGCAGCGGGAGGTAAAGAGAATGATTTGTAAAGCTCCCAGGTTTTCTGCTTCACGCTGCTTTTCCTCTCTGCTCTCAGATGGCTAGCTCACATATCGATCATATTGATCCACCCGGGCAAACAAAGGGGAGATTGACTGGCAATAAAAAACACTGATTTCTAAAACTCTGATTTCCCCTGTGTGCTTGTGGAAGCGCAGGTAATTTACACTTCCCTCCTGCTTTGCAGGGAGCTGTCAGCCCTTCAGAGCTGACAGAAATATATCACAGCTTTTGAAAGCAGTAGGAAAAAATCACTTTACTTTACTTTACTTTACCTTACTTTACTTTACAGGCAATTTTCTATGAAACCTCTATTTATATTGTTGTCACTCCTGAGCCCTTTCAGCTCTTCTCTGGATTGTAGCACAGCAACAATAAAACTCTCAGAGCACAAATTGCTTCTTAATGAGATCAGTCCCCACCCCCCTCAAGTTTATTAATCCACCACTGTTTTCTCAAAAAAGATTCTCCTCTCCTTGAATGAACTCCTTCTTGCTCAGTCAAATTGTGTAAAAACACAGACAAATAATAATAATATAAAAGGCAGAAATAATGCTTTCAGATGAATGTATGAAAAATCAATGCATGCTGTAGCAGTGTTCAGTAGCCAAACTACAGCTGGAAATGGATGTAAAGCTTTTCTGTCCAAAATCTGCTGCAAATCTGAATGCCTCCAGGCTTTTGCAATAGCAAACTCTTCTCCAGTGGTCTGTGAAAAGCCCTTGTCAACTCCCCATCACAGTGCTTCAGCCCATTGTTTGTGCTTATACTATTGTGTTAAAAGCTTGAAGATTAAATCTGCCTTAAAGTCGTCGTGTGTCCCCCCCCCCCCTTTTTTTCTTTCTTTCTTTTTTTTTTTTCCATTTAGGGCAATTGTTTTTGCTCTTTGTGCTCTTTGCTCAGGAAGAGTTCCAATAATAAAATGTTGCACAACTGGAGATAGGCAACTTGGATTTCAAAACAGATTTTAGCATCAAGAGAAAAGGATCAGCAGGGGCACATGATGTGATGTTTGCAGAACTAGGGTTTTAAATAGACTGAAACAACATGTTGTGACAAAAAGAGGATATCATTTGAATGGGAGTTGGAAACAAGATTCAAACCATTTCAGAAGTTTGACACCACTTGGTTAAGCTTTCCAGACACTTTTTTGACCATTTCTCCCTTCTATATTGATCAGATGTTTTTCAGCTGTAGAACTCAAATAAAGCAAGTACTATTCTTCCTTTTTAACAGATGAAGAAATGGGGGCGAAGAAGCAGATTCACTGGCGGTGTCTATGGGAAAATCTAGGCTACTGGTTACCTGACCAGTATTTTGTCCACGGAATGATATCATGGATCTCATCAGAGATCCTGCTCCATACGCTCTGCAGACCCCCTTTTTCTGGATACAACTGGAAGAAGGCCAGTGCTATCGTCACGCTTGGGTGACAGAAACATGATTCCTCCCCACAGCCCTTCACATTCCACAACATTTTACTCTTCATACTGTTTTTAAAGTTATGTGGGTGTAGAGTGTGTAGTATGAACCACAAAGCCTTAAAGCATACCGGGGGGGGGGGTGGGGGGGGGGGGGGGAGGAGGGGTGAGGAGTGAACTTGCACATATGTAGTGGCAGCAAGCAGGGACCCAGCAGGGATCAAACTCAGCTGGGAGATGGACCAGAGTTCAAAGCAGGAAAATGAACTAACCCCTTATCCCCCATTGACTTCAGCTGGATCCAACATTTTCAACAACTCCACCAGCTGATTTCTCTTTCAGTGGTGACTGATGTTTTTCTGCCACACCATCCTGCTGTAAAGTCTTGTTCATCATGTTTCCATCTATTCTGCTAGCTCTTGTAGGCAGGTGTGAGCTGAGGTTGCAGAACAAGTGTGTCTGGGAGCACGTAAGCTTTGGCAGTTCCAGGAGCAATGGCAGAGTACATGAGATGCAGAAAAGTTGGAGTATATTTAAAAGCCATGGAAGAGACTATGACATGGAAGAGACTATGGGAAGTCTGGAAGATGTGCAAGAAATGTATTATCTCATGCTAGCCTGGCTAGTCCTCTGCATCTGCTACTGGTTTATATCAGAGATGGGAGAGAACCTCTTGTCTCAGCCAGCAGTTTCCTTTCCATGGCTCTTTGCCAAATGTAGTATTATAGTAATGAAAAAAGTACAGAGCTGTCACTGTATGGCTGACTGTAGGATATGGGAAATAGATGGCTTGGCTTATGGTGCAACGGTATCTACAGGAGGTGTGCAGAGGATTTTGATAGTATTGATCAACAACATCTATGGAGCACTTCCCTTTTCTTTCCATGCAGTACTTCCCTGACTTATAATGTTCCTGTAAAATCTGCAGTCATTGCAAAAATAATTTCAAGACAGTGTAAATATATGTTCTATGTAATTAAAGCATTTGGTGTCATGGACTAGAGTCAAACACCATGTGATGTGCATTGTCTGATACATTCAAATCATTGTAACACAATCATCAGTCAGAGATCACATGCTGAATCTGGAAAACAGTAAAAGATCAGCTTTTTCGTCACTTAATGCTTTGTCAATTTTGCTGGCAGCTATGTTGGTGGGTGCAGTATTGCTGCCTTCAAAATACAGTGGCTAGTTTCAAAACAATTCAGCATTAATACATGCAAGCCCAGCAGCTGTGCCAGAGAAATTTTGAGAGCATATGGACCAGAGATCACTGTGAAACTTTTCAAATGTGTGCTACTCCATTTTATACACATACCTGTTGGTCCAGGCATCAAGTGACACTACATGTACAAATGAGCACAGATGCCATTAGCAAGTCCGAGCAACCGGCAGAAAAACAAGCCCCTGAAATGTGCTGACTCTTTGCTATTAAGTTTCTGTTGGTACAAACCTTTGGGTAGGAGGGAGAGGGGAAGCATTATGTCAATACACCCTGTGCTGTACAGTGCTTAGCTAACAGCATTCTCGTACAATTTTTTTCCCATTTGTCTCAATTAAAATGTGTTTATGCTCACTTGGGGAACAACAAAGCTGTAACAAACTGTCTCGTAACATTAAGCACACACTGGGATGGAACAGTGAATCACAATAAACACTTTCTCCCACTAGCTATAAATTATTCTTAATTCTGTTTCTCTAAGATCACTTCCCCAGCTGGCCTTTTCTGTTCCGAAAAACAAGGCAAAAACGGCAATTTCATACCCTATTACCTGTCTGTACTCAGAGTTCATAAAGCATTGTAAGTAACTTGGATTCTTCACTCTGCATGCACCTCTGAGGGACTGTCAAGCGCTCACTGCTGTGCAAATGTTTCCAGGACTGCAGTTTGTAGAGAACAGAAGCTAACATCCATGTTCTAACTCCAGTGCCATCCAAAGGCTGGCTTTAAAAAGATGGTATCTAGCTACTGGTATGATCAGCTCTAAACATGTTTTAGATTTGCACTTGACATAGCTAAATGTTTAACCGTGGTCAAGTACAATTTATTCTCCTACATCAGCTGTACGACACAGCTGCACATTTCTGCTAACACAGTGAGTCTGTGGCATGGTGTTTGGTTGGAGGGACAAATTGGCATCTGGAAAAACCCTCTTACGAGTAAAGATTTTGTGTGAAACAAGCACATTTTCTTCAAGATAAATCTCACTGCCCACCAGCAGTAACCCTTCTTTCTAACAATTCTTTTTGATGACTGTCACCAAAGAACACTTCTACTGAAGGACTGCTAAAATCCTGGATGGGTTTTCCAGAAATGCCCAAGTGATTTAGGACTTATGACTTGAGGTTTCCTATCTTCACCTCAGAAATTCTGCTTGATTTAGGGGATTGTAACCTGCATAGCTGCAGGAGAGTGCAAATCCTATTTCAATGGTGAGTTTTGTGTATCTTTGTTTTATTTTAATGCTCATATTGGATTGGTCTGGACTGTTATCTCATGGCTAGTAATATATATTTTTTTAAACTTAATTGTTCTTGTCACAAAAAGTAAGAAACATGGGTGTAAGCACTCAGTTGGCTCACATGGGAAATTCAATTTATCTATTGCCTGGCTACAAGGTCACTGTATACCGTGACCTGCTGGTACAGATCTGAGATCATGGAGCAAAGGAGACTGAAGGACTTAAAGAGGTGTGCTCTTTTCTTCACTAATTTCTATCAACTCAGATGGAGAGAAACTGTTACAAGAGCCTGATGAAGCAGAGGGAACTTTACCAGAATAAATGCAGAGAAATCATACAACAGAAGAGGTGAGAAAGCCTTTTCATGAAGTTTTTGATTTTCTGAATTATCTGCATTCACTGGAACTTCACTTTTTAAGAGACTATGAGCTAAGTCAAAATGATCACAGAAAATGTGATCTGAAGAAAGAGGGGGTACAGTTCAATAGGGAAAAACACAAAGTGGTAAACACCAGCAGAAACAAGCAGGTACTCAAGCTCAGTATGTAAAAGCTGGCAAGGCAACAGTTCTGTAGAAGCAGTTCAACTGATTTCACCCCATATATACATCAGCACAAAGGGTTAATGAGAAGCGGTTGTGAAATCAAACTTTCATCCCAGAGTGGGCAAGCATATCCGACATGATGAAGTCATCCCTCACTGGGCTGTGTTCAGGTCTGGGATGCACCTTCTGAGATGTGGATACAACTCAGAGAAGAGACATAGAAGAAAGATCTCTGACAGCAAGACCTATGAGAAAATAATGAAAAAAAAAAAAAAAAGTCATCTGCTCCACAGAAGAGAAGATTGTGGCTGTAAACCACAAATGAATGATGTGTTTTCCAAGTCCCCTGTGGAAGTAATCATCTGAAACAGCAACAGGGAAGATTCAGGTTGGCAAATCCTTTTACCAGCAAGACTGTGAGGCTTTTGAATAGACTGCCTGAGGAGGCAAGAGTCTTCAGAACTGGAGATAAGTAAACGCCATCTGTCATAGACATGGCTGGTTCTGCCTAGGAGTACTAGGAAGGGCTTGTACTAGGAAGTACGAGGAAGGGAAGTACTAGCAAGGTTTTCATAAGGCCTGTTCTGGCCTTGTGGCCCTCTAATTCCATCACTGTAAACTTTGGGCACATCTGTGTTCATTTTCTTCTTCCCTTTGCACTCCTAAAGAAGGAGAGTGTGATCCAGACACTTAGACTTCCAAAGGGATTTGGAAGGTCCTCAGGTGAAGAGTGGCAAAGACAGAACTACCCTCAGTACTCCAGTAACTAGAAAAAGGTCCCTGGTATCTGGTGAAAAGACTAGCCATAATATTTGTGCCTCACTGTTCAAAGCAAAGAGAAACGCTAGCACTCTGCCAACCTTGGAAAACTACATGTATGTGCTCCGCAGACTGAGGTTATCTGTGCTGAGAACTTCAGTCTTGAGAAATTCAGTCCCTTTCCTGGCAAGCTGAAAAACATTTAAAATCAGAGGATTAGAGAGGCTCTGACAAGGAGCACAGGGCCTCTACAGGGCAATGTGCTCTGCCACTGCACTGTGGGATGGGCATCTGGACTCCAGTGGCACAGATACAAGCCACAGCAGTTGAAGAACAGCTGAAGAATTGTGGTATGGTTACAAATTCATCATTACCTTAATGAATTAATGTTTTCTGACTTTCCTACAATGATCTGAGTGCAGTGAGGTTGAATGCAAATTACAAATGAGTTTTATAACCAGGGATAATTGGTTTTTGTACATCACATTTGTTTACCTACCTTTTCCAGCCCAAACCTCTTATAAGAGTAAGGTTATTAAAATAATTCCTGCTGTCTAAGAAAGAAGACTCCAAAACAATAAAAATTCTTGTGATTTTTACTTGAATTCTGGCTACTTTGCTCTAGGAACAAATTTAAAGATGGTGGAGAGATAATCCACTAGCTGATTTTAATAAGGCTATGTTTATTTGAGTAGTGTAAGGATCTGAAACTCTTTATTTTCCCATTTCATAAAGTGGGAAAGAAAGAGAAGCTTCTGTTCTTCAAAGAAAGAGGCAATAGGTATCAAAATGATATTGTGATTCCCAATGACAGGTTGTCTAGAAACAGTGAAACTGCCATTTTATGACAGTGAAAAGGAAAAAAAAATACCCCAGGACACCAATTACATAAAAGACTGTAACTTAAAATTTAACATAATTAATATCTATATAATATACTGAGCACTGTAATATATTATGTAATATAATATATGAGTATCTATAATATACTGAGCACTGTAGAGATTGTAATTTTTCACTAGGAAAAAATTAAAGATGAGTGATAAATATTCTACAAATATGTCCAGTTATGCTTTGCATGAAAATAAGTGCTGGACACAGCAATGGTAATTTATTCCTATTTTAGATTAAAGAGGATGCTTAGAATTTCACTAATATACTCAAATTTGCCAGGTGTGAGCTATAAGCTGTACAGGGTCAGCATACTGAACATTGATAAAAAGGTTTATGACACTAGTAAATGAGCTCTGGCATTCACATTTGGCATTCACGTTCAGGTGACCTGAGCACTACAAAACAATATTGACCTCCAAAATGAAAGGATATTTCTGCAAGTAAAATATGATTCCAGGCATTTCATGTACAGAGGATCATTCTCTTTATTAGCTAAAGGATGTATAAAGAAAGCACGAAAGTTCCATATTGGTTTGGATTTTTCTATTTTTACATTGGAAGCATTGTCTAATACTACATTTCAACAAATGCTTTGCACAGCTGTCAAGGCAAACATCTTTATGTGGGGATGACATTTTCAGTCTGAAGCAAATTATTGAAGGGATTAATTGGAAGATAATAAGCCACACTAAGAACAAGGCATGAATTACACTGTCTAAAATGCACGTGTCAAACATGGTAGACAAAGCACTCTAATTGTGCAAATTCATGCTCTTTGGGGGTCTCATTTCTTCTATTAAAAACTGAGGTGAGGTTAGTAGCCAGCAAATAAATTTTAATTCAACAGGACATGAGCTCAGAGCTCATTGTTATATAGACAAGCAGCTGCTATTCTTACTTAATAGTTCCTTCAACAATCAGCCATGTCTGTATATATGTATATGGTGCAGCTGGATTATCTTCTTAAAACCCAACTAAATTTATCGTAATAATTGTTTTGAGTAATGTCTTGTCCACTTGTAAAATTAGGGTCCACTTTTCATTCTGTGTAGTCATGTGCACCTGAGGATCAGGATTCAGGCAGGGCAGGAAAACTGACAATACCTGTCCCTGGGTATATACTCACACAAAGCATCAATGAATAACTACAATGTGATTTTAAACTTTAACCCACATTTAAAGCAAAAGGGGAGAAAAGACAAAACAAAAACATATAAAGATATATGTATTCAACACCAAAAATTCCGACAAGGAAAAATATAAAAGAAACACTTGTAACTTTGGAAGCAAACAGAAAAAATGCTAAGGGGTTCTTCTTGATTTTGTGCTTTCAGCGGTGCATCAAAAAGTCTTCTTGGATAAAAACACCAAGGGAGGTGAGTGAGAAACTCAAGGATAAAAAAGTGACAGAGTGAACATCACTGAAGAAAAATGAGAGGCTACAAGTCTGAATTTGCTGAATTTGGAGAGAGAAACACAGAGCAAGTGGAAGAGAGAAACTGGAAGACTTGTGTTAGAACATCAGAAAGGGGATTGAAAGAAAAAAAAAAAAAAGAAAAAAAAAACAAGAACTAAGTATCCATGTATTTCTCTCTCCTCTCTGTCTGCTAGCAGGACATTTTTGAGGTATTCCTGCATCACATTAAACTCCCTATTTGGAGGGAAGATCAAAGGATTTTGCCCCAGTACATCCATTCCTGTCTCTGTATCCTACATGAGTACAAGATCCAGAGGCACTTCTCATAGCAGCAGCAAGGTTTAATGATGTGGTACATGGAGAATTTTTTCTTTGGAAAGTTATGCAAGTGATAGCTCATCCTTACAGCTCTCTGGGAGGAGAAACAAGGAGATGAGGTGCCCAAGCTCACTCAGCCCACAGTAGATGTAAGCAGGAACATTTAGGCTTAGAGCAAAGGATTTACTGATTCACAAATCACTTCATTAATCACCACAATATATCGGAGATAATACCAACTATTCTTGGAATGACTTATTCCAAAAGCACATCACGGCAATAATTTCTTGGGCCTATCCTATCTGCTTTATGGGCATATAGCGGATGCATAATTGGCCCAGGTATGCAAGTGATGTGATATGGGTGGAAGCACTGAGTCAGAAATCATAGTTTGGCTGCAAGCTAATAATTGCTACAGCTGATTAGTTAAATGTTTCAAATCATTATGGCAAGTGCTGAAGAGAAAAGGAAAACTCAATTAGCTGCATTTATACTCAAGCACACACACAGTAGTGAGGCATTTGGGTTTGTATTATCCAAAGCTATTCAAACCTTAGACATCCCACATGAATAGTGAGCCCAGAATTTCTGGGTATGTTGCTGATCCTCTTGTCCTAAACATACCTACCTGTAGAGAGAGGCCCAGTACTTCTGACAGCCAGACCCGGCGGAACAGTCTGTTACATTTATGCAGATTGCAAGCCATCTATGAAAACACTGGGCTACTTCATGTTTTTCTCTATTTTCTTTATAAATCTTGCATGTGGAAATTGTGAGGGAAGGAGGAAGGAAAGCATAAGGGAACAGCACTTTTATTCTTTATCCCCAAGTTCCCCTACACAAGGCTATAGAGTACTTAGCTGACTACTGACAAAATCATAAATACCAAGCAGAGGGAAAGTTATTTCCCTCTCCTCAACAGCTGTGAGGCCATATGAGAAATACCATGTCCTGTTTTAAGGCCCCCATACAAGAGAGGTGTTGATAAGCTGAAGGAATACATCCAGCAGAAAATCACAAAAATGGTTTGCAGACAGGTGCACATGAGCTACTAGAAGAGGCTGCAGGAGTGGCAGTGCTCACCTGGAGGAGGGACCAGCTGAAACCTTTGGTTACCCAGCTCGGTGTGTGTTACATAGAATGAAGAGGCAGGTAGTTCTCAGTGATGTGCAGGGCAAGGACAAAAAGCAAAATTCACAGCTTGCAGCAGGAATATCCCTGCTGAACACAAAGAGTTGCTCACACTGGGAGAGGCTGAGCATGGGGATGGTGCCCAGAGGAAGGTTGGATGAGCCCCTGAGAAACAAGGTCTAATTTTGCATAGTAACATTTTCTGAAATGACTTTCCACAGAAAAGCTGTTGTAGAAAAAGCACTTGCTAATGTGTCCTGTCACAGACAACGTTTCCCTGGTAAGACCCTGGATTACAAGAAAGATCCCATTGTAATACAGTGAGCTTTACATGAAGACCTCCCAACACCGAGCTTCTGGCAAATACAACTTCATCATGTAAGAATCAAAGAGGTGACAAGAACTGAAAAGTTGTAGGTGATAGACAGCCATGCTGAGACACACAGTTTCTGCTCCTTGACTGAGTACAGTCACACATTACTGATTCTGTACCCCAGCTGAATGACCTAACCTTTAAAAAGTGTTTATAGCACAACACATTTTGTCATAATAAAAGTCACAGAGGCTTTTCCATGAAAAAAGTAGAAAATTCTCCCTTTTGACATAGCACAAAAATAACCACAAATAACCACACGTATTTGATAATACAATTTCAAAGAAGAAAATTTATGCTGTCAAAATTTGCTTTATTTCACATGTATGTTGAATTAATACTGTTTCTCATATTTTGAAAAATACAATAGAAAGCCCTTTGTGATTATGGATAATAAATAGATTATACTACCAAATACCAAATACTACCAAATACCAAATAAAAGTCAAACCATTTAAAAATTTGGATGGAATGTCATTCTATAAGGCTTAGGTTCTCTGAGCACACATCTAAAATATGGAGATAAAAATATTTGCCTATAAAATAAATAGAAAAGAAAAATATAATAGCAGCCTGAAAGAACAAAGCAGAAATCTTGACTTTGGTATTACTTTTAGATCTCACGGATCCCATAGTTTTATTTCAAGGTCAGGAGAACTTCCTGGTTTCTATTCCAAACATTTTTTTCCTTCTTTCTGTCTATATGGAACCTCAGGTCAGAAAGATAAATACCAATGTTACCATGACTCTGTTTGCTTCGGTTTTGTCTTAAAGAAATTCTAGTTGTTCCTCTATTATTCTAGAGGATAAAGTAATGAATGATCAGACAGACTTTCAAGACAATTATTTAATTTCATTTATAGTAGAATAGTTGTCATAATGCAACATGCCAGCGGTATCTCAGGCTCAGAAGAAATACAACACAAGGATAAGTTCTGCATTAAGATGCTGTATTTTGATAACGTTTAATGAAAATTCTTCTTTGCTGTGCAAACTGCTCATCTCACCTGAGTACCTTAGTTACTAACAGACAGTTTGGCACATCCATAAGGAGATGCTCAGCAGGTTCAAAATGCTAATTTGGTGGTTGGGATAAAAGCTGACTCATTTGGTCTAGCAAAACAGTTGACAGATAAACACTATTCACTCCTGAATAAATACCTCAACCAAATCTTATAGAAAGGCGCAGGAAAAAGAATGTCTGAGAGAGCAGCTTTCAGCTAGTGTGGCAGCAGGCTGGGTCCAGATGAAGGAGAGATGCTTGCTGAAGTGTGGAGTTAAACCATCAGATTGGCATGAGGTCTAAGGGACCACATGCCTAGTTGCTGTAAAGCTTGATAACTTTTTCCACACTGGCAGTGTCAAGCTATTTTTTTTTTTTTTTTTTTTTTTTTAACACAAAACTGTAAACATCTGGTGTTTAATGAGCCATGTGGGCTCAATTATTTGACATTGATTGTTGTGAACACTATAGAAAAGACCCATGTGGCAGGTGGGATTTTGTGATCTCATTAGTGTCTTTACTAGAGCATGGTAGAAAAAGACTGCTTAAAAGACTTCTGGAAGGCACCTGAGATGGTAGTTGCTGACTGGTTGTTCAGCTACAAAATGGAAAAGACTGAAACTGTTAGTATAAACATATCAACATAATATGTCATTTTGGCATTGTGTTGTATGTTCTTTCATACAACAACAGTAGAAAAATGGTTTATACTATTAGTTCTTGCACATGACACTAGGTAATGATGGGGATATTGCTGGAAGGACACAAAGCTAATGTTATAGCTGAGAGAAAAGAATCTCTACATGCTTTTTATTTATTTATATTTTTGTAGAAACAAATACAACTAGGATGACTGAAACAACTTTCAGACCTATTTCAATCCCAGTAAAGTACTTTTGTTGGGAAGAAAATAATTAATGGCTGTATTTTGTCATTTCAAAATGTTGAAGTATTTCTAATAACTCAAAAAAGAGTTATGTTCCATAGTGGAAAATGTTAATCTATTTTTTTCATAACTTCTCAGCTTCATTTAAAAAAATAAATATGAATTTTTGATACCACTTTCAGTTAATCTCTCTGAGTGTGTTTGCTCTACAATAATGCCAGTAAATCACAAAATCACTTGCTGGCTTATCTTTAATAAGTAAAACAAACAATAGATTTGAAAATGTAGTAGAGCAGAACCAGAGAGTTGTTGTGAGAATTAGGATGAGCCCATGGCAAAATAAGCAAGAAACGACATTATGATGCTTCCTTTTGCCTTCTCTTGAGCCTGTACCAAAGTAGACCGATTCAGAACCCAGTGAATTGTTTTTCATTCTAATATGAGAAAGGAGTGAAGCTTGAGCCTCTTTGTCTGTTTGTTTGTTCAACCTAAACAACTCTTAGAATCTTTAATGAATTTCAAATACATTTTACAGAAAGGTTAGCAGTTTCGTATCTCTATGGCTGACAAATATTAAGACAAATGGGTACATAAAGGACAGAAACCAGAGGAAATGGATGCATCTGGAGCTGAATAAGCTTTGAACAAGATTATCAGAAAACCCATGCATGAGAGAGTCATTATACAGACTATACCATAGGAGACAAACTTTGATCAGAATTTGTGCCTTGTTAGATGCTAGAGAATTTGACAAAAAGATGCATTCTGCAAAGGACTAACTACTTTATTTCTGCTGCTCAGAGGACTACTCACTTGATTTCATAAGTGCGGATTTGATAAATACAGTAAGACATGCAGTCTTAAGGACAATGCGGTGACTTATGCATGTGAAACAGCTCATTTAAAAACCACTGTGCTAACAAAGAGATGAAAAAACCATTTATGTTATTAATTAGAGATAAGTGAATAGGTCTGAATCAAACAAATCTGCTCAAGCTGTAATCCCATGAGATAAAGCTGAACAAATACTTCCGTCTCAGAGATTTGATTTGTTTTCCTTCTATTCTTTTTATTACTTAGACCACAGAGGTTCAAAACATGGTAAGTTTGCTCCTTTTGAGGTTCATTCATTTCTATTATAATTATATTGTGAATGAGCAGTGAGGGGATAGCTAACATCTGTAAATGTCTTTAATGGATCATATAACACTACAGCTATATTAGTATCCTTTAACTGAAGGAAATATCCCTATTAGGAGATATGTGAGAACACATTTTCCAGATGTATTAGTAGACATATTTGCATGCATTATTATGGGAAAAGGGATTTTAATTAAGAGTTGAAGCATTATTTTATAAGATTGTAAAAACACACTTTTACAGCAAATAGCATGGTTAGAAAGATAATCTGTTATGCACAGCTCCCTCCTTCTGCTTCCCCCTCTCATCCTTCTTCCATAAGCCCATGTACAACTGTGTATGGTACAACAGCCTTCCCTGTAGTTTTCCACCTAGCCCTTAGCTATAAAAGCCTGTTACACTTTGTGGGCATTTTTCACAGCCACAGTGAGCAGTGAGGATCACAGGCTCTACTGACAATGATGAGTTCACAGCTGTGGATGTCAATCCGAAGACCTGCCTTCTCTGTTACAGTTACTCACAGCGTGGTGGGATGGAGGGGAGAAGGAAGATGTCTGTCATGTTCCCCCCCAATGATGTGACACAGTCAAAGCTGTAACAAGCACTTGGGGTTGTTGTCCATATCACTGCAATGCTAAGGACAGTGACGCAGCAGGCAAAAAATACCTGCTGAGTTGACTTCTGCATGGTATCACCCCCTGCAGAGGCTTAGCTGATAATAACGCTCTACCTTTTCTTAAAAAAGTGATCAGTAGCACAGTGGGATGGTGGTGGCTCAGATGCGTCTTCCTCTTAGCCTGTCAGCAGAGAAGATAAATGGAAAGCAATAAAGCATTTTAAAAGTTGGACATAAAGCGAAGTAGGGCTTTATGATCCAGAGCTCAGTCACTGAAATGAATGAGCAGCCCTGAAGTCACTAGCAGCAGTTCCACTCATTTTATGTAGATTTCAGAGTATGCTGATGCTGCTCACCATTTGCCTTCTAATCTTTTGGTTTTATCTTCAAGGTGAACTTGGTTGTGGTGTGTCAGTAATGAGCTGTTACCAGAAAAAAATATGTTAGCACCACAGGCTAAAATCAACTCTCAGTAAACACCAACAGAACTGTAACAGAGCCACAGACTCGGCCTCTTTGACTGCACTCTGACTGATGAACTAGGCTAGGAGAGGATATACACAGCAGTTTCTGTTATTTGCCAGTAACGTGGGAAAATAAATGGCTTTACTGAGGAAGAGCAACCAGCAGAACCAGCTCCAAAACTTGTGACGTTACACAGAAGGAATGCTTTTGTACTGTCACTTCGTACTTTACATGTAGAGTTCAAGGGGGTTAGCAGTGCTCCTGAAGACAGGGAGAGAAGTAAGAGTGGAATAAAATGAGGAGATGGGAATCAAGAAACAGTGAGAGAGGATGTGTGTCAGAGGCAGTGGCTGCTATGGTCTGAAAGAAGTGTTAATTACAGACTTATAGACTTGGGTGAGGAGCAGCATTCCAAAATACCTGGGGTAGCACTTGTATGGTTATGGGTGGCAGCAGCAGCCCCAGGGCGTGCTGGGTACAGCATGGCTTTAAGAGACAGTGGGGCTGTTCAGGGAGATCCTCATTGCCTGCTGCTGAAACCTCTGAAGCAGAGGGGGATGATAAATAACTGCCAAGGAAGCATGCAAGGACAGGGTGCAGAGGACAAGCAGATGGAAATGAAATATTATGTCTGACGGTGTTTGGGCTTGGGTCTCAAGAGCAGCACAGGAAGGAGGAGGCCAGGTAGTGGGTGAACCAAAGAAGAGAGGGAGAGTCTGGTCAGCAGTTTGCTGTGCCCAACACCAGTAGGGCACCACCTCAGGTGCTGGGAGGCCCTGCCACCCAGCTCACCCTGTGCATGTACACCTGCAGCACAGCCTGGCCCAGCCCTACCATGGGTGGTCATGGAGAAAGCCCTGGAAGGCTACCCATACTAGGAGGATACCCACCTCTGGCCTGGCCATCAGTGCTCAGCATGCAGCCTGCGAGGGGCAGAGGGGGAAGGCCTGGATCCTGCTCCACCAAAATCAATAGGGAGCCTGTGGTTCTGGCTGAAGTTGGACTTTTTAGTCACAACAAAACTACACTGCAGGCTTCAGGTTCAGAGGTAAGCAGCAAGCAAGCTGGATACAACATTTTTTCTTTCCATCAACAGCTAATGAAACAGAAAACAAGTGGAGCAGACACCCACACAGGCTTGGTGCTTATATGAAACAAAACACAGGATGTATTGGATGGGCTAATAGCTGTGTGGAGAGCTTCCTCACCTTCCTCATTCTAGGGACAGATACTTAAAAAAAGCAGACCACAAAGGAAGAACGCCTTCCTGTGTTTTCTTAAAAAAAAAACAGCACTGATGTTGCCTTTCTTCAGCACTGCTTATGGGGCCAAGCCAGGTGTGACTCTCACCAAACACTAGCCATACCTCAGCTTCGCCCCTCCTGACAAGAGGGAAAGAGGATGATTATTTGCACTCTTCTATTTATTCTTCAGATGGAATTTTATATTTCATTTTGCTTTAAGAATTGCTTCTTGTCTTGGTCACGGCTGACATTTTCCATGTTGTATAAACTTTCATAGTCAGTCCCACTTCTGAAATACATAATTTTATGATACACCATAAGTCAAGGTTGGGCTTTTGGGACCAAATTCTCTGCCAATCTTATTTCATTGAGTTAATAAATTTGGCAATCCTAGTAAACAGGTGGCACAAAGGACAGCACTTGGAAAAATGCCTCTTGAAGACTTGGCCAGGTGTTTTCTGTGTGAAATGAAAGCCAGATCTTAATGGACACACTCCTTCAATGAATCTTAAAAAATAAATAAATTAATCTGATGCTCTTTGTTCATTCACATGGTTTTAGCATCCTCTTTCTTGTGGCCACAGCCACCACTGAAATAAGGCAGTGCTGAGAGCTGTGAGTTACATATTCAAGGTTGTTCAGATATTTTAAAAGTTGTGTGTGTGTATAAAAGCATAAGTGGGTGTGCATAAAAAACATAAAGAAAAGCCCAAGAAGCCAACAGGTGGCTGGGCTTCTCTGCAATGAAAAGGGTGGGTACAAGGGTTTTTTGCTTGAAGGTGACTGTGATACAACTTATGTTACTTGTTTATGCTATGCTGGCAGAGATGTAGCACAGGGAGGAACATTCAGCAGGTCTTCCAGAGGGCTCCTCAGCCCAGAACTCTGGTCAAACATTATGGAAGAAAATATTAGAATTTCAAGCAAATCAGATAAATCAAAGCATTGTTAAACTTAGATGTAGGGAGAGAAACACTTATTCTCACTGGTAAGTTGTGCTCTGAAGAAGAGGAAGAAAAAAAAAAAAAAAAACAACAGACAACTCTTGCTTTGTGTTTTTGTCCATCCTTCCTTGCCTCTGCCGTAAGACATCAGAAACTACCTGAAATGCCAAGAGTCAGTATTTATTGTCTTGTTAGAGAGTGGGGCCTAGCAGTTAATGAGAAAAGAAAAAAAAAAAATTACTACAATTAATCCTGTTGGACAGTAATGTACAAAGTGTTTATATGAGCTGTAGTCACATGGGCATTCAGACTGGCATATTTGTGTACACCACCATAAGCTTGTATGGGTACACTTTGTGCTTGCACTGCTCACAGCCTCCCAGATGCAATTTACTACTTCCTACACCAATGATCTGCACAGATGTGAGCATCAGGGTTCAGATCCTGAACGTCCTCCACTGGAATTCCACAATTCCTTCCCCTAAATTTGATATTTCTGCACATAAATTTGTGTGCTAGTTTTCTCATTTCATTCTGGCTCCACACATGCCAAAGGAGTTACAAAGCAGGCAATAAAATAAAAATTCAAAAGCCCCAAAGTAAACTTTTGTTTTGTCTTCTTATTGATTGTGACTGCACTTATATAGTAACACCTCTCTGAGAACATTATATATATATATATGTATATATGTATATATTTCCCTAATGCATTGTTACTTTGGAAACCTGCAGTGGATTTCAGTTTAGTAAAACACATGAAAACAAAGCTAGGATAAGGATTTGCCTATAAACTACACAGTGGTTTCAGGAGAAAATATTTCCAAGTATTGTACACCTTATGTTAATTCTGTCCTTTAAATATGGTTTTCACAAGAGTCCTTATTAAGCTTTCCTGGTGTCTATGAATGTGGCTTGGTGAATTCATTAATACCAGTATATGTGCCATTCAGTGATTTCTTGCTTGTTCTTTGGCACCTTTTGTGGGGTGAAAACTGTACTGTGTGGTTGGTTACCCAAGAAACAGGACTTTTTACAGTGTATCAGCCTGAAGATCTGACATTCCTCTGGGAGGATGCTTGCAGGCTTGTCATGCCAAAAGACTGCTCACTAGTCATCAAGCTAAGTGTAAAGAATATATTCCTCTGCTCCAGCTCCCTTGTAGACTAAATCACACCTTAACTCTACTAGTTGCAGTCTTACCACATAGTTAAATATGTGCTTAGAAGACAGGGAAAACTGTAGACCTAAATGTCACCTCACATTGATTCATCTAGAGACATCCAACATGTCTATGTCTTTGACATGGTGTTTGGACTGAAAAAGATCGAGCAGTGGTCACGGAGCTGCTCTTAGGGGTCATACATATACTCAGCAAGGTAGACGGGCAGTAGGAGTCAATTGTGGTGGCAGTTGTTCTGAAGTTAGTATTTCCCTTTCCCTGGCCAAGCAGCCAAGCTGGCAGATGAAGAAAGATGATATACCAAAAATTATCGAAGTGGCAACTCCTACTATGTAGACACAGAAGTCATGTGGCTTGGGGGAATCTACTTCTTTGCACTGTGAGTAAATCTAACTCATTGTCCTCTGTAAGCACATTTAGATCTGAAGAGATAGGTCTCTTCCAGGAGCTGTGTCTTGCAGATATCACTACAGCAAAAGCACTTGTGCAGGAAAAGAAACACAGAACCATGTGCTGAAAAGCATTTTATTTTTCAGTTGCTACATGGTTAGTTTTTCAATCAGCTTGATAGTTGCTATGATGGTTTGTGGCCATGATTGTTTGTCCTCAATGTTTTTTCTTTGTATTTCAGACCACTGACTAGGGCCGTTATGGAAAGATATATAGTCCTTCACTTTTCTATATATTTTTAAACAGATTTTTCTCATAAAGCTGGTAGGAAGTCTCAGAAAAGTTCCACAGTGTTCAGAAGACATTGTGTACATACTTTTTGTTAAAATGGTGGCTAGGGGAAGGGTCATGCAACCGCGCAGAGAGAACAGCACCAAAATACATGGAACCCAGCAATGGAGAATGTATGAGGAGTGCAAAGGCAATATCATCCAGAAGCCCCATATATTTAGAATTAATTTTAAGAATGAGTCTTTTTCAAGTGTCTTCAACTGGATCAGTACTTTGATGCATATTGCAATCAAGAAATAACAAGTCAGACAAAAGATACTAAGGCTTGTGATTCTTTAGTTTAGTGCCTTGCAAATGTCTTTGTGTGCTGGGGAGATGAGTCCTCATTTTTAAGCTGTTTGTGAAGAACCAAAGAGACAAAAAAGCTCAGTGTTCACAAACATATCAGAAAAAAAAGGTACAGTCACCCTAGCAACAAGCTCTTTATGAACAGTTTCAATACAAATAAGCTATTCGGCTGTGATATATGTACCAGAAAATGTCTGGAAACATGATGAATTTAGAAAGAAAGGATGGGCATTCACAATATGTAGTAGTTCTTTGTGTCTATGTGAGCATATGCTGGATGTCATTTGGGAATCATTTTCATTTGATGCTTTATTATTAGGAAGGGATATGCAAACTGTGTGTAGAAGTAAAATATAACATAAATTCAGCTAGATCAAATGGCAACATTTTGCATCTATTCAATTTTCCTACTATCCTGAAGCAATTACAGTCCTTTACAAAGGATTTTTAGCTGAAAAAAAATCAGCACCAGGGACTATCAAATGAAAAATATCCTAGGAAACCAACACTTTAAAATAAAAACCTAATTAAAAAAATATTTCTACTTTACTGGCTAGCCAGAGGAAGGGTGATTCATGCTGTAGGTTGAACCCTGGGTATATATGTGTATGGAAACCACTGTCTGAAGATGACAGCTGTTCTCAGGGAGTGTTCCCAATGCAGCAAGCTGTACACGTGTGTTTCTTGTTATGCTTCCCAACTTTGACAACACACTTGGTCATGACCTTTTGTAGGATGGTAAAGTTTATGTGCACTGAGTAAATGGAGAAATGCCTTCTGAGTTGTGTGTTATTTCTGAGTTTAATTATGCAGCTGAGATGGTAAGAAGAGGACAGGCAACCATAGCACTTTGCATTGATAAGCGCCCATTATTTCCAACTTTGTGATGTTGTACTTGGCAAAATAACAAAAGAGTGAAAACAGTGAAAACTGAGACTGCTTGATGACATCCACAAGCTAGAGATCTCTAATATGTCTGCTAATTATTTTAGTTAGCTTTATGTCATGCCAGAGGAATGTGTTTCTTTCAAAATGAAAGCCTGCATCATATTAAGAGGCTGTGGCATCACTAAGCTTTGTTTGCCTGTTTGAAACATCTATTTACATCTTGGATAAGGCAGTCCATAATTTCTGTGGGAAGAGCAACATGTATCTCAAAGTCATTATCAGTTATCTATTAGGATGATGTTAAAACCTAGAATGTGCACTTTCCTTCATTGCCTGAAAATATGACCTGACATCAATATAAAAAGTCAGGGAAATTAGAAACCATTTGATCATTGGTAGGTAGGGCAGAGTATATTAAGGCAGCTATCCTGGCAAATATTTTTAAATGATTTTCCTGTATACTGTTTCTTCTCAGCAGAGCAACTTTTGTTGATACACAGCATGCAAATTTCAGGTTTTATAAAAATTCCATATACTTCTGTAAAAAGAAAAATAAAAGAAAAACTTTATGTCCAGGCTTGAAATTCATGTTCAACTGTATTTTTTACTATCACATATAAGAACTCAAGTGCTACCCAGAAATGTAAACCTTTACAACAATAATAAGAATCAAGATCAACGAGGCATGTGAGTGTAATTTGGTCACAGTTTAGGCACTTCTATTCAATAGTCAACAGCACTCACATGAAGGAGGTGGCTAATATAATGTCTGACTAGATAGCCATTTACAGCCCTTGACAATTTATATTAATGATACAAGTGATCTCTGGAATTGCATATGAGAAGTTCTTGTGTTTTGTTACATATGGGTCCTAGCAAGATTTTGTCACTTATGTCTGAAAGGTGGACACCTCTCAATTATTCATAGGGAAAGCATTTAACAGGCACACCTATATGAGGCAATAGCTCAGATGAAGAATACATGGTGTTTCATACAGCAGAGTGTAAACAAGCAGGTAACTGAAATGTAATTCAGTTAATTACTTGAAAATATGTTTACTGCATCAGCTGTCCTATAAATAAAAACTTTTTTTTTTTTTTTTTTTTTTTTTTAAGTAGAGAAATGAATCTGAATGTCACTTTTACCTCTAGGAGTCTAAAATACTTCACCACTTTACACTTTATCCAGAAAAGAAGGGGATTTTTCATCTTTTAACTCACAGCCAGGGTCATTTCCAGGTTAGTGTCTCTAAAAGAGCTGAAGCCCCAAGGAGCTAGATTTATAGAGTCATTGAGTCCAGAGTTGTAGTGGAGACCCAGAGGGTCCATGTGATGAATTGTCTCCTTCTAGAGAAGCACCAGATCAGGAGCAGGACCTGATACGTTTTGCAAAATGCAAGTGGCAAAGAGGACAAAATAATTAAGAGAAAAAGGTGAATACAGTCTTTGAAGCGAAAAATGTCTTTGAGCAACTTTTGTACAGACACATCCATTCCCCAAGATATTAGTGGTGGGAAAGGTGATATTTCGGTGGAAGGAGTGCATTCTGTGAGAGCGTACCGTGTGTGCATAGGGGCCGCACAGCCTGTGCAGACTTTCTTCATTCTGGGCAATGCTTCTCAATCCATTGCTTTCCAAGAGCTTAGTGGAGAAATGAACAGTTCCTGCAGTGGCACCATTACCAAGCCCAAGCTCTTATTTCAAACAAACTTTTGCACTTCAGAAAGGGCTGGGAAATGCTCAGGAGCAGCCCTGAGCAGTGCCTCTGGAGTTGTTCTTAAATAATACAGCTGAGCACTAAATCTTCAGCTTGTGTCACCCCCAAGGCTATGTCCGTCCGCACAAGCTGGGCTGAGGTTACAAATGACTCAACAGTAAGCCGTGCTGAGGATATACACAGACTGTTGGTTTTACAAATTTTAAAGACATTCCTTTATGGATGCCTTTTTTTCCTCTCTCTCTCTCTCTCTTTTTTTTTTTTTTTTTTTTTTTTTTTTTAAGATCTCGTTCCGACACAGACTGAATTAAAAATGAGAAGTAAAAGGGAGTTTTCCCCACTTATTCCAGCAGACATTGGCTAAGACCCTAACTGAGTGAGATACAAGAAACATTTCCAGTCCCATTATTCCTAGCCATTAAAATTACTTTATTTCTAGCTGGACTGTAGACATCATTGTCACAAATTTTTCTCTGCTGTTGCCACCGCAGTAACGCACAGTTACAATTTGCTTCCCCATCTTTTGTTCCTTCACAGCTATAAATAACACTAAACATTTTGTCGGAGATCTTCTCTAGGGGTCCAAACCCCATCGAGTTTGAGCACTGGAAAATACATTGGCTAGGATTACTGATTTTAATGAAGGGAGAAACAGGAAATTAATGTATGCTGCTTTCTGTACAGTACAAATGATTATGCATGGGCACTTTCTAAAACAAAATTGTTATCCCGATCTCTTTGCTTTCCACACAATAAACTCTCTCTGAGAAAGGCCAAATAATCTCCTTGACAACACAACATTAATGGTCAGATCATTTTATCACTGCTGAAATTATGTTAAACAGTGAAATACATATAGCAAAGCCTCAGAGAGGCTGTGTGGAGTTTCTAAGTACCTATAACCTGCCAAAATACATCTTTCACATGCATCCTCTGCAACTGGGATGGACATGAGGACAGCAGGTTCTTGTAGCTTCAATCCTGCTTCACAAGGCAGCTTCAATAGAGGCAGATCCATAATATCTGTGGGGCTTTGAGTGAACCTATGTGGCAAGACTGACACCTGAGTGAGTGTGAATGAAGGTAAAATTGTTTAGAGCATTTTGCAGCTCTCATCTTTCCAAAATAAAACTGCAGCAGCTCTTTGTAAGACTTCTCCTGTCCCTGCTAACAGCAGCCCTGATCTCACACATCCTGTTTGCTTCTGCAGAGGTCTGAAATTCTCCTTGCTTAAATGTATAAGTAAATTTGGAAAAGGTGCTGTTGCTCATGGGAAATGTCAGACAGTTTTCTGAGTCCTCAAACAAAAGAAACAACCATTTTTCTCTACATCAAGATTTCATTATGTTAGAAGATACAGCATTCCTACTTACAGTTTAATAGAAATGTGGCTGTGTTTGGGGGAGCTGTCACCCAACACTTTACACAATAGTGATCTATTTAGTGATATGGTTTAATGATGGATTTGGCAGTGCCAGGTTAAAGTTGGGACCAAATGATATTAGAGGTCTTTTCCAATCTAAATGATTCTACAATTGTTTGAATACCAGTCAAAGAGCAAATAAAATCCATGGGAGATAACAAAAGGATTCAAAAGCCCAGGATTAAAGTTTTTTAAAATAAAGATACAAATCTATGTGGATGTGCAACTGGCCATAATGCTGTCATGCCATAGCCCTTTGAAAAGATGTGTAGAGCAGGAATAGAACCAGCAATGTTTATACAACTGAATTTCTGTGAAACTTTAGCTTTGGAGTTTGTAAGAAAGGGTAGCGAAGGTTTTAGGGTTTTTGTTTTGTTTTTGTTATCACATCTCCCTGCCTTATTTAGCTAGATCTGGCCTGGGGTTGCTCCAAAATTTAATGAGCTTACAGTGAACAAGCAGGCCAGCACTGAGAAGGCTCTAACGAGAAGTGTGTGCATGGGTCTCTTTCAGCAACTAATTTTCCAAGAGTTCTTGTCCTAAAAGCACAGTAAATTCCCCAAGACCAATTTGTTTAGCAGAAGAGACAAGGGGCCTGAACAGACCATCAGTCCTGGCCCAGGAGTGCTTCCACAAGTCCTAACTCAGAATTGCCTGTCTGCTAAAAGGGATGAAGTGGGATGAAGCTCTCTCCACTGGTCATGGCTGCACCATAGGGGTGCCCTACTGTGTCATGTCTGAGGTCTTTGTGTGATCTACAGCTTCATGTTGCTGATAAGAACAAGTTCATTACAGAAAGGGGACTAAAACCTTATTTTAGCAAGCCAGTTACAGTACACGTAACATTAACTTTACACAATAAATGAACTGAGAAGGGTAATTTCAGACAGAAGCCATCAAGTTATTTTAGAGGAATTTCACCTGCTAAAAAAAAAAAAAAAAAAAAAAAAGCCTCAACAAAGTATATTTCAGGCTGCTTATCATCCCACAGAAACAGGGTTAGCATACTGCTTTGTTTGGATATAGAAAAGAGGTCTTAGAAGAAAATGACAGTAATTCCAGAGAAGTCTCTGGACATCATTATCTGTTACCCAGGGAAATCAGGCTCCTAAGATTTACAGAAATAAATAAAGAAAAGAGAAAAATCAGGACTGAGACTAAGTAAAGAATCTACAGCAAATATCTCCCATCGCTTTGTACTCAAGATTTTAGTCCAAAAGGTCAGGAGAGGAAGGAGTCAGAGTTGTTGAACAGACAACAGTTTCTATGTCAGGGCAAAAAAATCCCAAACAACAAAACAGAGTTTCAAAGTATTATAGAAAAAAGTTCTGAAAAGAAAGCCCTTGAGTCAAATTTGAGAGCCATGCAATTATAAGAAAAGAAAACGGAAACATTTTATTGGCCTCAAGTCAATGAAAATATTACTGTGCAGAATGAGTCATAGCTGGAGAAATGCCCTTCTAAAACACTTATTTATTTATTTATTTATTTATTTATTTAACAGGAGAAGCACAGCCTTCCCAGAAAATTAAGAAACCTGTGAAAATGTAATTGGTAGCTGCTGTGACTTTTCACTTTTCTCCTCACAGACACTTGAATTTCCCTCTGTGTTTTCTCTTCAGTTTGTACTTGTAGAATAGCCCAAAGGAGACTGACCCCACAGGTTTCTGCATACTGCCTCATCTACTCAGCTCACCAATTTCAGCATTAGCTCCTGCTGTTTCCCAAGATCATGGTCCCTCCTCTGTTTGATACTGAGCACCAGTGGATCTCCATAAAGCCCAAAAGGTGATGGTCTAGGTCTCACTGTCAGCGATCTACTTATGTGTTGAAATTAAAACAACCAGAGGAACACCTAGATTTTTAATTGGATATAAATAATGATTTATTATTATTATTATTATTTATGAAGGTATATCAGGCACCACCCCTTAACAAACGGAAATACTGTTTCCTGCCTCTGCTGGAAGCTGTTGTTTCTATCTCTGAACATAAAGGTATTTGGCTGTCACCAGCTATTGATTAAACACATTGATCCTCATCAGTATCAAGACACCTTTAAGTAGAGCTTGTTCTGACAGTTTATTATTTTCCCAAAACAGAATAAAGATTTTTCTGGCTAAAAGCACAATGATATCAGAATTGTTTTGTGCATCAATAAACCTCAGATAAAGCAAATATTCCTCAAAGAAAAATGTGAATGACAAAAGTTCTTAAAATGAGAGAAAGGAACAATACATGGTTTTAAGTTAGTGTAGATATTTTTCTATATGACAAGTCAGCTTGATGTGAGAATTGAAGCAATAGCTTTTCTATTCACTGTGGAAAACAGAAGAGTTTTACACACAGGTTCTGCACTCTAATTTCCTCCAGGGAGGAAACATCTTGTGGAAAATCTGAAATTTACTCAAATACTGTGGGCTAAATTGCATTCTGTTGACTTTTCTAGAAAAAAGAATCAAAGTATTTCATTTTAGATTGGAGTATGTTTTTAAAAAAATAATGTATAAGAAGGGTTCAAAAGAAATTGAATGAACAATTTGAAACTGTTCCTGTAGCAAGGGAATTCACTCATGCTATGTGAGCAGAAAAAAAAAGGGATCAGCCCTTTTGGCTGTAAGGACACTAGTAACTTTGTAGCTTCGTATTTTCATGGAAATAATTGTGCAAACCAATGGATTGAAATAAATGAAATCTGTTTTTTTGTTGTTTGTTTGATTGCTTTTTAATTATTTTTAATGCAATCATTTGGTTTCATCATCTTCCCTTCTTCCCTGCATCCTTTCCTCCAAGAATTAAGATAAACAAATAGCCTACATAGGCATTTTTTACTGTTTATTTCTTGCCTTTTTTCCCGCCATGTCTCTGGTGCCATGTCTCTACATTGGAGCAACTTTGACTTATGGTAGTTTCATCTTATTGGAAAATATTTCCTCTAAAGATGCTTTAAAACTTGAAATAAAGGTCTAGATGTTTCACGTTGACTTGTGTTATAAGATTAATCATACTAGATCAGACCATTATGAGAGGCAGTACGTCCTCCTGTTTGTTTCAAACCTTCTGCTAGCTTCATTTGATCTTCTCTGCTTCTCTTCTCAGGACAGGCAATGAACAGCTCTTCCTTTTTTATTTGGCTTCTGTTCACAATTTGATCAGCTTTTAGGATCCCCCTCCAACTGCCTTTTTCTTGTAGAAATATATTACTTCATTTATTTTTTCCTTGTGCCTTATATCCTTCTTTCAGCTCTACTCTAGCCTTCTTTGGTCTTACCTCCTCCTTTTTGAGAACCAAGGGTCAGGTAATGCTCATTGTCTTCAAAGTGTGTGTATAATATCATTTTACATAGTGGCAAGATGATACTTGGGGTGTTTTTTTTAAAAAAAAAAAAAAAAAAAAAATTGGTGTCATTTCTTTTCATGATGTTTTCTGGTACTTGGCTTGTTTTACCTACTCTAACACCCTGAAAATAAACATAAAACAATTTGTAATAATTCCCAAGCCTCTGTCATGAATATGAGTAGCCAGTTCAGAGCCTCCCACACTGTGTGTAGTTAGCATTGCTTTCAAGTGTGCAGCACTTCCCATTTATCAACAAAAGTCAACATTGACTTTCATCTGACTTTTTTTCAGTACTGTGGGATCCTTATGCAAGGACTGATTGACTTCTTAGTCAATCTTTGTTTTTATTACCTCAAGTAATTTAGCATTGTCAGCAAACTATGCCACCTCATTCCCCTTTTCCAAATTTATTATCAATATATTAAGCAGTACATACCCTTGGGAAATTTTAGTAGTGATTTCCCTGCTTAAGCTGTCCATTTATTCCTGTCTTTTAATCATTTTATATTCATGAGAAGACATAGACATTCCCCTCCGTTCTCCCTCAGGCCCCCAGGCAGCTCCCTTGCACCTCGAGGTCACCCTGCATAGAGCATAGAGCAGTGTAGGGTCAGTAGTTCTGTGTGCTACCTGCAGCTCTGGCAGTAATTTGTTGTGTGATCTCAGGCAATCTTTGATGGTTTTGTGCTTTTGTTTCCTCTGCCCTCTCAGAAGAGAAAATCTCCTTCTTAAACCTAATTCTATATACTTCAAGGAACATATCATTGATATAGGGAGAAAGTTGTCCAATATGAAGGAAAAATTAACCCAAGCACAAGTAACCTTTAGCTTGTAAGTCTATTTTTTTTAAAAATTGCCTTGTAAACAATGTATTTTCAGCACGCGGGCTGGTTTCTGGCCAGGTGAAATTGGCATTACTGAAATGGCAACAATAATAGAAACTGATTTTCCAGCCAAGGTGAGGTCTGCAGAGTTAAACCTGAATTCACTTTAAAACTGAGAACAGAGTCACAAGATTCAAACGGTAATCCTTATGGCTCTTAGGAGGAAAGCAGTATTCCCACCAATTTTTGAAAACAGTAGATGTGTTTTTTTCAGATGGCCATTTTACTGTTCTGGTAAATTATTATTATTTTTTTTACTTACTAACAAAATTTCTACACTAGGAATTTTCAAAGTACATCTGATTGTAAGGGTGTTCTCCAAAGGCCTCATTAAATAACATTTTAACCTAATTGCAGAAATACTTATTTAGGACCATGGCTCTCTTCTGATTTCAGAACTCTTGTGATAGATGTTGACAATGTGTGAACAGTATGGATTCTCCTTTTTTTTTTTTTTTTTTTTTTTTCCAGATCCAATTAGAAGGGTGGTATTTCAGCTTCTTAGTCTATGCAATATCAGGGATGTTAACTGCAGTATATATGTACAGAAAAAAAAAAAAGAAAAAAAAGACGTGATCTGTATGGGTACTGACATGAATGCATCATGTTAGAATGGGATCACTGAATTGAATACCAATTGAAGTCTGCTTTTCCTTTCCACTTATGTTCCTTTTACTCAACATTGGTGAGAGCACTGTGTCCAGTTCCAGGCCCCCAGTACAAGAGAGACCTGGACATACTGGAAAGAGTCCAATGTGGAGCAACAAAGATAAAGAAGGGACAGGAGCACCCCTCCTGTGAGGAGAGGCTGACAGAATGGGGACTGCTCAGCCTGGAGAAGAGAAGGCTCAGGGGATCTCATCACTGTCTGTAAATGCCTGAAGGGAGACTGCAGGGAGGACGGAGCCAGGCTGTGTGAAGCGGTGCCCAGTGCCAGGACAGGAGGCCCTGGGCACAAACTGGACCCCAGGAGGCTCCCCCTGAGCACCAGGAGCACTTCTGTGCTGTGCGGGTGACGGAGCCCTGGCACAGGCTGCCCAGAGGCTGTGGGGTCTCCTCCTTGGAGCCCTTCAGAAGTCGCCTGGATGTGGTGCTGGGCACCCTGCTCTGGGTGTCCCTGTTTGGGCAGGGGTGGCACTGGGTGGCCTCCAGAGGGCCCTGCCAGCCTCAGCCACTCTATGCACTGCTAGAGAAGTCTGAATCACTGAAAGTACAAGGCTATGTTATTGCAGCAGCTTTGGAGATAGTGATGGCAGAAAGGAAAAGGCCAGCCCCATGCCCTGCTGATGCTGTCCCTGCCCCAGCCTGCTCAGTGTGTGCAGCCTGGCTTTTTCCATCCCAACCCTCCCCATCCTCTCACTGGGACACTTGCCTGACATTTGAACAAGATCTCAAGCAGGAAAGTTTTTTTTTTTTTTTTTTTTTTTTTTTTTTTTTTACTGAATCAGTTTTCTGTGGGCTGAGAGAGTTGAACAGTTGCTGTGCAGTGAGATTCAGGACGAGAGAGGAGGCTGGAGTGCATGGTGGGGTCAGAGGGCAGCAATGGCTGGGGCTCAGCTGCACTGGGTAACTGCTGCTGAAGGAAGGATAAACTTTGTCAAAGCAGTGACTAAAGAGAGGCCAAAAGAAAGGAAGAAAAAGTTTACTTTTGCCTGATTCTTCTGTACTCAGGCAAACAAGATTTTGTTTGCATTTCTTTTGCACAGGCAGTATTACACCTAGGGAGAACTAGGATCTTGGTTCAGTTTCTTCCTCTAACAGAACAAATCTGCAGGATCCCAAGTGTTTGCTGGCCTCTTGGGCTAGCAGAAAACTAAGAAAGTTTTCTCTGCTGTTTTCCTTTTCATGAAAAACTATTTAAAAATCTTGGAGGTTATTTATTTATTTATTTATTTATTTTCTGTTTTGTAGCATGAATGAATGGAGTTTGTCAATATTTCCAGGCTTTATAGCTATATGAATAAATAACAGAAGAGTGGTTCAGAAGGTGACTTATCAAAATCTCAAGGAACATATTTCTATGCTCTAGAATCTTGCTTCAGCACCCTCGCTACACCCCAGAGAAGAAAAGGATTTTTTTAAAAAAAAAAAAATTGGTCTTCTCTTCCTTTCTTCCTTTCTTCCTTTCTTCCTTCCTTTCTCCCTTTCTTTCCTTTCTTCCTTTTTTTTCCCTTTCTTCTCCCCCCCCCCATTTTTTTTTTTTTTTTTTTTTTTTTTTTTAAATTGCAGCTATTTTTCACGTTTTTCTTGTTTAACTTCAGTACAGATGCCTTTGAAGTTACATTTGTCTCTTTGCAAAGACATGAATGATTCTGGGTTTAGTATTAAATGTGGTGGCTCATTACAGCAGCTCCACTTCAGCAGATTTGCTGGAGTTATAGAATATGGACATGTTCTGGTGAGAAAATACACACAGGTGGTTCCCAGCTCTCTGGGGAAGTTCACTTCTACCACAGAGACCCACAGCTGAGTGATCAGTTTGTAACAAAACCCGCCATGTTTCATGCAGCTTAGTGGCACAGTTTCACTTAAATTTTAATTCACTGTACTTAAAAACATCTATCCAAGGTCCTCTATAAAATGGTCTGAACTTTGTGTCATCTGTCCAGTGCAAAGTTAATAGATCAGTCTTCTGGGCTCAGCAACAGCTTCTCCTCTCAACCTTACTGCAAGCAACAAGAATCACTGTCATGTCACAAAAAGCAACATCACTCTCACCTTAGTACACACCTGAAGGTGTGTACCTCAATAAAAATTATTTCATCCAGTGGAATTTCACCAAACAAGGAATCTAAGTCCTGCACTGGCACTCCATTTTTATAGTTCATCAATAAACAACAGGTCTTGTTAAACTTTTCAGCTTCCAGCCAGAAGAGTCAGAGGCCTCCTGTGGTGACAAATTTCAAGTCCCTCATCTTGCTCTTATATATTTGTTTCAAGTATTTGCTCATCAGCATTCAGCTCAGTGTCACAGGAAGCATTGAAAAAGACATTGGAGAGGAGGAAAAGGAACAAAAATGGCAAACAGAAAAAAATAATTTCTCAGATATATTGTGTTTTTCTTCCTCTCTTACTGTGTTCTCTCATAAGAATCAAAAGAGATTGTGAGCACTGTTTTTGAACCTTTAAACAGTTTTATCTATTTTAGTAATTTTCCAACATGCTTTGATAAGATGCTTCTGAAAAAGCAGTAAAATAATAGTTTTTTTCCTATGAAGTGCTACTTAGGTATACACACTACAAATTCCTGGTTTATATACCACATATTTTTTTCTCAGAAGGATAAGATAGACACGGTTATTATAATTTTCTGCTTCCCAGAACAGAGTAGCTGTGGCTGAAATACTATTTCTTGCTTTAAGGGGAGAAAGGTGCTAATTACAAAAATAATATTTATGATAATGTCTGAAAATGTATGACTGCCCAGGACTAAATCCCATTATGCCTTGCCAAAAAAAAAAAAAAATATATCCTTATCTGGTAATCATGATGCTTCTGGTCCAAATACTTATAATTTTATCATACTCATGCATACCCCTAGATGATTACTCCAAAGACAGCATTTATGGTAATTTGTACATAAAGCTAATGGATAAGGCACTGGACTAAGAACTGAACTGGATCAAGAAATGTTTATTCATACCATCCATCACCTAAGCAAATGATGCAGCTGGTCTGTGCCTTTGTCCCCAGCTGTAACTGGGGATATTATGTCCCACTTCTGGTCTGTGTTCTTTTTAGACCACTGTCAGGCAGAGCACCAAGAACAAGGTGGGGTTCCTCTAAGAGTTAATCCAGTGAATGAATAATAGATATGTGAGAAAAACAAGTCTGCTAGTGAATTTTGCATTTGCTAATTGAACTAACTGTATTTTGTGGGGAGAGGAATGGACTGCATCTCTTTCTGCAGCTTAAAAAAGCAAAGAGGTGGGGTAAAGCTACTCTACTCCCCTCTCTTGAAAAAAGCAATCACTTCTTTCACTCCCCATAACCTACTGCTTATTAATGTAAGTAATTTGCAAAGCAGCTATTGTTATATAGCCAGTCCTTTCTAGTCCAACTGGGTAAAGCTGTTGTCAGCTCTCAGCTTCATATGCAATGAAAGGATTTTTCACGAGGTCAAGGTAGAGACCCACACCAGGGTGTACGTGTACTTTCTGTGGATGAGTACCCCCACTGTATTTGTTGCACTGCCAGTTTTTATTGCTTCAGTGAGCTTTCCCTCCTTTAAGCTATAGCTGTGTGCAACTGATAATAAAATAAAACCTTTTCCAAAACAATTTTATTCTGCTGTCTTGCTTAGAAATAAAATAAATAAAAAAGAAAAACTCATTTTGCATTTTTGCATTGCATATAGAGCTGCCATAAGGAGGGCAAGCAAGGCACCACAGTTCCACCCTGCCTTGCTGGCACCTCTAGATCTGTCCCAGCAGGGCCAGATGGCCTTCACCTACCCATTCTCCTCCATCCAGGTGGCCAGGGCAGGCAGAAGTCTACAAGCTCCTCCTCCATGACTGGTTTCTGAAAATTGAGGGAGCTGGGGAGCACAAGCAGCCTTCTCTTGGTGAAAACAGCCTTTAGGTTTATTCCAAATCTACAGATATATCTGACAGGCTTGCTCTGACCAGTGCTTCTTAATCTGCAGATTTCATTCTCTTCAGTTTCCATTTTCTTGGACATCTCCTCACCTCCTATCATGGCCAGTAGCGGTGGGCAATGAAGCCCTCTCTTCCTACAGATTCTGGTCATTCTCCTGGAAACAAATCTTTGCCTCCTTCATCTCCACAGACTGAGAAGAGAGAAGTCTCTTCCAGCTCGTTAGTAGTCCATCAGCATCCCTGCAACCAAGACTGGGAGAGAAAGCAGGCCATCTTTTTCTTGAAGATAAGGAGAAAAAATAAATGATGGAAAACTCCAACAACCAGAAGAAAAGGAGTAGCAAGACATAGAAGTGGGATGTAATGAATGGCAAAGCACAGCAAATGCCCCAAACTGGCATGGATGCTTCATGCCACACAGGTCCTAGGTCTCTATAGCATGTGTTCAGTGCTCCTCGTGAACTGGGAAACATGCTGGAGCCTCTTACTGGTGAGGAGTTTGGAAGGTTATTTCATCTGACTGTGGAAGGAACAGAGACTGTTTCCACCGTGCCTTTGTGCATCACCTGAGGCACCAGTTCAGAAGGAGAGCTGTCCTCTGAGCTGCAGGAACCTCATTCAGGGAGTGATGCTCCTCATCTGCTGCATGGAGCAAAGCGGAGCAGGACGCAAAACTGAATGTGCAAGATCTGGGGAATCAGGAGTCCACATGGAGCCGGTATCTTTACAAATTGCTGGCTCAGGCACACATTATTCTCACTGCCTCTCAGTTTCCCAGTGGTGAAAGAAAAAAATATGAAAACCAAATTTTATCGAAATAGAATAAGTTTCATCAATATATCTATTAATATGTAACATACAGATGGAAAACAGAATTTATGGAAATTGCACTAAGTTTTGTTAAGGTATTTATTTTTAATAGGCAAAATTCAGAGTAGAGAATGCTTCTGGCTTTCCTGAAATTCCACTGATCAACTCCAGTTTTGTATAAGACCATCCTGAGCCCTCAGTTTATTTGGCACTGCTGTTGGTTTTGCTTGCTTGACTCATCTCTTACTTTTTTGGAGACTTGGAGCAGATATGTTTACTAATATAATTCACCCAAACTTGGAGGCACAGGAGGTTATCCACTCTCATGTAAGGGTATAGTACAGAAGGTTTCAAGTATACGAGGAAAGCAAGGAAAGCTATTACAAAACCTTAACTGTTCTGTACAGGAGAGCAAAACACTGTATCAGGAGTTCATAATTATTACATTAATGGATTACACTTAAATCAATATATCTAGCTAGCAATAGCTGAAAGCATCATTTGACCTAGCACTATTTCCGCAGGAATGCAAAACACTGTAAAATAGTCTCATACCCTGTGCACTGAGTGTGATATGTGGAGCCCCTGGAGGCAAGCAAAGGACACAGAGGGTCAAGAAGGTGATGAGTAGCTGAGCCAGCCTGGGTCCTGTGCTCCCATTACAGCTGCAGAACAGAAGTAACCACTTGCCCAAAGAACCACCTCCACAAGGCAGTTTAATGAGGCTCTTACTCATCATTCTCCCAAGCTTAGAGACTAGAAAAGGTGCATACAGGTGCATCGTAGGTCAGAAGCATCCCATTATGTTTTCAAGTCCCCATGAAAAACAGGGCTCTTTGCCCTTCTAGTTCAGAGTACCCTTTCAGTAAGCTCAGCCTCCAGTCATCAACACTGACAATTACACTTTGGAGAACATATAATGGAAAAACCACTAATACACTGGGCAGCTTTGCATCTGGAGGAAAATATAATTTTTCTTCTTGTTTTTTAATACAGCTATGCTGTACCTAAAAGTGTAAAAACTGATTACTCTTAATTTATTAAATATGTAAGGCTGCTAGGCGTTAAAATTGTTCTGCCCTTTTCAAAGTGCACCTGTTGTGTTTGAAGTAATGTTCTTCTCTACGGGTGAAATAAGAGGTTAATTACACGCAACATGAGGAGACATTGCCTTTTATTTCTTTAAATGGGAAGGCCATTGATTTCAACATATTTTGTGGAGTACAGGGGAAATAAATAGGAGAGAAACAAATCTATCATGCCTGACACAAGAAAGATTTAACAACATCTTAGATGTGCAGAAAAATACAGTATTCAGTAACCTTGTTGCCTTGATGAAAAAACTGAATGAAATAATTTGACACAAAATGTGGCAATAGCAGGTGGTCATGCAGGCTGGAGGTGTGCTCCATCCAAGGGGCACACTTGTTGCCTAAGGATGCAATACTTTACCCATATGTTGGGCTTGAACTGCCCTGTAAAAACATACATGTTGACATTTTCAAGGTAAGCCAACTTCTGAGCAAAGCCTGTGTCCAAACAACATTTAGAAGGCATTGCAAAGGGCAACCAAAAGCAAAGAAAGTGAACAAAGACAACTTTCAATCATTTGACAGGACATTTGGTCTGACTAGGCAATCTGGTCAGCCTGCTTACAGCCTGGGGAAAAACGAAAATCCTTGCTAGAGAGAAAGACGCATCTTATTTGCAGAACTTCAACGTGCAAAAAATTCCACAGGTCCTTCCCCCCCCCCCCCCTTTTTTTTTTAAAATCAGCAGATGATGAAAGCCTCCACTCCTTCTCAACGAGCTCTGAGTGGGATGCTGCAGGACTTGTCAAAAACCACCTGCCTAATGCACACCCAGCTCACTGGGTGCACCTGGGCATTAGCTATTGGAGTCAAAAGCAATGGGAACAAAGTCATGATCAACACACTCTCAATTAACCTGACTATTTGCTGGTTTATTTGTTATTTATGTTTACTTCATGTCCTTCCCGGGAGGAAATACACACAAACAAAACCCAGGCAGAACAGTAAATGTTTTTAATTTGTTCATGAAACACTTTGACAGACCAAACTGCTCTAATCTGAGGCTCTGCTGTCTCTAGCATCCTGCATATTTGGTTGATTTGAGTTGCCAACTGCTGCAGCCCTCCTTAATTTCCATGTTTTTCAGAGATGTGAAGTAACACATATCCCTCAGGTTTCACATTTCAGGAAAGGGTATGTTGTGGTTTAACCCGGCCGGCAGCTAAACACCACACAGCCGTTCGCTCACCCTCCCCCTCCCTCTCTGGGATGGGGGAGAGAAACGGGAAATTGAAGCTTGTGGGTTGAGATAAAGACAGTTTATTTAAGAGAGAAAATAATAATAATAATAATAATAATAATAGTAATATGTACAAACAAGTGATGCACAATGCAATTGCTCACCACCCGCTGACCGATGCCCAGCCCAACCCCGAGCAGCCGGCCACCCACCCTGGCTAGCCACCCCTATATATTGTTCAGCATGACGTCAGATGGTATGGAATACCCCTTTGGCCAGTTTGGGTCAGCTGTCCTGGGGCTGTCCCCTCCCAGCTCTTGCTGCCCCCCCAGCCTGCCCGCTGGCAGGACAGAGCGAGGAGCTGAAAAGTCCTTGGCTTAGTGTAAGCACTGCTCTGCAGCAATTAAAACACCAGCATGTTATCAGCACTCTTCTCATCCCAATCCAAAACATAGTACCTCACCAGCCATTAGGAGGAAAAACAACTCTGTCCCAACTGAAACCAGGACAGGTATCACAATGTTTATCTATGTGATTAGACCAAAGAGAAAAGAGATATCAGAGGGAAGAGTCCCATCTATTGGCCAGAAAAGAAAATGAAAACCAGACCAAATGTTTTCTGAATCTTAAGAATATCCTGCCAACTATGAAAAATTATAAGCAAAGAAAAATTACCAGGAATAAGTATTCACCTGCATGTGAATAAAGTATATTAGCAAAGATAGAAAATAAGTCATTATTTAAGAGAGGAAAGAAAAAGATAAATTCTGTTGTTTGGTAGAAATAGTGACTGAATAAATAGTAATTTCTTGGAGAGCAGGATGCATTATAGGCATTTTTCCTGAAAACAAAACAAAACAAAACAAAAAACTGCTAAAAACAATGCTCTGATTTTGACTAAATCATCAGTGGCTCATACTAGCCAGCTAAAAGGCATGGTGGCCAAAGAAAAAAAATATTTTTTTTATTTTGTTTTTCTTGCTCTAGACAGTGGAGAGCAGCCCATACACAGGTGCCTAGTGCTGCTTGGGACCTCTTGGGGTACCCAACAGCTACTCCAGAGGAGCACAGGTCTTCACACAGGTCCTGCACCACCACCCTGCCTGCCCTGTGCTGAGGGCTTCAGCACCCCAGGGCACCTCAGCTGGCAGCAGACATCGATGCCTGGGCAATGGCAGCAGCCATAGCTCACAGGCAGACACGTCTGGAGATCTGGAGTTGGAGTCTCCAGTGTGGAGCTGAACCCACCCTAGATAATCCCTCAGGAAAGAGGGAAGAGCAGAACTGATTTCCCAGATCTGTAGGTGGTAGAGGTGCAGAGTGTAGTGGCTCAACTCAGGTCCTGAATATTTCTGTTAGTTTCACAAACATGAGTTAATTTTAGATCGCAGTACCTATCCAGAGCTGGAAGAGAACAGTATCTATGGTAACCTGGGATCTGAACTCCTGAAATGTAGGTTTCTCCAGTTGTGTACTAAGAGCTGTAGCAAGGGCAGGGATGGTTATCTCTGGGGGCTTCAGGACTGTCAAATGGGGTTGAATTCTGGCTGCTGCTGCTACCATCACACGGAGAGAGAGGCTGTGGGTCAGTGGCAGTGACAAACAGGTCTGGTGGGGTTGTGGGGTCAATGGGGACCCTACCTGTACTGGGGTAATGAATGAGATTATTCAAGTGCTAAAGTGCATCACTTCAACTTGGTTTATACCACTGGGATTTCATGTTTTAATAACCTCAGTAGTGGTGCTCAGTTTTGACCATACACAGTTGCTGAGGAACCCCAGTGAGTTATGCCTAGACCTGCACCTCCTGTGCACCACTGGTCAGCACTACATATCTCACCCAGAGATCTCAATGGTTAGACTGAAGAACAAAGGATTTTCTTTTTGAATTTAATTCTTCATTGATATTGATTCAGAATAATAATTGATGAGTTCAGTCATTTTTCAACATTATCTTTGCATGTCAAGGTCAAGAAGCAAAAGCTGAGGTATTAATAGAAGACCATCCTTGTTGCCATTTCATTGATTATGCATTCATTTAGGATTGTTCCAACAGAAAATGCTCTTTCTACAGCAACAGTCATTTTTAACTCATTGTTTTCCTTAAGGTTTAATTAAGGAAATTTTGTTTACAGCAGAACAACAGTCTGTCATTTATGAGTTCTTGCACCTCCTCATCACTCTAACACCTCAGTGAGTGGCTTTCAATGCTTGCTTTGTGACACAAGTAAAATCTATTAATCCAGATGAAGTTTACCTCACAGAGAAATTTTTGTTCTCCATGTAAATACCTTGATATGGGAGTGAGCAAAACTCTTTTGTTTGAGCAGGCTGATGCTGGGTTTAGACTGGAGCATGAATTTACAGGTTGGGTCATGCTGGACACCATCACCATCACCATCACCATGTGTGACAGCAGCTTCCAGACCCTAGGCCAAGCCCATACACGGCACTTGGAAGCTGTTGCTTACCCCTCAGTCCCTTAAGATGCTGTAGTACATGATGGTTCCTGCTCCTGGCAAAAGTCCTTTCTCTGCCTCAGATTGGCTCTCCAGAAAGTTCTCTATGGAGAACTTGCTGGTTCGGTCTAAAGCCAAAAACTGACATCTAGCAAAAAGCACAAGAACAGGACAAACGCATGTTATGTCTTAGGGCTCCAGCTCATGAACTGCATAAGTCATGTGGCTCCTGTGCATTTAGGAAACCTCAATGGATTTCTCTTCCATGAAGCTGTCAAATCACCCCAGCTATATCTGTGATTCTGTGATTCTGTGACTAAAAAAGCCAAAGTGAAGGAATAGGTGCTTGATCTTAAGAAAGTTTTGCTGATATCATTGTTTGTTTTGTTTTTGCTTCATGAAATGAGATTATACTAACAGAAGCAGTTCAGCACACATTGGTTTGGACATAAAATTAATGCAGTGCTACATAGTGCCTATGTCCTGCTCCCCCTCCGACAAGATGGAAGCCCTGGGGGTGAGTTGCAGTGCTACAGTGGAGAGAGTTCACTGCAGTTACAAAACTCCACGCTGACACTCTTCCCCTTTCTGACCAAAAAAACATAAAACAAACAAACAAAAAAAGCAAATATGGACCAAGTAAATCAACATGTAGAAGGCTGTGACTATTGCATGAGTTAGAATGGAACTAGGGAGAGAAAACCAATGTCACTGAAGCTCACTACTTGGGCTGATGGCTGACCATCACATTGCTCTGTGTTGGGAACCAGTCACATCTGTGGTGGAGGGGAAAAAGAAGGTAAAAACTGTGGACAAGCCCACCGCATAGGTATCACTGTGTGCTGTAGCCTGGTCATCTTTTACAGACCATGAATGTGGCTGTGTCTTGCAGAGGAGTGCCTGTGCAGGCATACTCCCACCAGCTGCAGCATGCACTCAAAGCTTCTGTTTTACACAAGGTATCTGTATTGCCAGGGAGCCTCAATACATGATGTGGCCGAGAACTGGTTGTTCTTTTCTACCCATGACTACCAGAGCAGGAAAAGGCAGAGTATAACACTTACCTGATCAGTAAACTGGTCACAACAACACAGTCGGAATATTTTTCTTCACAGAAATTGTTCATTCATCAAAATCTGAACGTTTCATTGTGATGATGAAAAACCCCCCAACCCCTAAAGTGGAAATATATATATATATATAAAACAGGGCTAACAGCAGCCTATTTAGTGCTGTCTGGTACAGTGATGCTCAGAACAGGAGGTTGTGCATTATGGATCTCTGACCTCTTCCTAAGCAGCAAGGAACAAAATGTTTTCAAAGGTAATGTAACAGAAATGTGTATGCAGAAGAATGCTTTTAAAGGATGTAAATATGTATGTAAACAAAGGGTTGACCTCTATTTTTCCTTGAAAATTGCCACATCTGTTTCCTCCAGAAGGCTTATTAAAATTGCATCTTTCTTGGAGAAAGATTATGTTTGTTTTTATCCGGATCATAAGATATCAGGTGACGTAAATTGATACAAAATCCAATGCTTGGATCAATACCATTATAATACTGCTCAGAGAACTGAAAAAAATGGATAAAAGCATCACTCCCCGCAGAAATGTTGATTCACTGACCATCTGTCTTACTTCAGTTAAGTGCTTTGCCACTGTAGCTTGGCATTAGAAAAGTCGGCTTATAAATTAAATAACTGAAGTCATACTATAATTTTTGGCTACCGTGGTCTTTTTTTTAAGCTGTCAACATCTAAAATGTCACATGTATTTCTTTTCGGGTAGACAGTGAGCATGTGCCAAATCCTGCCTACTCATCTTCAGCATTAACACAGACAAGTAGCAATAATAGCCTTGGTTTCTATTAGTCACTCAGACTGAAATAAGAACTCTTCAGAGTTTAAATATCTGCACTAAATGCATGTCTATTTATTTCCTTACCCACTTATATCTGGCTAAAGATACCTGCAATATACATTCTGAAGCACAAAGAGGTGTCAGCAAGAAATGAATTCGCTAGACATGCTAGAGCCCCTTGCCTGTGCTCTGCACTCAGACAGCCACAGAAGCGAGAGAACCCATTAAGTGCTTTAAAATATCACAATAAAAGGTCCATTTTTACTGGCCATTATGATTCCATTAGTCTCATCTATTTGTTTCCAGGCTGCCGTCAGACTGAAAAGCAAACATCTAATTGGATGCTTTCATTGCAATAGAAAAATTAATAGAAATAATAGCAATGTAATTTTAATGAAGAGAAAACAGTGGATGGCTGCCCACTCAACTGGAAGGCTGAGGAGAAGCTCAGACAATGTTCATACGTGTTTCAAACAGATTTACAGCATATGCCGCAGAGAGTGACATTTTGGATAAACAAATATCATAGTGATGTGACCAAGGATGCATTGTTGATTATAGAGTAATGGTAACTGTCAACATATTTTACACCCTCATTGTCAGCATAAGGAAGCTAATCCTAAATAGAGGAGAGAAAAGTGTATGGTATTTTCCTAGATGACGTTTCCATGTCAATCAGTTAAACAACACCAGAGAATGGCCTAAATCAGATGCCAAAACAAAAGGTTAAAAGCTTGCTGCTGGAGACACCAAAGCCTGAGACTCCAGTCCAGCAAAGAACATAAGCAGTTGATTAAAAAGAAGGTCACATTTAAGCCTTCTCATCTTCAGCAAGCCTCACTGGTCTGTGCCTGGTGGGATCCAAGTGTATTCCCACAGTTCAGCAGGAGCTTAAAGCCCTCATTTAGCAAAGCTTGGGGTGTCCCTCCCCAGGAGATTTATGTAACTTGTGCAGAAGCCTTGCTGTCAAGCCCTGAGCACTATTCTTACCTGATACTAGAAGGATGCTAACCAGCTACCTGAGCAACACCTGCATCTTCATGTGCTGTGCACCTGTACAATTAGGCTTAACAGTGAGCCTGTGAGCAGATGGACAGAAGATCTTGTGTGCTATCAGAATGACTGTGGCAAGGTCCCAGAGACCAAGCAGGAGGCAAAAAGAAGTTGGTGGCACAGACAGTCAACAGGGACATTTACAGCTGTACAAGCCAACACAAAAGGTGTTCTGGAAAGGACAGAGTGCTATTTTACAGCTCGATCTGTATCTTGGAAGGCTAGTGTGACGTCTTTTGAGGGGAACAAATTTCCCTTTCTAGAGTAGCTGTGGGGATGAGTTGCCCTTCGGAAGCCCTAGGGCTTTGTAGCTGGCAGCCAGGAACAGCTCCGATAGTGGGCTGACTCCTGTGGTCCCGAGGGTGGGCTGAGTGCTGGGTTAGAGAAAGTGTGATGGGTCCAAAGACTGAGCACTGCTCTCATTCCACAGAAATTCTGCTTGCAGGAAAAATAAGTAAATACTTTTTTTTTTTTTTTTAAATAGTAGAATATGCCAACAGATGAGTAAGAAGAGGGTGAATAAGCTTCCAAAATCATATAGCAAAATAACAGGAAACAATTCAGAAACTAACTGAGAGCCTTGGAAAAAAAATATTAATTACGGTTCAATGTCAGGAGCAAAAAGCTTGGTGGCTTGCAAGTAAAAACCACTTTAAACCCTACATTAACATGATACAGAGTCTGCATTTAACTGGTATTTTTACCAGTTAAATGCAGACTCTGTATCATGTTAATGTATTTTTATGTATTTCTACCTTTGATAGCTCTAATAACTCATATATGGTTATTCCCATGTAAAGGTTTTTTTGTATTTATGCTGAAACATAAGTGTTCCAGTATTTATGCTGCAGCTCTGTCTAGAAAGCAGAAGTGATACAGAAAAGAACTAGAAATAAATAAAAAATAACAAATAAGCATCCAGGTGAAGGAGAAAAAGGGATGTGTTATTTCAGGATGTGTCAGATGTTACGAAACCAGCACTTGCAGATTATGACATCTCGTGGCTTACCTGGGTAACTGCAAAACTCTTTCTGTATTGTGATATTTTTTGTTGTTTTGCTTTGTTTATTTTATTTTTAATAAGTGCTTGGAACCAATGGTGGTTTAAAGAAAAATATTTTGACTAGAAATTCTAAATTGGGAAGATTTATAAATAAAGGAAGTTTAAAAATACAGCTGAATGTCACTTTGGGAAAGAAATGTCAGGTAACTGCTTGTAGATGCTGCACAAAATATCTTTACTTGCACTGCAAAATACTTTAATCATAACAATTGTAAGCTAGCACATACCTAGTTTTAATATTTCCTAAATCTACAGTTTTTGATCATAAAATCTACATTCTGCAAGTAGGAGGTTGTATGACCTTTTTTGTGCTCAGAGTATGGTATTTTAATCCTGCAGATCTGTTGACTGCAAGCATCAAATTGTATTTTGAGAGTCAGCAAGTCATTTTCTGTTCTTATCCATGGCATTAAGGTTCTGGGTCAGGCTCCACATCCAGCCTGACCTGGTCTGTAACAACCCATCTCCCAGGAGGAGTTTTGGTCATACAAGAACAGGATTTCAAAACTTCTCTCAAAGAGCTTTGCCAGCTTTGCCAATGCTAACCACACAGTACAGCATATGTGACCACTGTCTTCCCACATGTCCCAGAGTAGCAGCCATACATCATGCTTATTCGTATGAAACTCTGCATTTGGTTAGCTATAAGATACGTTCCTCCCTATAAGGTTATCAAGCCATCCTTTTGCCTACCACCACCCAAACTTAATCCAGTGCTCACTTTAAGCTTGTGCTTAAATACTGTAGTGAATAGGGATTTATGTTTCTTGCCCTTGAAAACGTGAAAAGAACACAAGTAATTATTGCCTCAGTGCAGCATAAACATATTTGTTCACAATTCCTTTAATTTCTAAGAGATTTTCAGTTTTCATTATTATTCATTGTTTTGCCAGTTTTGTCTTTATTAAGCATTCATAAAAATACTTCATTATCATCCATAAAGCACAGTTCATTAGCATAGCTTCTCTGTGAAGTCAATTGTTTCTTCTTTAACCACAGCTCCTTGGAAATTCAGGCCTTTGATGCTTGTTTGAATTACTTGTATCTTTTCATTTCCTTGGTTGTGTTTCTGAAAGATTTCACTTTTTCTACAGCTATTTACATTTATGAATACCCTTGCAAACTCCGCTCTTCTAATTCATGATGTATTTTGCTTTCAACTACATTAGCTGCTCATAAAAATGCAATGTCATAAAAAAGAGTTTATTCATAGGCTCCATGCTGCACTTGTAAGTGCTAATCTATTAACTTTCTCTGTTCCTTTAAGCAGGAATGAAAATATTTGTCCCTAGCATGCTCCATCAAAGAAGGTGTGATTTTTTAATTTT
Source organism: Heteronetta atricapilla (assembly GCA_011075105.1). NCBI lineage: Eukaryota > Metazoa > Chordata > Aves > Anseriformes > Anatidae > Heteronetta > Heteronetta atricapilla. The sequence continues at coordinate 140,617,318 of CM021732.1, read as the reverse complement.
TTTTTAATAGCCCTTCTTTTCCATCTCCCTTGACCTGGATGAGTGATGTCACCTCTATTAAGAATTAAAAACATGAGACTCTGAGGATGCATCTTGCAGATAACATCATATGGATCAAACCAAAAGACTAGAGAACGAACTTTTAAAGGGTCTTTTCTGTACCTGAGTTTTGTCTTTCACCTTGTTTGGACGGTGATCCACGTGGCACTTTTTCTCCTAGACCATTGCCCTTCCCACCAGGCTCCACATGGCTAGCTGGCAAGTAGAGGACCTCCGATGCCATTCTCCAATTTGCTTGTTCTCCAATTTGTTTGCCTGACACATTTCTTTCTTAACATACCATTTGGGGAAAAGCTAAATTAATCCCTGACCTGGTGCTGACTGGAAACAGTTTTCTTTCAAGAGCTGCTGACCTCAGGAAAAAATATTTCTAACTGTATTTTTTATCCCATCACTCTTCTGATATTTTTAAAGGCTCATTTTCTGGAATGGAGAACATTTCTTATGGGACAGATGGTTCAAAAATGTTAAGTGTTATATAAAAGAGGGAGGATGGATTTGTTGAACCTTCCCTCTGTATGCAGCAGTCACCACTCTGCATGTCCTTGGGTACAAGATTGCTTCTCCTTTCTGGATACTACAGTAGTATGCAAACTTCAACATATGCTTCAAGCCAAAGACAGCCAAGGCCTTGAGATGTTACCTACATCCTCTGCTTATTATGAATAGCTAATAAATATATATAATTAACACATAATAACAAATAACATGATAAGAAAGATCTCAAAAGCTGTGATCCAAATATAAGAGGCAAAATGTAAAAACTGTGACAAGGGAGGTGTCAAAAGTAATTGTTACACCAGGCTGGTGTTAGAGTGCTCAACAGGAATGTGAGAAATGAAACAATGGTAATCTGATGCTGGCACATGTTTCTGCATCCGTGCTCATTTGCTGCTATAAAAAGGAGCTTCATGTGGATTTCTTCTGTGCACATACAAATGAGAGCTGCTGTGCTGAAAATTTGCAATCAGAGTAGGTGGCAGAGAGGGAAAAAGGGTGTAAAACATGTAAAGAGAGATGCAGAGAGAAAAAAGATGCATCTACAATACAAATGCAGAGTTTGCACAACAGGAGAGCACTGAACTTCACCAACTGGGAAACAGTCCTTGGGGCAAGGATGTGGTAGCAGCCCTATAGTCATCAGATGAATCCATATCTGAAACAATCTGGGCAAAACAAAGGGAGTGAGACTTTCTGCACATTGCTGTACATGGCAGGAAGAATTCTTCCACTATGGGTTTTCTCTCTTTCTGTGGCTTTTCATGGCTACTGAAGAACAAATACTTGTTCAGGAGCTTCTACACATTGTATGTGTTATTTGCTCAGATTTTGATGGCAGAGAGAGAAACCTCTAGAAAAATACATGGCCTATGCATCAGTCCAAAACCAGAAGGGTATGAATCACTAGAGCAGGATCACATTTTTACATTCAGGAGTAGCAAATTCAGTCTTTCAAAAGATCAAATGCAGGTTGTCATTAAACTACTATTTTTGCCTGATATTTGCTATTAAAATAATTTCTGTTCTGGAGTTCTGATAATCCATTAACGGATCTGGGCATATAACATTCCTCACAGGCAGGCAAGCGCTGTTACACAAAAGAGGTCTAACCAGCAGGTCTAACTATCCTTTCCATCTCCTGAACTGAGGTGGTGGTATCCACGTCAGGCTTCACTTGTAGCAATGAGTATTGTCTGTAATGGAAAGCCACTTGTATTTTTCAGCTCACTGAGGCTATGAAAGGCATTTCCATGTCACAATGTAAAAATTAAAAATAATATTTTTTTTTTTTTTAAAAAAAGCATCCATTCATTTGTATGTAAATAAGTAAATATGACAAAGACCAGCCGGAGTTGCCATCTGTTACATAGCTTTTTCCCATAGATATAGCAACTGCAGAGGGGTAATGTAATGTATTTCTTGGTGCTCCATTGTTATTTGAACTAACGTCTACTTACTTTTCCAAAAGTCATTGCAGAATTGAAGAAATATAAAATATATTTTTTTTTTTTTTTTTTTTTTTTTTTTTTTTTTTTCCTCCTCATTATGTGGTAGCTTACCAGTGAGAGCCAAGGAAGAACAAGATATATGTTTGAGATCATCCTAAGTATAATAAAAACCAGGAGTTCAATGACAATATATGTTTTATTTCTGATCCTTTCATTTTTAACTGCAGCTTTTTAATATTCTCCATCTCTCATTTTTGTAAAATACGAAAGTCCAGAGACTCCTTCACCAGAAAAAAAAAAAAAAAAAAAAAAGTAAGTTCATTGTAACTGGATTGCTGATCTCTTCATCATTATTTTCATGGGCCTTGGTAAATTACAAGGAGGTAAAACTGTGGATTAAAGAATAACTGCCGTCCTCACTCTCTGTGCACCTACTGATCATCAGGAAAGAAAGGCAGTATGTGCTGCCTACCTGATACTGTTCCCCAGCTCATGCCAGACCTCCAGGTGTGAATCCCTGCACAAAAATGAAGATAATTTTTTAAGCGTGGAGGGTGTTTTTAGTAAGAGTTTTACATTAGGAGAAGTTAAACCTTGAGGCCTAAATCTATCATTCTCTTTCACATCATTTAAGCTAGTTGAATGCTTCTGAGTGCTCAGTAAATATAAATGTATTTTGCTGGATAGCCAAAGCATGCTGCAAAGGGGTATTCTGCTTCAAGCACAGATTTAAAGGTCTTTCTCTGTTGAAGAGTTCATTTTGCAGGACACAGATTGTCTCTTTAATTCATAAATTTTGAGTGAAACCTAATCACCTTTCTTCCATGTTATTCACCATTTATTTCTCTCCTGTGTGCACATTTTCTAGTTGCCCAGCTTACGCTGAGGCTGCCCTCACTTCAGCTCTGTATACTGCAAAAACTTTATCACATTGAGTTGATGGTGGCTGGGTGAGGTGATGGAGGTGGTGATGGGACCACCAGGGAAAGAGTATTGCCCCCTGCACAGCCTGAAATGTTGCGCCAGTAATAACTGAGGTTATTAACCTCTCACCATGCACCTTTGCCCCTCTGGCTACAAAACTCAGCCAGCCTGAGCCACAGAAGTTGTTCATTTGAACTAAAGAGGACAGAATATGATGAGATTCAACCCAGACTAAAAGCCAAGATAGTTTCAGCTTCTTCAGCCAGGGTTAGCTGAATCTGTAGTTAATGAACCTTATTGAGTCACTGACCCATAGAAATAGCAGGTGTTTTCTAGCAAATGTCACAGCTGTGGGCAGGCATGTGCAACATCGCATGACTTCTACAAAAAATTAACTGTATTCACACTCTGTATGGCCATTAAAACATCACAGGCTTGAGCGTGATAGAATCCTCCAGTCTGTATCGACATTTTCTATTTCTGTATGCATCTTTCAATGCAATAAATATCTCAAAGAAACATCCTTAGTACTTCCTCTCTTATCAGAACAATTCTTGTTGACCATCCCAGGAAAGAGTGGTGGAAAATATATTCAAATTCTGATTACATTTCTCATTCTTTTTTTTATTATTATTATTTTCTTTTTATTAGTAAAAGTATGATTGTAGATGCTTTAGGAGTCAAAGTCTGCTTACTGTCCCTAATTCCTGAGCCATATAATGGCATCACCTATGGACTCCAAGGACATCAGGACCTCTGTGTGCTGTGTGCTGCACAGACTGATAACTTCGGTCCTCTCAGAAGGGTGGCAACCCTTCTCTCTTGGAAATCTATCAGAGTTTTGTGACTCATTGCAGCAAATCATAGATCTTCCTCACAATAAGCTAAGTGGACAAAGGGCCTGAAAAAGGACTACACCACCAAAGTACATTTTGAGCTTAGGCAAAAAGTCTTTTCCTGGTCCACCCAGTGCCATCCTCTCTGTCATACGGGTTTTCACCCACATTTTTAACTGTCAGTCTGGGTATGCATCACCAGCCCCTGATGCAAACCTCCCCTTTTAGAATCAGACAAAAAATAGTTTTCCTTAAAGGGGTTATCTGAGGTGTCTTTTCTCTTAAGCATCTATGTTAGGAACTGCTTCAGGGTTTTCTTATACAGAATTGGAGTTTGATGAGTTACTCTCTGAGCTAGTCAGCAGACAGACATTTATCCATGCCATTTAGATTATATTTCCTTGTCCTTATTTTGTTCATTTTGCATGCAGCATTTCAGGATAATCAGCTTTATTTTTTTGTTTGTTTGTTTGTTTGTTTTTTTGTGGTGGTTTGTGCAGTATTCTATAAGTCACATTTCTGTGTTGGTGAAATATTGAGCAGGTGCAGATGTGGCCCATCTGCAAAATGTGTAGTTTAGACTGGGCAGAAAGAGAGAGGAAAAACAGTACTGTTTGCCTTCTTTCCAGGAGGAGGAGATGGGAATAAAGAAGAGGAAAGTTACTGATATAGCTGAAGCTGGAAGGCATGGATTTGGGCATGCTTCATCTTGAACATGATAGTCATGTTTTGACATTCTCTGGTTTTAATAAAAAAGTCAGTTTGCTATTCTCAGTGATCCTGCAGAGTGACAAAGCAACTGACGAACGTATTGAAATCTTGGTTATTTTTAGTTGTCACAGAGAGTGAACATGCAGAGGTCTGTCCTCCCAAATGACTGCCTGGATCCTGAGCACCACCTTTCCTTCTCTGTGAAACAGTGAAACTAGGGATGTGCGGCAGAGGTAGCTGAGGATGGAAGTGTTTGTTACTGGTAAGAGGCCAAGTGTTCACACCGTTGCCCTCATATAGACAAAATCTGCAGCTTGTTGTTCCCAGTAAGAATGTATATGTGTGCCTTGCAGATTTTATCCCAGAACATATATTGAAGTGGGCTTGGCGCTTCGCTCATCTGCAATTGATGTATAAGTTTATGATGTGAAGAAGCTCAACGGCACTCTAGCAGATGGGACTAAAAATACCGATGCCAGAAAATCAGCATGTGAAATAAGTTTAAATAAGACAAGTATATAATTTGGAGGCAAATATGTACCTCTCAGTACTCCCTGCTTAATTAACTCTGAAAGCAAAAGATGGTGCATAACATGTGCTCTGTCCTGAGATAGCTGATGCAATTCAGCCATTTCCAGCGCTTTCAAGATTTCTTGTAGTACAAAAAGATCCTGTTGATAAAACCCTCAGCTACATTTTGTTTTTAACTTCACCAAGTGTACATTCAGTTTGCATTCACATAACATTTATGTGACAGGCAACTCAGTAAACTTTTAACAAATTCTGGATGTTGTTTGGGTTTTGGACTTGGCTTTTAGTACTTGTCCCTGGCTACCAGAATAAATTAATCTGGATGAAAAACACTCCTGAAAATTTATCTTA
>CM021732.1:140568403-140611556 GCA_011075105.1 Heteronetta atricapilla | reverse complement strand
CTTACAACTCCTTTCCTTTCCTTACCACTCCTTTCCTTTCCTTTCCTTTCCTTTCCTTTCCTTTCCTTTCCTTTCCTTTCCTTTCCTTTCCTTTCCTTTCCTTTCCTTTCCTTTCCTTTCCTTTCCTTTCCTTTCCTTTCCTTTTCTTTTTTCTCAAAAATAAGAAAGTCTTTATATGATAAAAATGTATTTCTCAGCCCCCAATCCTTAACCCTGTAGCTTTTGCCTGAAGGAACATATGTAATTTCTGCTAACCATACTCAGACCTTAATTTCATGAAGAAATAAAATTTTAATGCATTACTTACATTACTTTTTAATTTAATTTAATGCATTAATACATTACTTTCTTTAGATGAAACATGTTTTAAAAATAAAATTGTTGTGTAGTCTTCTGAAAACAAAAAGAAAAAGAAAAACATTTTTATCTGGAAGAATAAAAAAGGAGTGCTGGAAGTATTCTCAATGCTTTTTTGAAATGACACTAAAGCGTGCATTTGGATACCAACCACCAGTCTGAAGGCTTCTAGGAGAGATGTCAAGAATATTCTCTTGGCATCTATGGCAATATATATAAATCATGTCTCATATCTGACTTTGATAAAATGATTTCATTACCAATTAATTCTATTAAAGCACCATTCAATTTTTTTTTTTTGTCAGTGAATTACTTATTCCTAACATGAAGTCATTACATTTTTCAGGGAGAATCTATTTATAAGTACACATAAAGCAAAATAATTGAAAATTTAATTAAAGAAAAACCAGATTCTTAAACAAATGACAGATGCTTATTACCTAGATTAAGCAAAATAAGGGGGCAATGCTTCTCATACCTTTCCCAAATGGTCCTACGTTACCATTTTAGCTGCACATTCCATACTGCAGCTGCACCATCCTCTGTCAGAAAGTAATATCTCAGCCCTACACGGGGTGTTGCACCCGAGTGCACACCAGGGTTTGTGTTGCTCCTCGGGAGAGGCAGCAATATGGGGAGATGATGGCTGAGAGTGATGGAGTCAAGGAATGTTGGCTGGGAAGCCATCCCATGGGGACACAGTGCCAGGCAATGGTATGCAGGAGCTCTGCCCACCTCCCAGAGCACCATCCTCACCTATGGCCCTCACCTGCCTCATGGCTTTGGTGGTGTAAGGAAAGGTATTTAGGATGTTCAGCCCCCCTCATATGCTTTGTTTCCCCATATTTCTGTTGCCTGTACACATACACTGAACACTTAATGAAGTAAAAGAGACTATTTAGAACAGGGCCAACTTTTTCCAACCAGATGCTCTTAGCTGGTCCATCATAAGCTATGCAAATCTGCTGCCTTCCAGAAGTCCTGCTTGAGGCTTAATGTGGCAATGTTGTCCAAAATGTCATACGTACCTCTCAAATCTCCACAGAGAAGAACTTTTCCATAAATGACATAGTGCCCCTGCTGAACCAGTTACTTACTCCATGGACACCACGTTTGCCATCACTGCAGTGCCCCTGGCCACGATGTCAACCCACTGCCATGTCCCTGCAGAGCATCTGTGCAAAGATTACATGTATCACCATGCAGGAGCTAAAAAGTGGCATAAGCATAATGTTGCTTCACTCCAGTGTAAGTAAGTGACTTTCTAAATTATGCTCCTTGTGATGTTTGTGTGTGCATAATTGAAGATGCAGGAATAGTTGTATCATGTCCCCAAAATGGCACCACTATCCACAATGCCCTGCATGTTCAGCTGGTTCCCTGTTTTGTGCACATAAACTTGTGTGCATTTATGGACTTCTGTTCATATAAACTTACAGTAAACAATTCTCTTCCTCCCCAGCTAATCTGACATTTATTTCATTAACTGTCTCAGCCTGATGTGGAGCAGTACTGCAGATTTCCTCTGCACTTTAGGAATACACAGCTCATGAGGCAGTGCTGGGTTTTCCATCCCATTCCCAGCACGGATCATACTGGGTGCTTCAGGGCATCAATTTCTGTTCCTGGCAGAGGGCTGCAACCAAACATTAAAACAAGAGTTAAGCCCACTACATACAACAGGGAAAATGGAGCCCAGAAAAGCCATCTAAAAACCTCCTAGCATACATGTGCCTGTTTCTTATTGATTGACTAAACTTTGTGAGGTACCTAACAGGTATAGGGAAAGAGGTTCAGAGACTGAACCTGAGCCTACATGCACTCAGGAGCATCTAAGGTTTTGGGGAAAAGCAGTTCCCAATGTTCCAGTACAGAGCAGAGCCCTATTTCAGAGACCCCATTGAAATAAAGCTGCAAGTTTCAAAGTAGTCTGTTCTCAAACGATCTACTACAGAAAAATGAACAAGCAGCCCAACAATCTCTGCATTTTGCCAGAGCAACCTCTAATTTTATGTGACATCTTAGGATTGCTCTTTACAGTGCAGACATTGTCCCTGAAAGATGCAAGGTACCCTGCTACTGGTAGGCATCCTCTTGCACCAAGACCTTGTTCTGAATGTCACAGAAGGAAACATACCAGTTGAAGAAATTTTGAGTCAATAAATGGATTTACAGAATTAGAAGAAAGGTTGGATGCTGGTAGAAATACCACTGTTTGAGCATTTCTACTGCTCAGAGTGAATGGCAGCAGCAAATGTTCAGTTTTTCATTCTGAGCTCGTTTAGAGCACCCAGTAACTGAAAAATAAAATCTTAACTGAGAAAAATATGCACTTGTCACTGCTGAATTAGAAGCTGGCAACAACAACACTAGCAGATGTGGGGGTTGTTTTTTTGTTGTTTCTTTTTTATTTTTTAATATCCTTCTCTCTTCTCTGTGATTAATTTGCTACCTGAAAAAATATCAACATGAAATTTTCTGGATTAAAAAAAATATATCACCCATTCCAATACTAAATGTTAGTGTTGTCATGTCTTCTTAAGCAGAGTAACATTCTTTTTCAGATCATAGGCATAAATGTCAGTGTAAAGATTAACAAGGATGATGACAATTACACCAAAATCAAAATTTGCTTGAATCATTTGTTACTTTAAAAAAATCACGTATGTAGATTTAGGCTGATATAACTCAATGGTTGCAGTGAAATAACTCTGAATTTATTCTACAGAAGTGGTAGAGGTGAATTAAAATTATTCTGTTAGTCACTGATGTGGGCTTTTTAAAATCTTCATCTTGCCTCATTTGTCTTAATTCCACTAAATAAATTGCAACTAGAAAGCTACACATCAGTAACACTGCATAAAGATCACAAAAGCGTAACCTTCAAATTATTGTGTTAAATTGGTAGTGGCATTGGAATGATCACATAACATTAAAATATGCAGGTGTACTTATTTTTCATTGGGGGGAGTAGAAAAGCAAAACAGAATGATCTTTTGTGAAATGTACTGGTGCTATCAGATGATTACAGATCTGGAAGTCTAATGCAGAGATAAATGAGCAAAACATAAGGGCATGAGTAAGGGTGGAAAGAATGTTCCTTTTCTACAACATATCGATCATGTCAGCAATCACAGAAATTGCATTCTTCTCCCCTTGTTCATATTCTCCTCTTCTCCCATCATTTAATTTCTGCCCAGCCGAGGAGTCTCCAGCTACCAAACTCCCAGACATTGTCCCAGGTGACTTTCTGTACCATCAGATAAGCTCAGGTGAGACTTCGGAAGGAGCAGATTTTGGTACTGTAGGATCACCACTGCTGTAGATCCGGTAGACTCTCTCCTTTTTTGTAAGCATTAAGTGCATTTGCTAGCCATGCAGATCCAGGGAAGGTCACTTCTCTGCGGCAAGTAAGGGTGCTCCTGCCTATCTATTGCATCTTCTCTAAGTGGTCTGTTTTTCTAGTGCTTTGCAACCCCAGTGATGTACATGGAGATCTTCACATCTGGCTTCTGCCAGACCTCAATATTCCATGTATTGCTAGAGGGTTGTGCCTTGTTATCCATGAAAACTGCATTGTTTTTGCCAATTGAGATTTATCATTTATGAGAAGACCGTGACAGTTAAGATAGATGTTCTGTGGGATTATTATTATTATTATTTGGCATAAGAGGCCAGTATGACAGTTTGCCAGGTAACTGCGGCTGCTAGTTCCTCACAAAATAAGGTAATATTTACTTCAATTTTAAAATTCTTTACTGCAGAATACCCAGTTAGCATTCTAAATGTCCTTGACAAGAATTTAAAAGCACAGTAAAGAAATGCTTCAGCCAGACAAAGTAACACCAGCAGAATTATTTTATAGCTATTTAAAAGTGCAGTTAGATTCATTCCCTTCTCCTTGGTATGATTTGGTCTTTTACTACCATAACCCACCAGGTATGTAAAAAACAAACAAACAAACAAACAAACAAAAAAACATTTTTCAAGCACAAGTGTTGTGTTTTTTGATTTTTGTTCTCTTTTTCTGATTAAGGACATAATTTAGGACTCCTCAAGGAAAAACAGAGATCTGTGAGGAGGGTAAGAGCTCATTCAGGCACTTGGTCACACTGGCAGGGAATGCTATTGAAGCCTCAGGCATGTCTCAGTGTCTTGCATCACTGATTAAATGAATCTTTTAGTTTTACAGCCTCCAAATCTCCTCCAGCTATTCAAACAATAATTATTATGACACACGATTACAAGAATGTTTCTACACTAAGCAAAAGAGATCTCCAGTATGAATGTGATCTTTAAAGATACTTAAATCTGTTTCCTGAAATCTCTGACATTGAAATATTTTTATCAAATTAAGGTAGGCTCTCTGGGTGAGACTCAGTTCCCTAAACATGGATGTCTAACACCATTTTAGATGTTTTAGGGTGTAACACCTGGCTGTTTTTCTATACAGTTGGAGTTTTGCTGACAGATTTGCCAGTCTGACATGGATGTCTCAGAGGCATCCAGGTAGGAATGTTAGGTGTCCGCATTTAGATATCTGAATGATTCATTCTGTCCTTTTTCTTAACATAATTTTTAAGGTTATTTGAACAGAACTGTAAGGTTCTGCAGGTCTGTATTTCTATTCTCTTCCTCTGTATGATATTATTCATTTTTTACTTTCCAAATACCTCTCTGTGAAGGGTAAAAACCTGGTTATAGTTGTCCAGTTGAATAGTAACTGGAGAATATCTACAGTTTCCTTCCCTTATAGCATGCACTCTCCTTAACAGCATAAAACACAGCTATCTCTTCTTGGAAGAAGAAATGATTCATTTTTAAATATCACAAAATTTCAATTAAAATAACTTCTTAAGTGTCCAAGAAGTTTGAAAGAATCATAGCCTACCATCTAATTAAATGGTTTAACACACTATTTCTAACAAGTGTCCGAGAAGTTTGAAAGAATCATAGCTTACCATCTAATTAAATACACAATAATAATTCCTGAAGATTTCTATATATATAAACTTGTTTTCTCAACCCCCAGTTATTCCTCTGACTTCTTGACATCACGTTACAGACAATATCTAAAGAAGCATGGTTCAAAATGAAGAATTCAAGCATAGTGTCTTAATTTTTTCTTTATTTTTTTTTCCTACCTTGCAAGTCTAGAAATTCAGTCCCGCCATTTATAAAGACTGAGTGCAACAGCAACATGTCTTCAGACAGTATTAACATAACACTATGGTCTCAAGATCAGCTTTACTTAGCAGCAATTTTCCACAATGACAAATTAATTTATTCTCAGAAGAACAAATGGACATCCAGAATAGACTTGAAGAGAAGAATGATGTGTCCACTTGGCTACCTCTACTTTCCAGTTATTAAGCACTGTTTTTAAAGTTAAATTCATCATCTGAAAGTCAGGCTACTTTTTTTTTCTTTTTTTCTTTTTTCTTTTTTTTTTTTTTTTTTTCAGTAACTGGTATTAGAATGGACCCTGGAGACAGAAGTTAAATTGAGCCATTTTTGTTGCAGCCAAATAGCCAAATTTACAAACAGAATATATTAGAATGAGCTGGCATTTGGCATTACCTCCAGACTAGTAAAAAAGAATGTGTTTGCATTTCTAGAAATACATAAATCATTGTTGCCGTACCTGCATGCTTAAAAAGAACAGCAATATTCATGATATAACATTATCTGTAACAAACTACGTTCATAATTCATACTTCCCAAGAATCATTTTCAAAATCTTCTTACATATCCCAGACAAGCTACAAGATGCTTACGTGTTTTCAGTATATCTTGATTAAATTGCCATTTGTCCATATTTATAGAAAATTTCAGAACAAGCTTCAGTGTGGCCTTGGAAGTATGTTTCGCATGGTACTGATATATCATAGTATGTGTTCATAATTAAAAGCAGCAATTTTCAATTTTGGTTATGGGAAAACAAAATCAAGAGCTAAGGATGTGAGCAGAAAAAATATCATTAAACAGCAATGTAATTCATTTCATATGAAATTTAATTTGTAGGCCCATACCCAAAAGGCGACTTAAACACTTAGGTAGAGAAAGCTTATACATATATTGGCAGCTATACATAAGTTTGAAGACCTCCCCTAATTGGCAACATCCATTGTTTAATGTTCACATCGCCAAAACTATGTCTCTACATCTGCACACAAAAAGCATACACTTATTTTGTTGAAATAACAAATAATGTAAATTTATAGTTGCACGTAACTTTGAGAGAGTATTGGTCACTGTTCTTATTAGCTACCTCTGTGTTGTGCAGAATAAGGAAGTCCCTGAGGTTCAAATATGAATGATTATCAAATATAAACATAGCAACGTAGTCAGGCAATTGCCCTTCTTCACCCATCTACCTAACCACCTTTTAGAGTGGAGCGATTATGATGAAGTGTATCAGGAAAACAACCCTATATTTGCTCTGAGGATTTTATAGTCTCAACAGATGAGCAACAGACAGTGAGTAAGACAATTTCTTGGTCAATTAAATATATTCACACTAAAAAGGTGTGGAACAGGTTTAACTCAACTACTTACACTCATTTCTAGGACTCCAGAAGAACTGACACATGCCCCTTTCCCCATCGAGCTGGTCCCTTACTCAGAAAAATACTTTTTAAATACTGGATCTAAATAGATCGAGTTCAGCAGAAATATCTGACCTGTAGCAGCTTCTCAGAGCAGAAGTAAAAACATTCCTCCTAACCACTGTAAAGTCATATTCCACATATGAGGGAAGCATGGAGGAAGCAGGGAGGGCAGTAACAGAGAAAACCGATGAGACTTGAGGAAGACAAAACAAGATATGAGAAAGAGAAAAATAAACCTCCCTGCTCCAGATCAAGCACGGATATTTTGGAGCTTACTGACAAGGAAGCAGGCTGGTACTTTTTAAACAAGATTGTTACACTAATCATATTGAAAATCAATGGTAACTGCTTGCTTAGCGTGGGATTAACCTAAATGCACTTGTGTGTGACAGAGTCAACATGAGCAACCTGTTGACTGAAATCAGTCAACAGAATTTACGGCAAGATTCACCTCATCCTAAAGAAAATGCCTACATTTGGCCAGATGAATCTCATTTTAATCTCTGTTGACTGTGTTGAGTTGATCTGCCCAGATACAGTGGTATCGAAGACAGGTGGTTCAAACGCAGACATCTATGTTGCCCATCTCCACATTTAGTAAGATGAACGCCCAGTCTGACTGCATTGGATCCACTTGAATAATTGCAATGAAACACTACTTTTGATGCTGAGTGTTAGAGCAAGTCAGGGAAAAAAAAAAAAAAAAAAAAAAAAAAACAGACTTAGAAACACAGGATGAGAAATTTGGAGTAGGAAAAAGAAGACTTGGCAGCAGTGCTCTAAACAGAATGAACATACACAAGTGGGGAGAAACATCTGGAGGCCAGAGGAACATCTTGTACTAATCCGCAGATTACATTTAACATGCTAAATAGACACAACATCATTTTTCAAACTCAAATAATGTTATGAATAAAATTAGATTTTCTCCTGAACACGTATGGTCTTGATGCTTGAAGTATGTTCCTAAATTTAGACTTTGCCACAGATATTGTAATTGTTAGGTTATTTAATTAATGGTGTTAGGGCAGAGTAAAGAAGCAACCTCATAATAACCTAAGAAGGAGAGCCAAGGTCTTTTCTCCCCACACTCCAGCTTCTAACCATTTTCGGAAGCGATTCACTCTAAGCCCAGATGTTGCCTCATGAAGCAGTTAGCATCCCTTACTCACATTGAATCAGTTAGCACCTGTTCCCAATGGGAGACATATGTTCCCTACGCCTTTGGTTTCACACTTGCAGAGTTATCTTTTGCTTTTTTCTCTTCCACCATAAAAAAGTGTATCATTTCTGGTTAACTATAAGTTGTCTTTCTATTCCAAGATCTCAAAATTTATTAAAGCATTATTAAAAGTGTTATGGAACCCATACAAGGAAGGAAAAGGACAAGATAAGATTTGTAGCAATGGACAATACCCTCTCAATTTGAAGCTGATAAGTTTTAACAGACAAGAAAGATATACATATATATGTGGATGTAGAAAGTTTTATCTGTTCTGAGATAAATCAAATAAATTCTTTCATGGTCACAAGTACCCTTTGATTTCTCCTGTCATCCAAAAACAGGAATGAAATTGCTCCTGATTTAAAAATATAACAAGAAAACCGATGAAAAAGCAAATCAGTAGTTTAAAGGGATGACAGTATTTCTCCAAGACTGCAAAGCAATGCAAGTCAAACAGTGCACATTCTCTCTCTTTTTTGACACTTCACAAAACAGGCAGAAAACTCATTCTCCGGTGTAATCATATGTTTTATTACCTTCTGATGCTCAGATACCAAAAGAGGTGATTACATTGTAAACAGATAGCCAAATTCCTATATTACGTGCACCAAAACAGAGGGATACTCATCTCCTTGCTTTGGCCTCAAAATTATCCTAATTTTTGATTAGATGTAAAGAATCCATCATTCAGAATACACAAATATTTTAACTCCTTTGATGGCAATATCCTTTCATGCTATCTCTACTTGAAGAAAACAAAGTTATTCTAAATTAATAGTATGTTGTGGTTTAAAAAATTAACTCTATCCCATCCAAACCCAGGACACAGAATTAATAAATTAATAAAACTAACTATAAATGTTTTAAATATTCTTTTCTCATTCTAAATTTATTTCTATAAATCCATGGTATGTGCTCTTTATTAATCCTTTGAAATTATAGCCATGGGTATTTTTCTCCCTGTAGAGTTATGCCTTTGAACATGAAGAAATTGTTGGTCTCTCTGTTCATTTTTTATTTTCCATGTTAATTAAAAACTTGCCCAGATGGCACTGTACAAATGTCTTTCATGAAGATTTTTGGCTTTGAAATGTAGCTACCACCTCAAAAATGCAGCATTTCCGTCTGCTTGGGAAAATAGCTCTCCATGGTTCACTTTCTGTATAGTATTGAAGAGAGGAGAGTATGTCACTTGGAGTAAAAGGAGGATTTGTCTCCAGATTTCATGAAAATCTCTATATAACTATCTGTGTGTGCATACATTTTGTACATATGTATATATATATGTATAAATGTATATGCATATATATACAAAGATGCTTCAGAAGAACAGCAGAAAAACTCATATTAACCTAATTTATCTTCTTCTTGAAATGGTCAGCCAGGTGGTTAATGAAAACAGAAAATAGTGGCATCAAGGCATTTCACAACTCTTGAGGGACATGATTAAACCAGTTTATATCCCCACCCAAGAAGCGCCAGGAAACCAGATGTCCTTACTAGGTCTGATTTCCCCATTCACAAGGACTCTGAAAAAGTGTACAAGCAAACAAGTGTTTATTCAAGGAAAGACATCATGGTAGCACACTTAGCTCACAGTGAGAGCAAATCCCCCTCCCAGCTCACCCACCTCCAGATGCTCCTCATCCAGGAGAAGGCATCTTTTAGCAGGGAGCATGCAGCATCACCAAGCAAGCTGCTTGCTCAGCCTCTGTGCCCCCCGGCTCAGCGATTCCCGTGGGCTTTTGTATCACTGTGGTCCTCTCCTGCTGTCCTGCTGTCCTACACACTGACACTCTGATTTTGATTGCACTCAAGGAGGTCTCACGCTAATGTATTCCTCACCAAAGAGCCTGCTACACGTCCTTGTGTCTTACACTGAAATCCCTGTCAGTAAGGAAAGAGCATTCAGGGCTGTGTATTAGAGACCTGATTGGCCAGGAACAAGGTCTTTGCCACAAGTTAAAATTACCTTTTCTTTTTCAAGAGCCAACCCTTCTGCAGACCCAACTGTACTGGTCTGGCTCATCTGTGGGAAGCAGAGAGTAATTTATTTCCTCTGCACTTCCACATAGCCTTTACTTTTTTATTTTGTTTTTCCCTTTCCCCCTTTCCCTTTTTTCCCTTTAATTAAATTGTTTAATTAATAATAATCTTTCCTTAATAATTATTATTTTTTCCTTTAGTTAAGTTATCCTTATCCTAACCCGTGAGTTGTTCTTTCCTTTACTTCTTCCCCTCCTCATCTAAGGAGGGGGAGTGAGAGAGTGGTTGTGCTGTTCAGCTGCCTAGCACAGTAAAACCACCACACTGACTTGCAGGCAAGATAGAGATTTCTCCTCTGCTCCTAACATCAGGCATCTGAAAATATCACCTCAGCCTACTGCTTTATAATATCAGAGTGAGTCACAGATCTGGGCATCTCTTGGACCTTGACAGTGAAAGGGACAGGATTATGACTTCCACTCTGAAAACTTTCTCCACTCCTTATTGTGTGAGAAAACGGAGCCCTGGTTCACGAACTGTGTCAGACAGCTCTTTCATAGAAACTGCCAGGTTTCCAAAATAGCAGTGGCTCTCTAGAAGCCTGTCTGTGGAAATGCCTTACTGGCAAAGCAGGATGGATGGTTCATAAAGGGCATCAGGGCCCAGTATGCCCCCAGTGATGCACTGCCCATGTCACAGCAGGCAGGGGGTGCCCCATGTCACAAAGGGCGGGGATGGCCTTGGCTCCGGAACGCTGGCACCAACGGGAACGCAGGCCTGTGATGGCTGCCCGTGCTGACAGGGAGGCTGCTCAGCTGCCTGCTCCTGCTGCTCCAGCCTCAGCTCCGCACACGAATTCAACCAGAGGAACTCAGCTCCTCTCTCCTCTCTCCTCAGGCCCTCACTTCAAATGGATCTCAGTGCCCGACAGGACACTGACTGAACTAAACCACCGCACACTCCTGGCCTCTCCTTTCCAGCAGTGTACTGGACAATTGTCCATGCCCTATGAAACAGGTAAGATCGCCAAAACCAACAGTCTCACGGCAAGCTGGACGGTGACACAATCGTGCCAGGACAGCAGTGTTCGCCCCATCAGGATGATGGGACATGGACAGAGGTGGTGAGACATTTGAGACCCTCGTGCACAGAGGCAGGGACTGCCCGTGGTCACAGGGGGAGGCTGCTCTGTTTGGTGCTTCTTCTCTTTCAGCCAGAATCGCACAGTGAGGGGACCAGACCATGGCACACTCCTGGCCACTGTCCCCTTGAGAACTCAGATGGAAGAAAGAACTTCCAACGCTCTATAGGACAGGTAAGCTATCCCCAACCCACACCCACCAGACTCTTAACAGGACACTGGAAGGTGACATGATCAGGCTGGGACAGGAGTGACTGCTCCATCAGGATGACGGGACATGGACAGCATCGGTGAGATGCTAGAGACTCTTGGGCAGAAAGGAAGGGACTGCCTATGGTCACAGGAGGATGCTGTTCCATTTGGTGTTTCTTAACTTTCAGCCATAAACACACAGTGATGGGACCAGACCATGGTACAATCCTGGCTTCACTGCCCTTGACCACTCAGCTGGAATGAAGAGTTGACAACGCTCTACAGGACAGGTAAGATTGCCCCAACCTCCACACACCAGGCTCTAACAGCAAGCAGGAAGGTGACACGCTTGGGCCAGGATGGCAGTGACTGCTCCAATAGGATGACGGGACACAGACAGCCTCGGTGAGACACTGGAGACTCTCAGGCATGGAAGCAGGGGCTGCCCATGGTCACAGGGGGATGCTGCTCCGTTTGGTGCTTCTCCTCTTTCAGCCAGAATCACACAGCGATGGGACCAGACCATGGCACCTTCCTGGCCTCTCTCCCCTTGAGAACTCAGCTGGAAGGAGGAGCTGCCAACGTTGTACAAGACAGATAAGCGATCCCCAACCCACACCCGACCACAGTCTCACAGCATGCCAGAAGATGACATGTTTGGGCTATAATGGGCATCTCCTGGCTGTCAGGGAGATGTGAGATAGATGGCCTTGGAATGAGGCTGGGAGAGCCTCATCACTCAGGGATGCAGGGGCTGACCCTGGCAATGGTCTGGGGCTACTGTTTTGACTGTTTTCCTTTCTGACCCCATCACAGAGCCCCAAGCACACCAAGCTCTGCCACCGTCCTGTCCCTCCTCTGCCCAATCCCTTGGCGGCCACTGACCTGAAGTCTGGTGCAGCTTTCTACAACCACAGCCACCAAAGGAGCAGGAAGCGCACAAGAACCCTGTGTCTACCCAGCCATAGTCCTACAAGCCCACCAACTGGCCCCACGGCTATGGGCAAAGAGAGCTCGGCACACCTCCGCGCCACCACACCCCACCCCACGACTTTCTCAAACGTTGCTCAAATAAAGGTTCTGATTCACAACCTCATTGGCTGCTTTTTCCTGCCCTTCTTAGGGAAAGCTTGGGGGGCTTTGCCTTTTGTAGAAGGAGCAAGTGCACCAGTCTCTGCTTCTTCAGATGCTGGTATCAACAGACTTTCAAAGCAGATTAAGTGTTCTAATCTAAGAGCAGATTCTGCAGG
The DNA here is from genome assembly GCA_011075105.1 of Heteronetta atricapilla. Lineage (NCBI taxonomy): Eukaryota > Metazoa > Chordata > Aves > Anseriformes > Anatidae > Heteronetta > Heteronetta atricapilla. The sequence continues at coordinate 140,598,794 of CM021732.1, read as the reverse complement.
CATGGGTCTGGAAATTGGTGTGCTCCCTCTTTCAAAAGAGACCACATGTGTACAAAGAAGGAAAAAACATTTAATACAAAAACCTCATCTGCTGTGATGGAACTGCTTGAGGAAATTCCCCTTCCTGACATGCACTCCACATCCAACATGCAGCTGCTGGGGGGCTGCCCTACTGCTGGGAATCAAAGAGAACCATGCTTTCTGCCTGGGAAATTAAGCACCTCTTGTTGCTTAGCTGCACATTTCTCGCATGCACCAGCCTTGCCATGGCTGGCCATCACAGCTCACTTCAGGCCAACTTCTTCCTAGTCAGCTTCGTCACCTCCTGCTTACAAACTTTAATGTTCTGCCTCTGCATACACAATGGGAGATTTTACTTTGGATACAGCTGTAGATCCGATATTGATTTGAAGTTCCAAATTAAACTTCATAACATCCTCCACAAAGATTACAGATAAATAGAAGAGACTATTTCCAAATGACCGTGCCATGGAAATGAAAGAATTGAAATAATATTTGTCTGTTTTGATGTGCATTGTTAACAGGTAAGAGAAAAAGAGGGATGTTTTCTACAACCTAACAGTGTAATTTGGGAGCCAGTCCATTGGATACCTGAAGGTCTGCTCAGAAGATTCTCCTGTCTACACCTGTCTATACAAGTATTTTAGTTTACATGAGCTTAGGTGCCATTATAATAGGGTTTCCTAAGGAAACTCCCAATTCTGATGGCATTCATTTATTCCTAGGGTATTCTATTATAACAAGCACCTTAACATGAGGCAAGCGTCTTGATTCCCAGTCATAAGGGGAATTGGATGTTCTCTGGAACCAAGTTGGAAATGGAAACCAGATTGGTTTTGGTGCACCTGTACTGAAAAGGTAAAAAATTGTCTGTATAACTTGGATGTGCACTAATTCCTGACATATAAATGTTAATTAAAGATTTACTGGAAATGAAAAAATTGACTCTGCAATATTTTCTACTCTTCACAAATGCCGTATTCACTTCCTGATTTATCTTCCTGACTGTACTGGGTCTGGCTGGGATGTTAACTTTCCCCACAGCAGCCCACACAGTGCTGTGCTCTGCACTTGTAGCTAGAACAGCAGTGGTATCACACCAGTGTTGTGTCTGCTGCTGAGAAGTGCTGGCACAGCATCAGGACTCTCTCTAGCCCTCGTAGGGGGTGGGCAAAAAAAGTGTGAAAAATATCACCAGGGCAGCTGACCCAAACCAACCAAAGGGATATTCCATACCATATGATGTCACACTCAGCAATAAAAGGTGGAAAAAGGAGGAAGAGGGGAGGGGTGGGCTCTCATTGCGAAAACGTCTGTCCTCCTCCCCGAACACTGGCTACGTGCGTTGAGGCCCTGCTTCAAGGACGTGGTCAAGCATCGCTCATTTGTGGGAAGTAGAGAGTAATTTCTTTCCTCTGCACTTCCACATAGCCTTTACTTCTTTTGTTTTGTTATTCCCTTTCCCTCTCCCTTTTCTCCTTTCTCTTTTTCCCCTTTAAATAAATTGTTTAATTAATAATAATCTTTCCTTAATAATTATTATTTTTTCCTTTAGTTAAATTATTCTTATCTCAACCCATGAGCTGTTCTTTCCTATACTTCTTCCCGTCCTCATCTAAGAAGGGGGACTGAGAGAGCAGTTCTGGTGTTCAGCTGCCTAGCACAGTAAAACCACCACACCAACCTGTCTGTGGTGTCTCCCCAGACATTACCAGAGGTCATTATTCAATGTAAACTAAGGCCTCCATGGTCCTTTCTGCTTTTCATCAACAGTTGGATAGAGACCTCTTTGCTTTCTTGAATGGACAGATAAACATGAATATTTAGCTATTACAAACAAATATTGATTCTCCATAAATAATGTATTACAAGCTCTTCAGCTGCTCCAGTAAGTGACTGCTTTTTTTCATAGTGTGCCCACAGTTCTGTCTGCATGTAGCAGATTTTACTATCATTGCAGTTCTGTTGCATACATAACATAGTAACCAGATAATAAAGACACTGACGTGTCAAGAGCAAAAAACTCTAAAACATTTTTTCCAGCAGCATGTGACTCACAAAGGATTCTTCTGTTTGAGAAAGAGCCAACACTGCATGCTATGCTTATTTGAATTTATGGTTTCAAAACTCGCTGCAATTAAAAGCTGTAGGAGAGTTGGTTTAATATAGAGGATGATGTCATATTTCCTTCCATGCCTCCCAACTAAAGAAAAACAAAACCATCAGGCCAGGTTTCATCTTTCTCCATTGATTACAGATATCTTCATTAAGCTCAGTCTTAAGAAGAGGTGTTACTCTCTCCCCTAATTTGCTGTCAAAGGAGGATAGCAAATAGAAAGTCCTTAGGAACACAAACAGTGGCTATGTGACAAGAAAAAGAACATTAACAGCCTTAACCATATCTGATGAATTAAATGTTTACTTCTGTGTGAGTGTTTGGTCTGCAATGCCTGCCACTTATCAATAGATGTCTTGTCTAAAAATCTCAAGCTGCATTCTCAAAATTCAGGGGGCAGGCTGGACTTTAAAGGTTTGACTGTTCAAAGAGATGAAATATTTTTCTCTCTAGTTTCACTCTGATCACACCCACTTTGAAAGCAAACAGGATCAAATCTCAGCATTGGACTTCAGAAAGGAAAACACCAAGATGGATGGGCTAGTGCATACACGTGGCCTCAGGAAGGATTGCTCCTTCTATTTTATTTTCTAGTACTTTCTTCAATCTGTTTTTCAATATTTGAGCAGAAAATGTTGCCCTTTAGAGGAGTCTACCAGATCTATCAGAGCCTGTATTGCTGTAATTAGTCTTGTATTTCCCCTTTTGTTCATCTAACCTATGTTGAAGGCTGATGTATCCCACCATTTTTTCCCATTTCTTGTAGAAAACATTCTACAAGGAAACATTACTACTAGGAGATGGGAAGGGCAACGAGAAATCCTGGTCTAAGTTAATTACAAAAATACTGGTGATTTCAATGGGGCCAGTAAAAAACACATGGGCAAGGCTTTGCTCCACATGTAAATTCAACCTGCTGTTGAGCTTAAGGAGCTGGGAGAGAGATGAAGAGAAAGAGAAGTTCTAATTTGTCCCCTCTTGAACCTGAGATGTTCTGGAAGGTGAAAGGGCCTCGGGTGCTATTTAAGGCACAAATGTTATTGTCAGCAGCCTGCAGAGACCGTAGCACTTTTCTGAGTCCTCACGGAGATACCTTGCCAGCATACTGTTGTTGCTATGATTTATGAGGTCAATACAGATTGATGGCTCCCTTCCTTTGTGTCAATGGCTTTCCCCCAAGTTGCATATGTACATTTTAGTTGCCTCATTTGTCACCCCTTGCCCACTTCACTTGGCTAAAAGGGGTGGAATGGGGACCAAAACTTGAGTCCCTATTCTTTCCCCTTGATTTTGGTGATAATGTGTTGTCTGACTTGTAACAAATTACACAAACTCCCCTTGTTTCAGCTTCTTCAACTATAAAATTAGAATAATGATCTCAGCTTTTTTTTTTTTTTTTTTTTTTTTTTTTTTTTTTTTATGTAGTTTGAAACATGTGGACATAAAGCATTGCCAAGAAGGAGTGGTTTGATTAGTCTTTTAAATTTGGTCTTTTTAATACAGACGCATGCAATAAATTATCAGTATTGTCCCTCTAATGTGAACACATCTTCATTGTTGTTAAAAATACCCTTCAGCACTTTGCTGATAATAGAGAATCTCTGTCTACTATTCTCAATAATTTCTATAAAACCTCATTCTGTCACCAGCAATACATATTTTACTGAAGACTGTGTCCTTGTCTTGTCAGAAACTGCAGCCTTCACTTTCTTCTTTCGCCCATAGTTTTATGTGTACCACAACAGCCACAAGTAATTTTTGTTTTCACATCTAGCGTAAAGAAAAATCACCAGTTTATGGGACAAGCTATTATTTCATCATATTATGTCATACTCCCCTTATTTCTGCACCATAATCTGTCCTTTAAATCACTTTTTTGGTGACTTCTTTATTCCTCCCCTAAGCAGCCTTTGATTTTCAGGTTGGCTTCCCTGCAGGGTACTCTATTATCTTATTTTCTCTTACATTCCACCATTCCATAATTCCATAGTACCTGTTTTGCAGTCTGTCCTGGACACATGTTGGACTACATGTCCCAGATCTAATGTATGATTGCTGGAGGTGAATCACTTTTCCTTGTAAGTGGGCAGGAGGGTGATGAGAATAACCATCCAGGAAAGCTCCTGGAAAAGGCAATGACAGGAATCAGCAGTGTGTGTGACATCTGGCACTCACGGTGGCAACAGAGCACTCAGGGTTGCAGCCTCTGATCTGTGGGGTGGCCAGGGGAGAAACATGTCCTTAATGCTCCAGGTATGGCCATGGCTGTAAATACATGGAGAGTGGTTCTTGAAGGTGTGAGTGACAGCACAGTGCCGATATTTCCCCATCAGTGGGCAGATGCTTGTGGAGACACATGGCAGTCCTGTGCCCATGGCAGGAAGGAGCTGCTGGGGCTTCTGCCAAGGCTCCTTCACAGGATACCCCACAGCTCAGCTCTCAGCCATATGGAGGCATTTAGTGAGTGTAGGAGGCATCTCCACCACCTTGGCATTCAACCACTTAGGCACCTACAGTGGTGTCCATGTGACCGCAATAGTCAGGCAGCCTGCTTCGGGTATAACAGGATTCAGATCAGATACATCCCGCGGTGCAACCTGAGTCCAGACTGCTGGGAAAGAGCTGTGAGAAAGTCTGTGAAACGCTAGAAAAATGAAGGCACAATCAAGGGGTGTTGAGACAGGGATTCTCAGTCACTCAAGGACTTGGAGGGAAAATGGAGGAGTATAAACTCCTGAAGGAGGAGAGCAGGGAGGCTGCTCAGGATCAGTGCCAAAGCCAGGGATCTGTCAGGTCATCAGCTCGAGCCATTGGCATTGGCAGCAGGGGCTCAGTGAGAACTGGATCTGGCCTCCTGCTGCCCCACCAGAGGCTCCATGGGTGGTGTGCTGGGGAGCTGAGCTCAGCCTGACAGCTCGTTAAATCCTACCTGCCCTGCCCTTCATGTGTGTTAGACCTTAAGTCATTGCTTTACACTTTTAAGTTGTGTTTCTTCTACTCACAGAGTCCCTGTGTGGAGCTGAAAATCTCCAACAAGCTGACCCAAAAAATGGGGCTGTAACAACCAAGCCTTGTTTTCCAAGTGGTCAACAGGCATGCTCTTACACTCCTGCTCTTCCAGTTGACCCTACACCATCCTAATACCAGGGATTAACTTCTTTTATTCTTGCTCAGGAGCTGTACTTATTCAGGCTGTGGTTTCACATACCCAGACAGAGGAAGCAGAAGCATTTAGCAAGGATTTAATCTCCACTTGACAATTCTGGTGCATCATTATCACACATATTCAGTTTCTTCATTTCTCTGTAAATTTATTTACTTACTGTGTCTTTTATTAATGCACAATGGATGTGTATTATTGCAGCAACCAAAGTAGAATTAAATTGTTTTTCTATCTACTTTTGCTTTATAAATCAATAGATCTGTGACAGTAATGTGTTTTAACCACACAAAAATGCTGGATATTTCTTTCCATAGACAGATGTCCAAATATTTGCTTTCTCTACTAAGAATACTTATATTTTCTAAGCAATACATATATATATATATATATCTCTTTTTTATTTTGCAATTTATATAAAAGCTTAACTTTCCCTCTTCATTCACTTCTATTACCTTTGTTATTTTTCACAGACCTGTAAGCAGGTCCATATATTTCCTTTATGGGTTTTAAATTTTCCTGCAGCCCCTTGTTATTGTCTTCCCAGCCAATGTATTTTATTCAGCATTAAGATCTATTCAAGCAAAAATTGAAAGTTTATGCAATAGTCTCCCTAGACTTCTCTGAATATATTGCACTCTGAGCCACGCTGGACAGTGTGCGCCTTATCTTAGAAGCTATGCAGCCTTGCAGCACTTGCATAGGGATTGCTGGAAACCCAAGGTCCTGTGACTGTGGGATGAGGAACTGAAGATTCTGCAAACACAAGAACACCAAAAGACTCCCCATACACGTTATTAGCTGAAAGTTAGGGATACAAAGGAAAAAAAAAAAAAAAGTGGTTGAGTGATTGCTTCACTGAGGAACCCATCCAGATCTGGAAAATTACCTGGACTGGTAAGAGCAAACAGAATATTTCTAAACCCATCCTTCATCACCCCATGATGGGATGCATCACTCAGAAAACTGGTTCCAGTTTTGCCAGTTTTCCCTGATTTATTCAGGGCTCATGTAGCCCTCAGCAAGGCTACAAATACAAACATAGATGGAGTGAATCCACTTTTAGATCCTCACAAGCCTTCTTCAAGTCTTACACAGAGCACAGCTTACCCAGAACAGAAAAGTCATCTACCTCTAGTTCAGAGACTCATTTATAGTTGGGCCAACTGAAAGAGACCTCCCATGCAGGTCTAGAGCATGGTTTAGATTCAGCCCCATATATCCAGAGACACCTTCATCAGTCTGCTGTCACATCCCACACCATCGCTGTGCTCCTACCACAGCAAAGTTCAGTTTCTGAAAAGACTTTATGATGTGGTAGGCTGCAACAGAGAGAACAAGGCTCATCAATGCTGACAGTCTACTCCAGTCTTTTATTCTTGTCCCATTGTGTGTCCATCACTCTGTTTTTTAGCTCTATATGGCCATTTTTTTCCATGACAAATGTTCTTACTTCCTGCCCTTGCTTGATTAATCTTTTCACCAGCTGTATTTGTGTTTGCAGAGTATGTGTTGCTATGCATTCATCTTACCACCTCCACACCTCAGAGCTTTGGCAACAATCACTTACATTCTTTAAGCAAAAATGCTGTTAACTCTTTGCATACAAAGGAAGAAAAAGAAATGTCAGGATTATGGAGTGTGACTAGACAATGATTTTGCTATAGTCACTGTAGGTGGCAAATGAGATACAGCGTCACCTGGGAAGACATAAAAGACTAACCAACATTTGGACTAACAGAGTCGTGGTTCCCTCTCGGTTTGCTCCCCACTTTGTGGAACCATAATTATTAGCAACAAATTAATATACATGCCCAACACTAACTGACACACAATGGGAGGGAGAGTGGGTGGCTGCTCAGCAAGAGGTTTTTGTGGCAGTAAATAACAAATAACTGCAGTTCTAGCAAGTGCTTGAGAATAAGTGCTGTAGCTCCTGGGTTTTGAAGGATCAATGACATGGCCATTTGTTGTGTTCTGACAACAATTTCCTGCCTTTGTATCCGCTGTCGGGAAGAAACTGCCCACCCAAGGCCTTGGCAGATAGTGCTGAGGCCCAGGAGAGATGGCTGTGTTCTTCCAGGTTGCCTATCTGGGGCTGAACACCAAGCTTTCTCCTGTCAGTCACTTAATTAAGACTTGTCTGTCAGATGTGGCAGGTGCAGCCTGCTGTATATTCCTATCCTGCTGTTTCCCAAATGGAAATGTGCTGTAGCCTTAAAGAGTGTTTGTTTCTGGGTTTAGTTTTGCTTTAAAGTATTTGAACACTTCATAGATCAGCTTGTTTGTTTCTTTGATTAGGTTTTATTTCCTTCCTTTATTTCCTTCTTTCTTTTTATTTCAAAGAGGGTGTTACAAAAAGCTCCAAGGACAATCTGCACTCTTTTCCCCATTCTATCATTTACTCCTTACAATTTTTCTTCAAAGAACAAATAATACAGTATTCAATGCATTGAAACTGCTCTGCTAATGGAAGCATGGCCTGGAGCTGCTTCAATAACATGGTCCATGAAGACCAAAGCATTGAGCTTTCTTAGATGGGCACTGGGGAAACATTCTTCTATGGGAGTCTCCTGTTATTGCCGTGTCCTGATGTTTTGACATACATGAGGGTTATTGCCACAAAAATTAAAATGTTCTGTGCTGGGTCTTTGAGTGTTAGCTGGATTTGTCCTCAAAACGTTGGTTTCTTTGCCTAATACTGTGCTTCAGAACTGGCAGAGTCCTTACACAGAATTGTCCTGTTCCCTTATGCTGGGACAACTTGAGACAGTCTGTCCTCTCTTCTGCTTGGAGTGGTTTCTTCCCAGCTTGCTTTCCCTCTTGTTCCCCTGCTTTCCTCCCCGGTAGCCAGGGAGGTATGTGATGCTCCCCTCCTCTTCCTATGGACCCCCTCATTTCAGCCCCACACCTAAAGTCCCCCCTTCCACGCTCCCCAGAGCCCGGTCTCCTCCAATAAATCTTCATCTCAGCTCCACAATTTATTTTCACATCCCAGTTCATCACTTCAGAGAAAGCACTGACGAGAAAAGTCAGCAAAGGTCCACGCCAACCAGTCATTACTTTTATTGTGTCTTTTGGCAGGAGGGTTTTTAATGCTCCCTTTATGCCTGCCACAGAAAGTGCATAACGGCGGGTGGCGAGCCTGATATTTTCCTGAGATTTCTCTGCAAGTCTGGCAGTGCTGAGAACATTTCTGCAGGTCTCACCCCTCGACATGCCATTTGTGAAAGTAGCGTTACCACCCCGTCCAGCCCACCGCCAGCTCGCGTGGTTAGGGAAACACCCCCCCCCCCCCCCCCCCCCCCCCGCGTGCGGACACCCGCAGCGGGCATCCTTGAAGGATGCACACCGGTTCCTTTGGGGAACCAGGCGGGTGCGTGTAGGGGGGCTGCCAGGCCAGGCCCCCCTGGCTGCGGACTACAACTCCCAGCGTGCCGCAGCCGCAGCCCGCCCGCCTCCTCTGGGCTCGGCGCTCCCCGGCTCGGCTCGGCTCGGCGCTGCTGGTGGCCGCGGCGGGGTAGGTGGCGTGCGAGACCGCGCGTGTGCGTGTGCAAGCCCCGGGTGTGCGTGTGCGAGCCCCGTGTGCGTGTGTCCGCCGCGCCCCGCCAGCTTTGCCCCGCACATGGGGTGCTGCGGGTGCCGCGCATCCCCCGGGCGGTGCGGGCTTTGCGCCGGGGGTGCGGGGAGTTGGGCTCCGAGGGGGGGAATAATGAATTAATTGCGGACCGGGAGCAATCTCCGCCCTTGAGCCCTCGGTCTTCGAGGCGGAATTGCGTTCCCAAAGCTCTTAATCAAACGGGAGATCTGCTGTAGGAAAGCGCTGCTTTTCCCGTAGGATTATCAGATTTCCACCGGAGAATGCAGATCCTGGATTAGGGAGCTGCGTGGGATTTGCGTGTTTCTTTCTAATTAGTCTGCGTGTCTGCGGTTAAAATCTTTAATTCGGAGAGGAGAAGTTACTTGCTGCTGAAAAAAATAGATGCCTTTTTGTTTGTTTTTGTTTTTGTTTTTGTTTTTTTTTGTTTCCCTGATATTTCCCGCAGTTATTCGGGTTACCCGGTGCTCTGTAGATGACTTACTGCCTTAATTGGATATCGGTGTCAAAGGTTGATTAGACTCCCTAATAGATTTTGGATCTGCAAGAGGATTGCAGTTTTAAGTTCGTGGTTAAAACAATTGTGTTTGCCATCTCCCCTCAAGCAGTTGAGAGGGAGACTGATGTATTATATTTGTGTTATCTGCGCTTTGTTTTATTAACCAAAGGGGGTTGTCGGGCTTGGCTTTGTTGTTGTTTTGTGTTTTTTTTTTGTTTTTTTTTTTTTTTTTCCCTTTGCTATTTCATTTGCAGACCGAAAAGAAATGAACGTCAGAGGGGATTTGTTTAATCATTTAACAGCTGACACAAGCCATGTCCCTAACAAAACGTTGCTGAAAGAGTAGAAGATTTCTGGGATACGGCGGCTCCAGTACCATGAAGCCACTCCAGCGAGTCAGGGGCAGCGCCTGCTGAAGGATGCAGTAGCCCAGGAGTCCGGGCTCACCGGGACAAGGCCGATGGCTTGCATGGAGCTTCTGTACTTGGCTGAGGAGAGCAGGCAGGGGTCCCTGGGCACTGCTGCGGGATGGAGCCTGCCTTCCTCTCCCTATGAGCAGCAGCAGCAGCGTGAGGGGGGTGAGGTGGACCCCAGAGCAGCCTCTGCTGTGGCAGCCCTGCACTGCGAGAGGCATTGCAAGCCCTCAGAGAGGGGCCCCGTGGCTGAGCCTGCCCCAGTTCCCCTGTCCTCCATCTCGGGCCCCTCACCCTGGGAACACCCAGCACCCCCTGGCACATCCCAGTCTTGCCACCTGCCCGAGAGCTTCCCAGAAGGGGATGCGGGGAAGAAGAAAGCCTGCTGCTGTGCCCAGGAACTCGAGACGTCATTCACCTATGTGGATGAAAATGTGAACCTGGAGCACGCAAGAAGTCCCCCTAGTCCAACAGGCTGTCGGGATGCTCCTCAGCAGCGCTCCTGCCGGGAGCTGCCAACCGAGTGGGCGCACGATTCCCCTTCCCTGGTCTCCGAGGAGGATGACACAGCCTCGGAGGCGGCAGCTGGGAAATCCGTGGACTATGGGTTCATTAGTGCCATTTTGTTCCTCGTTAGTGGGATTTTGCTGGTGATCATTTCCTACGTGGTACCCAGAGACGTGACTGTGGATCCCAACACGGTGGCTGCCCGAGAGATGGAGAGACTGGAGAACGAGAGCGCCAGGATTGGGGCTCACTTGGACCGCTGTGTGATTGCCGGGCTGTGTCTCTTAACCCTGGGGGGAGTGGTGCTCTCCAGCCTGCTGATGATGTCCATGTGGAAAGGGGAGCTGTACCGGAGGAGCAGGTTTGCATCCTCCAAGGAGTCTGCAAAGCTCTATGGGTCTTTCAATTTCAGAATGAAGTCTGGTGCAAATGATAATATGCTTGAGCTGTCGTTAGTTGAGGAAGATGTGCTTGCCGTAGATAATTAGAGTGGTCATGATTTTTAAGGCAGCGTTTCTACGGGAAAACATGTTTCATTAAAGAAAACAGATGTGGCTAAAGATAGCTGGTGATGCATTTATTTGTCTGACAAGAATGTTTTTTTCTTAAGCTCTATAATCGAGTGTTAGCAGTATATGAGCACTTGTAGTAAAGGGAAAACATGCCAGAGAAAATGCAATTGATATGAAATAATGAAAATCACTGAATAAAAAGAGATTTGTGGTGAGTAGGTTCTGTAGGTAACTCCTTTATCCTAGCATAAAACATTCCTTTGGTGTCTTGCCTATATAATTTTCCTATTACTCCCATACAGAACAGGAGTGACCTTGACACCTTGGAAGCTGTTAATTGTGTTAATTGTTGCAGTCTTCAGAGGGATTATTAACAGCCTACTTGATGTCATGTTACAAAGCGGGACCAATAATCAAATAGAAAGGCTGATGTTTAATTAAGAGAGATGCTTTTTTATCCTTTAATTTTAAGCTTATCCCTTATTTTCTATGAATGAGATCTAATGGAAAAAAAGACCACTTGTTCATGACTTACCACAAATCTCCCTTATTTTCAAACAATGGTACAATTAGTGGTGATTACTTAAAATATAAAGATAAGAGGCAAAGGGCAGGGAACCATACGGCTCATGATGGTATTGGTGAGAGACAAAAGGTTCTTTCAACTTGAGGTCAGTGGTTCCATTTCAGTTCAGATTAGCCATGACTGATAGTCATTAACTTCTGATAGCTATAGTGGCCCATATAAAAGAAGTTTAGTTCCTGGTGGACAGATGTCTTTGTATGAAAACTGCCATAACTTGAATTAACTGACCTCTTGTTTGGAGTCTCAAAAGACCCAAAGAGTAGAAAAGCATCAGGATGCAGAGACTGAACACTTCTTTTTCAGTATGGATGCCAGAAGAAATTCAAGCTCAGCTGAAGGGCTTTGCTTATACTGGGCCTGTCTGCATCACACTAGTCCTTTTGAAACTTCAGTTTTATGTTACTAGGCTGCCAGCCTTCTCATAACTGGAAAGAAAAGGTCAGGAAGGAGTTCTGGGGCTCGTTCAATACAAACCAAATTATTTATAAAAAACAAATTGTCAGGAAATACAAAGGTTAAATATCAGACAGGTGGACTGTCTGACATGGGGCTTAGTTAACACTGAGAATGATCAAGAATACATGATGCTATTTTTCACAGTTACATAGCAAGGTAGCAAAAAACCTGTACTGCTGATGGTATTTACTTTAGTATCAGCCTGTTTGTGTGTTCTTGTGATGCTGGGAAAAACAACAAGGATTGTTGTATGCACTGCTGTCATTTCTTAGTGAACAGTGGTTAATATTATATATGTCCTAGACCCTGCCAAAACGAGATATGAGTGAAGAGCTCTGTACAGACTCTGGCTGCAGAGTCATAGTAGAAACACTTGTTTCACTGTCACAGCATTGTCAGTCATGGTTAAATCTCAGATATCAGGAATATTAACTCCTTTACAAATGAGACTTTTTTTTTTTTTTCCTGTTGTGACATATCTGAGAACAATCTTAGGAAGGGGTGGCAACACGAGGTTCAGAATAACAAATTCCTGCTCAGGTGGTGCTGGGACCTGGTGTTTCTGACATTGCTTTCTCCCAGTTAAAACTTCCAGGGCTTCTGGGTTTCCTTCTCAGTCTAGTGTGACTGGTGGAGATCGTGAACACTGCCCTGCTCTTTTTCGGGAGGACAGCCTGATGTGAGGGTTGGAGCACACTGGCTGGTGTGACTTGGAGCAGCGAAGGGAAAAACTGTATTTTATACTTGAATGAGACTGTTTATGGTCCCTTCCCAGCCATCATTATATGTGCCAAGGGGACCACCTGTTTTCTGTCTTCTGTGTCTTAATTGTGCCCCAAATTACTGGATATCCAAAAAATTAGATTTTTCAGTCTGCAGAAATTACACAAGTGGCTGGTGGAAATGTGGGGTCCTCATGTAGAAAAAGACCAAACACTGTTCTGCCACCTTGTTCCTCATGCCCTCTTTGTCTGTTTGCATCAGGAGGCATGTGCCACACCTGTGCCTGGTACTTGCCTGTGTTCAGTCCCTTGTGCTCACTGCTCATGGGTGCTCATGTAGGTGCCCTCGACAGAGAGCTGGAGAACCTGCGCTGCTCCAGGTTCGTGCCCTTGGTCGCTGTAAATAGCGTGATGTGTCAGGTTTTAACTTTGGCCCTGCGAAAGAGATGCTACTTAAATGTTATCTATTCTAACTCCTGCTTTAGCTCAGTGTTAGCTGGCAATTAAAGGAGCAGCCTAATTCAGCAGTGCTACTGCCTAGTAGATGTTATTACCAGTTGCGTCATGATATAGAGCATGTCTGAGGGCAGGAACTCACAGTGGCCATCATTTCAGCAGTTATCTTGGGAGAGCTCATGTCCCTCTGGGTGTGTCATCAGGGATTCAGGACTGAATTTCTAGGGTAAAAAAGAAGAGCTTACTTACATAAGGAGAAACCGTCAGCCTGTTGGGATCAGTGAGAAAATGGAGCAAAATAGCCCAAGAAATAAGACATGTAGGTGGAAGACTCCTCATTAGCTGCCCTTTGCCTGCTCCTGGGTATGAGGACACTGCCTGCAGGGCTTGTTAACACTACCTGAGGTGGGGTGGTGGGGTAAGTGCTGCTGCTTGCCCTGGTCCTAGGACCAGAACCAATGCCATGGCCTCCAGAAGTGCAGGGAAGGCTGTGCCAAGCAGGAGGGCAGACTGTGCCTGGCCAGGGGCAGTAGACATTGTGGAGCAGAGGATGGATGTCATGGGGGGCAAAAACCCTTTTGTCACCCCCACCCCTAACAGGAAATGTACTTGGCAGAAGCTCTAAAACTGAGGCTGGCAGTTTTGAGAGCCATTATTTTTATTTTTTAATGATACATATGCATAAAATTGGAGTACATTCCATAACTGCAGAAAGATGACAGCTAACACTGTAAGGATCACAGATTTCTTGTAGGAACCATGGCATGCCTTAATGCTGGTTATTAGCACTAGAAAAGAGCGTGTTCCCCAGACTGTCAGTATATTATTACCAAGTGAGAAGTTTTCTGACACTTTGTAAAATGCCTGTCACAGATCATAAGCCTGCAATACCTAAATGAACCCTCAGATTTTCCCTGAGCATTTTAAGGAAACGTAAGTCAACCTAATAATCTAAATATACACCACAGAGGTGTAAGGAATAATAATAATAAAATAGCAGAACTAATGCAGTTTCTTTATTTTGGTATTAAAGTGCTACAGAAGAGGTGAAGGCAGGCCTTTAGAGGACAGAGTGCAGGTGTTCAGCAGATAAAACTCTCAGGACATTTCTCTGATCACCAAACAAACGAGAAGGCTGTGTGGGTTGGTGGTGTGATGTAAAACCTTTGGACTCTCAGGTTGTAATGATGTACAGTGCAAGAGAAACCAAAATGCTTGCTGTCTGGTGGTTGGTTGTGGGAAATGAATGTATTAGTCAGCTGCCTGGTGGATGAGTGTCCGCATCATCCTGGTCACAAATGGCAGTACCAAAGGCTGAGGCCAAGGGAGATTAATTGCCTGCTCATACACCCTAGCAATTTGATTTCCCCTACTCAAAATGTAAATGCTTTAAGGGTACAAGTATGAGGAAAATTGTATTTTTCCATCACCTTGGCTAAACTTGTTGCATGGGTCAATGGAGGGCTGTGAATTTTAGGGCATACCAGGTGGGTTTTAGGCACCGCTTGGTGCATCCTAGAAACAAACCATGATTTGTGCCAGGGGAGGAACAGTTTATTCCTGACTGACCCTCACAGCAAAATGTGATGTTTGCCCATTTTCTACCTCATGACATGTCAGCGGGGGCTGCCAGCCCATGGGGACAGGCTCTGCCCCGGCCTCTGCCTCCCCACTGAGGGAACACGAGGCCTTGGCCAAGACTTCTCCCTGTACCCTATGCTGCTGAAACAGCTCCCCGGGGACTGGTTTTCTGTTTCTTTTCCTCAGTCAGAAATTTATGACAGAGGCTGGGCCATTTGGGAACTGCTGAGAGCTCTGCCATGGGACTCTGCCACCCAGAGAGGTCCGTGGTGAGGCACCCAGCCCATCTTCGGCCCAGCCGGCCTCACCTCCCCACTACCAGCCTGAGGCCTGACCCGCAGCAGGGAAACCCGAAGCTCTCTCCTAGGAAGCTATGCTGGGTTGTCGCTGGTTTTGATATGTTTACAGTTTTTTAATCTTTGTAATTCTTTTAAAAATCTGTCTGTAATGAATATTGAGTTTACCAACTGGGAAAGCAATGGCTTTAATCTTGTAAAACTCTTTTTTGACCCACACAAGGGTGAAACATCACAGTTCATCGTGAGCTTTTTGATTGTGCATTTGATGCCTTATTATAATAGCAACAGCGTTCTGTACAGATTAAAAAATAAAAATCTGTAAAGCTGATCTCTGGTGCCGTGGTTGTCTTTGCCCTTCACTGAGCTGCTGATCACAGTCAGAATGTGCCAAAGGATTCAGGCTTTAAAACTTCACTACACAGGTGTCCCACCTAATTCCATATTTCTGAAAAATAGAGAGGAGGGAGCAGCCAGGGCTGTGCAAGCAGGTGGCTGGGGGAACTGAGGCAGTAGGTGGGTGTTGAGTCCGTGCCTGACATAACTATGCATGATGCAATGTTGGGACCATGTTCTCACCACAGCCATGCCGTGGCTTGCTCCTGGCTTGTGCTTTTTGTTTTTCCCGAAACCCCAGTGCATGCCAGCTCAACACTTCACCCACCCTTGCCAGCCTTTGCTCCCACCCAAATGCGGTACGAGTGTGTGGCATGCAGGTCATGCCTTGCAATGTTGCTTTTCATATGCTGTGTGACAGGACTGGACCTCTCCCTGCTGCTGTTGTGTTAATCAAAGTGTACGTGGGAGCGCCGCCGATGAGTCTGGATTCAGGGGCTGTCTGCTTCTGCTATGAGTTTCCAGAGTACCTGGTACATTAGGGCCCCCATCCCCTATTTGGGTTTCAGGTTGTTGCTGCCATAACAGTAATAAATGTGTCCCTGAGGTAACTAAATTGACTGCAGTAAATTGCACTCGTGCCAGATATAGCCTATGGTGTACAACCCATGGTTATTAAGAGGTTAAGAGAGTAGGTGTATTTATAGATATGACAGTCCATCAGCTTAAAGATCTGGGAGGCTTTCTAACTGAAAGCAAACATTAAATTATTTGTTACTTGTTTTTACAGGATTCTTTTTAATCTTATCTTTTCACATGTTGAAGGACTCATCATCATATATAGTATGTACAAGGGTCTTTTTTCTCTTGAGCATAAGTCCTGGCAAGGTCAAGAATCCTGGAAACTACAAGATTGATTCTTTGATTTTTCTTACCAGCTTAAATGAAATTGTGGCTATTATACATTTGAATAAAACCAGACAAGTCAAGAATCTCTTTGAAATGTACACAGTTAATATTTGTTTGCGTTAACATCAATGTCCTAACATTTCTAGAAACTCAGCCAAATAATGCAATTGCCTATTAGATTTCAATACAAATCCAGTTAAAATACTTTTGGGTACTTGCTGTATTAAAGACTTGCAGAGAATTTTCTTCTCATGTGTAGAATCTTTCACCTTTACATATGGTAAAAATTCTGAGGTATTACCATTAACTGAGTTGCACTTTGTGTGTGTTTGGTCATCTTTTTAAATAAGGGCAACACACGTATTTGTTCTTCACCTGCAGACCATCTCTGAAAGTGGTTCCATCTGAATGTATGCAGCTGCTTGAGAAGTGAGATCTCTGGTGGCATGATGCATAATGTTTACATAAAGCCTCCTGCACCTTGGTATCAAAGCAGTGTATAGGACACATACTGCCCTTATTTTACAGATGAAGTGACTCACCTCCTGTGCCCAGAGAGCCAGCTGGAGAGCTGAGAACAGACACTGAGGCCTCTTAGGTCACAGCCCAGTACTGCAGAAAAGAGCTTACTCATCAACAAAACCCCTAAAATAAATAAAACCAAAAGGGTTGGCAAGTATATATATATATATTCCTGAAAAATGCCATTAAAATACCATTTTCTACTAGCCATTCAAATACAAAACACTTAAAAAAAATCCTAGCAAAGTCAACCCAACTTAAATTTTGCTAATATTTGCAGGAATTTGGGGAAGATTTTGCACATTTAAGGCATTTGATTTATTGTAAGCTTCTTTTTTATGTTTCAAAAAAAAAAACAACAATAGGCTTTTGTTCAAATAATAAAGCAGGTATATCTTTATATCAGCACAAAAGGCTTCTCTTTTCCAATAGTAGGCTCTGTTTTGACAGATGTGTATTCGGGGAAACTTAGCTATTGTTGAATAAAACATTTCCAGAAGCAAAATTGATTAAGTCCCTTTTGTAAAGAAAAAAAATCAATTCTTCCCATTAGAAGTATCTAAAAGATGTTGATCAGGTAGAAATGTAAATAAAGTCCTTTAATCACTAGTCTCCACTGCAGTGTATCCATCCAGAGGAGATTGGTTCTTGTCTCTTTATAGCTTAAAATAAATTTGGTTCAAATATAGCATGAAGCAGCTTCTGACAAAGTAGCCAGAGTAACTGTGCTTAAATGTAAATGATACCAAGTAGCTGTCCTGACGTTTTGGTATTGGTTTTCTCAAAGATCAGCTGTTCATGCAATAAATGTATATTTGATAATATATCCAAGTTGGGAACTGAAAATCAAAATAGTGGAAAGTACATGGCTATTTTCAGTTTCTATATATTATCTTCTGATTTCATGTAACAAAGACAGCACTCAAGATCTCTTGATTAGTAATTGTAAAGGACTATTAAAGATCATGGAGGGCTATTAACATAAAGATGCAAAGACTCTAGCTCTGTAAGTCCCTGAGCTTCTGATTGCTGAGAAAATATGCTGGTACATGCTGACCTTACACTTTGTTTTAGATACATCAGAATCTGCTGTAGGCTACTATCTAAGACAATTTCTTGCTAGATGGACCTTTGATTTGATCCCGTCTGACCTCATGTTCTCAAAACTTTGTGTTTGCCCATAGTGAGAATATCAAGTAGTTGCTTTGACATTGTGGCAAAGAAGAAACTACAAATCAGTAAGTCCCCGTCTTACTTTTTTTTTTTTTTTTTTTTTTTTTTCCCTTCTTACAGGATTGGTAACCATGGCTGGAATAGCTCTTGAGAGGTCATTTTCCAGTCTCCTGGAACTTCATTCACCCTCCATCAGTCCTAAAAGATAATTGCTCATGGCGATGAAATTGCGTTACCCAATTCCCTGGGCACTCGGGTGAATTTTACAAGGCTCACATGATTTGAAAATTAATATTTTATCTATGTAAACTCTTTTTCTGCTTTCTGCTAGCCTAAGTTCTTAATAAGTTCTAAAGTCTGTGTATCGTCTAAGTTGTTTTAGACCTTTTAATGAGGTAAAAAAAAAAATAGGCTGAAGGACTTCAGCCTTCTGAGCATTGTTTTCCTCTCTCCCTCTTCACAAAGCAGAAAAATAGTTCATTCCCTGTTTTTTTTTTTTTCTTTATAGTGTAAATATAGAGCACTTCCTTACCACCTTTTCTTCTCTTCTAGCAAGATCTCATTTTCTCTCCTTGTCTGTTGCCCCCACAAATATTACCCAATACTTTTGTACCCAGTATTATTTGCCCTAATTTCCCCAGTGTGAAAATTTCTTAATTTTCATGTCACTCTCATGATGAGCTAAACCAATGCTTACAATGTTTATTTGTCATTCACATCTTCATGTTTCACATATGCTTGTGTCCTTAAGCTTTTGGTTAAGGATTTGCTAAATCTCCTGAATGCCTTTTTCCTTTAAGTTTCTGTTTCATGGGAGCACACCAGCTAGTTTGTTGAATTTACTGAGGGTCTTTGTTCTTTGGGGCTCCTTGTTTCCAGGCAGAAATTATCTGCTGTACCAGCTCTATATTGTGTCAGTTATTATTATTATCATTGTTGTTGTTATTATTATTATTCTGGAACAGGTTCAGTTTGGCATGCAGCCTGGTGACTGGGTTCCTCATTCCAGCCCACCTCCATTCCTTCCTCACCCAGCTTTTCTTTGATGTAGGCAGTAGTGATCTAGGATGGAGATTTTGTGGCACTCTTCCAATTTGCCAAACCATATTACTAAGGAAAATATGACTGGTTTACCTATAGTATCAAATGGCAATGCACAGATATCAAGATTGGAAGTATCTTCACTTAAACTTCACAGGATATTGAAACCAGTCTCAGCAAAGAGACGAGTTAGAGACAAAAATCAATATTGGACAGTGCTGAAATGCCTCTGTTCAGCTGCTGTTTTAAGTGGCTTGTACAGACCTTTCAAATCATGTTGCCAACAAATGGAGGAAATACAGCTTTTAAAAAGTCAGAGAATTATTAATAGTGTGTTTGACCTCCGGATCTGCACAGTCTACAAAAACAGCGTCATTTGTCATATGCTTAATGCCTTATGCCTAATTCTGCAGCCTCTGTTGGGAAGCAGTTGCTCATAGGAAGAGTGGTGTGCAGAAAGTGAGGGTGAAACCTTGGGGTACATGATGGACTGTGGAAGGGAAGGAGACACGTATCTGCTCACAGTCAACCCCTGAACAAAACAGGAGGGGTACAGGAACTGCTCACCTCATCCATCATTCACACACTAATGGTATTTCTTGTCTCTGTGTGAGAGAACATTGGCTGCTCTGAGTTTACACTTTCAGCTGTCCAGCAGGGACAGAGAAGTATGGAGAGAAGCTAATGTGAGATACCTTCATGAGGAAACAAATGCTGTGGGCACCGTCCTGGCGTCCGAGGAGTGATCTGGGGCCCAGCAGTTCTGGCTGGGCTCCTCAGGGGACTGCTCTGTTGTGGCACATCTGCAAAGAAGCAGCCTGAACCTCTATAAACTTTAACCACTGTCTAAGTAACCCAAAGTGACAATCCATCTCTCTAATTGCTGTTGTTAGGCTAGTTTGGGATAATGCCTTATCATCTACAGGAAAAGGAGGAGAGGTAATACAGACAGCATGTTTCTAGGTAAAATTAGTCTGTCTGAGAAGGGGAGAAAAATGCCACACATTGGGCTGAACAAATCTTTACATTGATTTTTGGAAGCAGAGTCCTTCCAGGAGCACTACAAATGCACGTCTTTATTTAGCGCTCTGATTCAAAGAGCTGTCAAACTTTCTCTTATCCAGACAACTCCCATTTGTGTTCATGTCTGGGGCAGTTCACAGTCATAAATTATTTCTGATTGTGCTATTCCTGCTTAACACTTTGATGCTGGCTTCACAGTTCTTCATAAGTTTTACATGCACTTGAGTGCATATAAACCACTTGAACACAACCACTGTGGTGGCACTGAGCACTGTCCAGCTGAAAAAGGCACTACTGCAGCTCCATGTGTGAGCCTGGTAATGGAATATGTTTCTGTTTTTATAAACAGTCTTAAATATCCTTTTAAATATCCACAGATACTTTCATATAAGAGCCCAAATCTCGTCTATCAATGGACTTGCCTGTGGCAAGTGCTCTGCAGCCCAACAAAGAATGGGTACCTCCTCTTTGGCTGTCCTATGTATTACCTGGTTCTGGGCCCATTGAGTAGGAAGAAAAGGGCAATTATTTTACGTGTCCCCTCCAATTTGGATGAGATTAAGCTTACCTTTTAGCTGGGTGGCTGAGTTAGCCTGAGATAAAATTTGAGGCCAGTAATAAGTTGCTGCTTCTGCCCAGAGCAAGAAGAAAGGAAAGGAGTTGTGACTCAGAGAGATAAACAGCTCCTGGGGATGCTCCACAGCACAGCAGTAATAGCTCAAGGCTGTGGCTCAAAATTACAGTCTAAATCACAGTAAACAGAACAGTTTTTAGTGACTTCTTTTCTTACAAGGTTGAAGGTTAGAATTCAGGCCATGGAGAACTGACATGAAAAGTTTATAAAATATTTTAGAATCCTTCACTGAAAATGGCCTGCATCCTATTTAAAAGTGCTACAACACACAAGAAGCTTACTGAAATAAGTAGTCATTTATTTACACATAAGGTGAGCCAATGCACTACAATTTAGGAGGGCAGTGTCCGAACACCACAGTATGTGAATCTATCGCAGCTCCAAAGAAGAGAGCATCTCCCTTTGGCCTGAGCAGAAGTTGCTGTCATTGGATACCCAAGTCAATCACTATGTTCATCCAAGATGTGAGCTGCCACTTATTGAGGATGATGTTTGCTTTCATTCCCATTTTAATAAAGATATTCTAAATACATGAAGACATTTGTGCATCTTACTTCTTTATTGTGGTGAACAGAAGGGGAAAAAAATAAGAAAAATATTTTTTGTGCTTCTATTGTCAGAAGAAAGTTATAGAATTTAGAAGAAAGTGGGAGGGGGTGAAGGTCTTGTCAACAAGTAGGTAGAAATACAGATTTCATAATGTAAATAATTTCAATCAATAATTATTGTGGAAATACATTTCACATTTCATATTGAACTGAATTTAGTCAGCTTGATTTATGGTGTTGTAGTACTGGAGGCTAATCAAGAATGTCAGTCCAAACACATGAAAAAGAAAATCAAAGACAGGCAAAGAGAGAGAAATATAAAAACAATGGCTAATGGATGTTTTGGTGGTGGTCAACATTTTTCAAGTCACGATATATCTATTCACTAAACCACAAATTATTCATTCTTTAAACTAATGAACCATAAATAATAAAATCTTGATTTTAATAGCAATGTCTCCTTTCCATAAAATACATCCTCTAGATATGCTCAATGTGTTCAAGGTCCATATTCATTTCTATTTTAGTAGAGGGGAAAGTGAGTTGGCAATAATTTCTTAGGCTACACTGTATGGGCCCACTTATGTTTCCAGTGATGGTAATGGCAAAAACTTCTTTCAATTTACTTGCTTTGGACAGACCTTAAATTTCCTCTTACATTGGTTTGTCATCTTTCAGAACAAAGGTGTTTTGTTTTGTTTGTTTTTCCAATTAATTTGAGCACAATCTATGTTCTCCATGTTCCCTAAGATCTCCAAAATCTTAGGCAGTGGCTTCATGAACAACTGAACAAATCCAGCAGCTTTCTGATGCTCCAAAAGAGAGTCTGGTTTCTCCTTTTTCTCCACAACTGCACGGGTGGGCACAGACAGAGTGCTGCCTGAGCTGTGCAAGCTTTTGAGCTAACCAGACGCAGAGCCAACTCTGCTCCTGAGAAGCGCAGAGCTGCTGTAGCATGGCACAGTGCCTGAGCAATATACTCTGCCTCTCAGCATATTAAAACAGCTACGTGGTTTGTGGAGTGGAAGAGCCTCATGCATGGTTAATCTGGGTTTCGGCAATGGGAGCTTGACCTGACTGTGGCTGCATCTGTAGCCCTACGTCCTTAACCTTCATGTCAATTGTCCTTGATGCTCTGCCAGCTCCATCCATATCCTCACTGCTCTCCTCCTTCACCCTCCCCTCTCCCACTAATTCTCTCTCTTGTATTACTCACAGTGTCTTTGCTATCATGAGCGGCATGTGAATGCTGTGTTTATTGTTCAAGATAATGCATTTCTACTATCTCAATGAAATATGTGTATTCTATTTGGTTTATTAGCTAATTAAACTAATCTCTCAAAAACCTTCAAAATGTCTTCTGCCCTTCTGCAGTGAAGCAGATTTATTTTTTCTGTGCCAGCCATAGGAAAACAGTCCACATGCCCTGCAGAAAAGCTCACTTTTCATATGCTTTTACAAGATTCAAGATATTTCAAAATAATAAACTAAAAGTCACATTCAGATATTCAGTTATCTTTGGGCAAATGATCTGTAGCAAAAGAAGCATATGGAAAGTATAGGCATTGCCTGATCTAATCCCTTAAATTGACAGATAAATAGTTTGCCAAAACAGAGATGGCTTAGAAGTTAAGAAATAATGTTCTTTGCTCAGAAACGTGTCCTGATGGCTATTCCTGTCCTTCAAGTTGATTACTGGATGACACTCTGTGTGTCAGTCTGCTTTCAGTGTTTGGTAAAAACTCTTATTAAAGAAGAAGCCATTTCATAGAACCACAGGGGGAGGCTGGTGTTTACCTCTGGAGGTGTTTGACCACCTGCACAATAAAAAATGTCTTTATGGTAATTAAACAAAATTTTCCCATTTCAGTTTGTGCCCCTTGCCTCTTGCCCTGACACTACAGAGAAGAGCCTGGCTTCATCGTCTTTATTAGTCCCCATCAGGCATTTAGACACAGGGGTAAGAACCTGAGCCTTCTCTTTTCCAGGGTGAACAGTCCTGGCTCTCGCAGCCTCTCCTCACACACCATTTGATTATGACAAAACAGACCATCATACTTTCCATCAGCCATGCACCAAGGAGCACAGACTAGGAGATCTTCAGGCAGTTATGACTTCTAACACCTCCCAGCTAGGTGTAGAAATCTCTGCCTCTATACAGATGAAAAGGGAAATGCTGTTCCAAGACAGATGTCTCCTACAGAAAAAAAAAAAAAAAAAAAAAAAGGACATTTTTTCTCTACATAAGAAAGCACTACAGGATGCTGTGGAGAAGTTTTAGCTTTTTGCCTCCCCCTACTATATATATATATATATATATTTGCTTAGCTTTTGTCATTTTAAATGAAAATACATGAAATGAGTAGCTAAAGCCTTTTGCACAAGCATGTTAAAATGATTTTTTATCATTTTGTGATTTCTTCCCTGTCCTTAGTTCATCTAATACTAGTCATGAACTGCAGTCCTTGACAAATTTACTTCTCATCACAATGCCATTAATCATCACCATCTCAGTTCAACATCTGTCTGGTGCATTTTGATCTCCTCATTTTTGTGTAGGTTTGATTCATGAACACCAGAAATAAATTGCAAATACTGGGTATTTAAACATATATATTTTTTTTCCACTGAAGAAAGCAGCTTCTAAATTAAAAGAGTCAGATATCTAAGGCATATATCATTTCATGCTTCCCATCAGCAAAGGTATTTCATTATTTTGCTACTTGCTTAGCTCATAAATGATGTCATGCACTTTCTTATTTACTTTTTACATTGCAGAGGGTGGCTACCTGATAAAATTCTATCACCTCCAAAGTTATGAGTACCATGTTTTTTTTTTCTTTTAATTATTATTTTTTATTATTATTATTTTTCCAGAGGAGACTCTCAGACTCTTTTGGATTAATAACAGTTTTCCTGACTTACGATAAAAAAGCTGTGAATAATAAAAATCCTTATCCTCCAACTGGATTGTTAGCACAAGTTGAAAATGCAAACAGCTTGTAATTAGCTGCAGTGTGTGAAGAGGTTTATTCTCTGGCCCTGTATCAATGGGAGTTTTGCCAATGGCTGTGCCCACATTCTGCAAAATTCTCTGAAAGGAAGAAATATTTCTTCCATAGCTGGTGAAAATAGATGCAGCAGAAATGAAATTTGAGGTTTCAATTGCCATTGATCTTGCTGATGTGGAGAACCAGTTCGCACTTGGTGAGCAGGGCAGTGTTTCCCTGCAGCTTGATTTCCGCCAGCACCTTCTGTTTCCTGCCTGCTCTGGCAAAGCCCAGAGGGATTCGCTGGAGCAAGAAGTCCTCTGAGCACCAGCATGAAGCAAGCACAGCTTCCAGAAAATTTATGCCTCATAGCTTAGAAGCTTTTCCAAAGACGTGGTTGCTGTTTCTGCTTCTCTGCATTGTCTGGTTTCTAACAAGGTGTGAGCTGGCGCTATGCTTCTCTCTCAGCTGGAGCTTTAAAGGTTCCCGTCTCCTGCTCCACTGCTAATTTTCACTAAGTGTAGCAATGTATATGGCATTTCTCCCCCTGCCAAATTAGATTGGGATTGGTTAACAGTATCAACATTTATGGAAGAAAGGGTGCCGACAGATAAGCATGTGAGCATATATACACAGTGTAAGTGTGTGAGCCTTATTTCATCATGTTGAAATGGCCTACTGAAAAGACATTATCATGAGGACAAAGCAGGCTGTTTTTTGGTTTGGTTTGGTATGATTATATTCATGGCCCTAATAATTCTGTTTCTCAAAAAAAAAAAAAAAAAAAAAAAAAAAAAAAAAGTAACAGTTCTTGGTTGCTGAATGTGATTGTAATAAGTAAGATTTGGTTTTCTATGTGCATGCTTTCAGCATTTCTCATCCTGATGGGATATTTGATTTGTTAATAAATCATGTTCAGAGGTGAAGCTGTATTTTCCTAAAGCAATCACCCATTAAAATTATACAAGTGCAGGCAGGAGGAAAGTACAGATTAAACAAGGTCTAAACCAAAGGCACTTTGAAGACCAAGTTTCTTACATTAGTCCCTCCTGGGAAATTTATAGGCACATTAATTACTGCCTTTTGCCTCCAAGTTCTTCTGCACTGTACTGCTACATACCTATGTACAAAGACACAGAGAATATCTCTTTATTATCTGATACCAAATGAGGAAAGCAAAGCATGCTGCTACCCACAATTCAACAGAAAATTATATTTTGATCTTTCCTAAGCAAAGGGAAAAAGGGTTATTTGATCTGGCCTTTTGAAGCAGCACCAATTGACAGTGAAGCAAAACTGCACCAGACCAGCTCCAGAGATTTGTCATGACAGTGAAGCCCCATATTCTGCATTGTTTAACCACAGATACACACACAAGTACAGGATGTTCTCACCCCAGCCTATAAATACTTATTGGCAACCAGAAATTGATAGTAGAGGACACCTGCATTCTGCAGATGGATTTATAGCCTGCCCAGCAGCTGGTAGTTAAGCAAGTGAGAGTAATTAACCACATGAACACTTGGCTCAGGATTCTGCCTCCCTGGAAGTTTTAAAATCAGGAAGAATGGTTTTCCTAAAAGAATAGCAGTAGTGACTACAATTTTAATTGTAATACATGCCCTGTGTGCTGTGCAAGGCAGGAAGGAGATCAGAGAGGTGACTACAGTCCCTTGTGACCTTAGATGCAGTAGCTGACTGTAACTGCTCTTTGCTGACACTTTCATGTGCTTTGCTGGCCTGAGTTAGAGCTGCTGGGCCACCTCGTGCATTCCACATGCAATTCCCACTTTGCTTCTGTTCTCCACACATCATCTCACTCACCTTACTTCCCCACCTCAGAATCAGGAGCAGCAGGAGCATCCATCCTCTGCTCCTGTGCACAGCGAAAGAAGCTAGCAGAAAATGCCCTTCCCTCCAACACATGTTGCACATACCCTTGCTTCCCAGAAGGAAAGGCAGGATAGGATGTTCCCTGAGGAGCTGCCTCTGGATAACAGCATCCACAGGTTAAGTTGGAGCCAGGATTCCCATTTATTGCACTTATGTGGGCATATGGCTAAAAAGGTAAATCAGCCTCCATGAATAAAATATCTGTCAGGCAAAACAGAGTGGCGTACATTGCTTCTGAAATGCTTGTGTGTGTGTGTGCCAAGAAAGGCGATCTCCAGGCACTGAACATGCACAGAGCAGGGTTACAAAAGGCCGATTCTTTGCGCAAGCAGGGCAGGAGAGTACCATGTCCCATAAAACAAATTGCTACTGTTCCAGCTCCTGAGAACAGGCGGCAGGAGAGGCAGCTATTGAGTGTGCCGACCATCTTATCCTCTGCGAGGATAAATGGCTGTCATAGAAAAGGCTGCTTCAGTATTTCTGGAATGCAGCAGGATAGTACATCAGGCTAGTGGGAACAGGTAAATGGACCTGATTTGCGTATATCAGAAAGGCTCTGTATTGATGGATTTTGTTTTCCTTCCAGTAGCTGATCAAGTTTTTATAAGGTCAAGTGGCATTTGACTCCAAACATTCAATCCATTAGGAATGGACAGGAGTGAATTAGTCTAATGTCAGCTCAGGAAAAGATGGAGTCAATACAGACATATTTTGTACAGAAATAAAATATTAAATATATATATATATATATTAATGCTGCCTCTGCTGCAGTTTCATATCAGTTATTTCTTAAATTCTTAGGAAAATCAGAGCTTGAATGACAGATGTTATTTATTTTATTAAGCAGAGCTATTACATAGCATTACTTATTGCTTCTTAGCTCACTTCAGTGATTAGTGTTTTCTGCATCTCTTGAAGAAATAAAGTAGAAAAGAGAGCCGTAGGCAGCAGTAAAGCTCTTCCAACCTCCTTCATTCTTCTGCACAAGCATTCATTGCAAAAGCCAAACACAAAGCAGGTGTTTTCTCCATGTGCCTATTGTAAAATGCAGAAAGGAAAAACAGAAGCTCCTGAATGAGGTATACCAAAAATAGGTTATTAGATTCATCTCTCACCTGATGAACAGATGGTTCAGTTTCAAACCTAGAGCTCCAAACTGTTCAGGGTTCTTCCAAGAAACCACAAAGAGACAGAGGATTCTGCTGAGCCTCTCATTCATTTTCTGTGAGGTCTGTTTGTAACCCCTTTCTCCCATGCTGCAATTGCATCTGCACCAAACCCAGACCTAAGTGGATGGCCACCGCACTGCCCACCTTACCTGCTCCCAAGTAGCACTGGTTCCTCTGTACAAATTAACACACCCATCAAAAGGGGCCTCTACAATGCCTCTCTCTGAGCAGTAGGCTGATTCCTACCCTTGTGCATGAGCACCTTTGATGAATTTCCTTGGAGAAATGAGAGCTGAAAGCTACTGCTTGGAGCAGCCTGAGAGAGGAATTAGGAGTTGGGGATGGAAATTAGTGTAAAGGAACTCTCAGCAGACTGCTAGAGTGTCACAAGATGCAGATGTGTCTTAGATGAGGAACAGTCCCACAAGGCAGTTCCTGGGATTCTCAGCACTGAAGCCACATGATATTAGATAACAGATTTATGAACTATTTTTCACAGATGAAGGGGAAAAATATAACCAAATTCATCTTTTCAGCTCAAGTGGTTCTAACACTATACCTTACCTATACTCCTGGGGAATTCATTTCACATATTCAGGATCCCAAACTGGCCAGTTGCATAATAAAGCCTTATAAGCCCTCTTATACTGCTAGTGAGATGCAATTGGACAGAAAGCTACAGAAAGCCCTACTGAAATGCTGCCAAAAGAAAATTGAAATCACACTCTTTGCTAAGAGAACATGCATGTGTGATGGAAGGAGGTGTTGGTAGTGAGAAGGGACTTAAGTGTTAAAGCATCTCCTTATTAATTTGTTTATTCTTTTTTTTTTTTTTTTCTTGAATGTCAGTAATTAATTGTAATCCAGTCCCAGCAAAATCACTGTAACAGAACTGACTAAAGGAAACATGCCAATAAAGCATGAATAGACATCAAAAATTAAATCTCACAGCTGGATTCATTACTCTTGCCTTTGTATGAGGTAAGGAAGAAATCAGGTTCAAAATTAACTTTAGTCTCACACTTTGAACATTGAGAATGAAACAAAATAGTGTTTTTGATGTTTTATAAAAGGAAATCACTTAATCATGTATTCAGAAAGCAGTGATTCTGGCAATGTGAGGGAAAAAAAAAAAAAAAAAAAAAACAAGAAAGGAAGAAAAAAATATAAAGTAACTTGTAAAGGAGAATATTTTATGTGAACAGTGTAATTTTCCCAACTTTTTAATTTTCTTTATGGTATATATTAATTCACAGAATTCAGTTCATAATTTGTGCAATGCATACAGATGTGCTCACACATTTCATGAGTCAGTTATTTAGCTTCAATAATTGACTTTTGGGTATAATTACAGAGCAAAAACATCTTAGATTGTCCATTATATATCCTCAGAAATGTAGGATGAATTTCTTTGATACTTTCTCTGGTGTCCAAACCATTTTTAATGATATTGTCAGTTGCCTTACAAACCTTATGTTAGAGACGGTTTGGTTTTGTTCTTTCCTTGGTTTATAAGTCTTGCTGAATACTTCGGTATTTTCTTCTGAGCAGTCTCTTCTCCAGTGTTGCTAATATTTTTGTAACTTGTAAGAATATCTAAGGACCAGATCTATAAAGAGAAGGAAGCATCTGATAGTCCACTTTAATCTACAGCCCACATAATACCTGAAGAGAGGAAGACCGGGAATCCAAGAAGGAGAATTTCAGAAGGCCCTCTCCTTATTCCCTTAAAACTATATTGTCTGCCATTCTCAAGATAAAACAACATTACACTTAAATTTTAAGATCTTTAGCTTTAAGTTTTTATTTGGGGTGCATTGTCATCTCACCCATGTGAGATGTCTTTATTCTGTCCCTGCACCAATGTTGCTGTGACCGGAAAGTGCAGTTCAAAGGCACTCTTTCTTATCATCCGTGACTACCGTGGTCAATAGCTATCTGTACTGCTCTAGAATATCTTACACTGAAGTCAGTTCCTGATTTCTTCTATACTGAGAAGTCAATGAAGGACATGTAAGAACCGAAGTCATGGATGTGTTGCTTCCTTTATCTTCTACTTCAATCTCTTTCCTCCTACTTTCACCTGTAGTTGATCTATAGGCTAAAGGTATTCTGTACTCTATTCCTAGGTTATATAGGATACATGAGAGAAAAACAGAAAAACAGGATGACTTGTGTTAGAGGAGACCTTTTGAGGTTATTTTGGCCAAGATCTTCCTGAAAGTGGGGCTGACTTCAAAGTTAGATTAGGCTGCTCCTGATTGTGTTCAGCTGAGTTCTGAAGAAAGAGACTCCCTGACCTCTCTGGGCAGCCAGTTCCAGTGTTTGACCTCTGGACCATATATGAAGATTTTTTTCTTATATATAACCAGAATTTCCCATGTTGCAAGTTGTGATAGCTACATCTGTTCCTTTGTCTGCCTCCTCTCTAACCACCCCTTTAGTAGCTGCTGCAGACAGCAATTAGGTCCCCTTCTTCCCACAGGCTGAGCAAAGCAGCTTCTTTAGCCAATGCTCTCCTCCAGGTTCTCTAACCTCCTCAGCATGGTGGTGACCCTCTGCTGGACTCACTCTGGCCTGTTGGTGTCTTTCTTGTAGCTGCTGTAGCTACTTGGCACCCAACAGGCATGTGAGAGGCCCAGAGTGGGAGCCAAAGTATTTGGGAAGCGGCTGCAAGATGCATGGCTCACAGCTCTTCTTCTGCGCTTGGCAGGAGCTGCTCTCTCTTACAAGGGAAAGGAGTGTCTGGTAACATCTTGCCCTCTCTAAGGGGCATCACCTCCCATTTCTACAGTGAGTCTTAACTTGTCCTTTGGAAGAGAAAAACATAGTCTTATTAATATAGCCCTTATAAACAGTTCCTGATGTTGAATATTGGGGTTCAGTGGTGGAACTGAAAACATACCAAAAATATTTCTATGGCCATTAACCCAGCCATTACATTCTATTGTCTCATATCCCACTAAGACACAGAAGCAGTAAACTCACTAAAAATGCCTTACTGTAGTGCTTCAGAAGGTCCTGTCTCATGCCACCACCTCTAAACTTTCAATTCTTGAACATCTAATATTGACGAAGCTTGTGAGATTTCTCCTCCCTGCTGTGAACATTAATTCTGGACATTCACAGTTTTCATGCCACCCCACTGCTTTTGTCTTTTCTTCTTCTTCTTCTTCTTCTTCTTCTTCTTCTTCTTCTTCTTCTTCTTCTTCTTCTTCTTCTTCTTCTTC
>CM021732.1:140291414-140568393 GCA_011075105.1 Heteronetta atricapilla | reverse complement strand
TCTTCTTCTTCTTCTTCTTCTTCTTCTTCTTCTTCTTCTTCTTCTTCGTCTTCATTTCTTTTTATTTTGTTGTGTTTTATTTACCTTAAATGAAACTAAGAGACAGTTCAGGCTGAGTGCTGTCAATGCCATAGTAGTAACTATGTACTTAACATATATTGCTGCATAAAGGCTTTATTTAACAGTTTTTAACATTTCATTTGATGTTGTATCTTGTAAAATCAATTAAAGCTGTCATTATTCTTATGTAAAAAAAAATAATAATAATAATTAAATGGCATATGAAAACCAAACCAAACCAAACACTCCTCCTTGTCTAAATTCTGGCCTCATTTATTCTTTCTGCCTACAATAAGCATTCACCTAAAAAAAGACGCTGTTGCACATTAAGAAGGAATGCTCAGATGCACTGAGGGGTTTTATATTAAAGACAACTCCCCAGCTAAAAGCAGACAGAAACATTAAATGCATATTCCTTTCCAGATGCAGAAATCTTATATATTCCGTAGACATTGCTCCCTCTAATGGGAAGTTAGTGTTAAAGTGCAAGTAGAGTCTGCCTAATATGATCCACAAACACTTGTGGATATGGCTCACACCACTTTCTGGAGGATTTCTGGTTTTGTTTACTCACACTGGAAAAGAAGATAAAAGTCACAGAGGGGATGAGAAGACAAATGTTGTAGCAGGGGAAAAGAGCTTGTGAAGAGCAGGATTCACTGAGCAATGGTTAAGAGAAGAGAAATGTTATGGGTAGTATGAACATGATAGACAGCTACAAACAGCACCCACATGTAGAGGGAGCCTAGTGAAGAGACTACAGAAGATGCAAATGTCTACAGAATTGGTTGCACACGAGGAAATCTAAATTTCAGAGAGCACCAAGAGCTAAAAGGTGAAAGAAGTGAAAAAGGCCCAGAGTTTTGGAGTTTTGATCTGTAGTATCATGATCATGCACCTACTTCTGTTTATTTTCAAGTTGCAAATCAATTGAGAGTCTGGTGTCTTCATGTGAAGTCCTCCATTATTCTTGGACTTCAGAAAGAACATTAACTGAGGGGATTTGGTTTTGCTTTTTCCTCTAATTCTGTTTTTGCCGGGAAAGATCTTAAAGCATCACTGGATCTCACCTCTGATTCATCCTTTCCAACCTGACCTCAGAGGAGCCAGAGACCAAGACCCAGTTTGGGAACTGTAACTCTGGCCTGAAACTAACAACAATTACCACAATTACCATCCACTTCCCACAAAACTGGAAAAACAGAACCTCAGTTTTCTGCCATGTTGCCTTGGCTATCTTCCCTTCAATGCAGCACATCTTGTCCGGGTTTTGTTGCGGGAACTTACAGGACAAAGTTCGCAGCTGGGAACATATTGGCTGCCACACTGATATTCCATCACTTAAGAAAAGGGTTAAGAAATGAACCTAACATTGTAATTCACAAAGAAAGTGTGTTCCAAAGTCTTCTGAAGTCAGTTAAATTAAGCCCACCAACGTCACCAAGTACTGGCTTAGGTCCTTAGTAAATACAGTATTTATAAAGGAATCATTGTACATAGTGGGTACAAAAAAAGATGTCTCAATAATAAGAAACCACAACTGAGGAAGGAATAGAGGCAAAGAATGAGGCAACTCCTCCTAGGAGAAGGCAAGTAAGTTGTCATACTGTGGTGTACCTCTTATTCCTTGAATTGCTGTTGCCTCTACAAGTTTCTTTATCCTTGGTTGATATTCATTACTTCTGTTCCTGACAACAGTTGTACTATACAAACTGTTAAATTAACACCATAAATTACATATTGTGCCCAAGAAGAGTTCTTCCAGTCCTTTTGCAGGTACAGACACATCTAAGCACACTGGCACCACAGTGTGTACCTTCCTCTTGTGCAGAGGAACAGCCTGTGGAGAGATGAGACAGCAGCACTGTGAGTGCTGGAAGTAGCATCCCCTGGATCTGACAGCTCTTGGGCTCAGTTTAATAATGATTTCTCAGTACTCTGTGGAAATATCTAGTACACAGTGTCTTCCCATTAGGGTGTGAAGGGTGCTGCCACCATCACCTTATATGAAGTTCAGTCAAATGGATTGGAACAAATGTTCAGAATTTTGCCTAACCTAGGACAGCATTAATAACATGATTAAATGTATTAAAATGTATTTTCTGCTTAAAATAGCCCACATAAAGTGGGTTTGCATGACAGCTTGTCAAGCAAGCTCACTTCTTGTTAATGGCCTGGTCTCCTGTCTCTCCGCCCAGGGAGATCCACCATATAGGTGACCACCATATGTCAGTGGACATACTTCAGATGTCATAAATTTAGGGAACAAAGTTCATAATTGTTGAGACTGTTCATTGGTCATAGAAGACCAATTCCTTCTCCTTTGCCTGCTTCTCTGCATGTATATGCCTAATATAAGACATGCACAAGAAGAGTTTATTTGTCCACTAGATAATGGGGCTCTTTATGCATTGAGTCAACAGGAACAGCTCTGCATTTGTAGGTGTGTAAACATACAGAATTTTACCTGAGACTGAAGAGCTGCTCCCAGGTGGTCTCTGTGCAGCTTCTCTCAATTCTCTCGTGCTGCCAGAGAAAACTGGTGCTTGGATGAGGGTGCCCACTGCTGTGGCTCTCTCTAAGCATTGCAGCAGAGCAGACCTGTAGGACAATAGGAGCTATGGCAGTGCTGCCCATGGAACATTTGCTTTTGGGGGGACTACACTTGCCTGATTTTTAATAGGTATAATACTTCTTTCAATAGGTATATTATATACTCTTTGTATCACTTTTTATAATGAAATCAGCAGCCAGAATAGTACTGAGAGTTTCCAGCAGGGAGCAGCATTTATTCATCTGTGAAGGAGAAGAGGCTGCAGCCTGAAAGGATCAGGCTGGAACATACGCTCAGGCATCCCTCGCTTTAGAAAAAAAAATGTTTACAGGTAGATGGACAGCCAGTGCTGTGAGGGGTGTAGGAGGTAGGAAAGGTTAAAGACGTCACTCGTCTCTCTTGTCCTCTTCATTGGTGTGGTTCCTCTTAGAGAACAGCTTGGTATTTGGGGTGAGGGGTTGCATGCTCCGAGGCAGTGCTGGCAGAGCAGCTGGATCAAAACATTCACATTTAGGGAAACATTTTCATCAAGAAGTTCACAGTTCACAGTGTTCTCTTTGGTTCAGAATGACTACTTCAAGGACTGAAAAAATAGAATAAACTCTCACAAATAATATATGCATAATATTACCAGCACCCTACCGCTACAGCATACTTTTCTCTTGGAAAGCTAGCAAGGTTCTTCATCCATCTAGGATGGATGCTTTGAAAATATTTTATATCATTTTTGATATACTGTCTGTATTTTATATGTAATCAAAAAGTATTTTATATCAAAAATACCTTTCTAAGAAACTCTTTCTTTCAATGAAATGTTAATTTAATTTTAAAGCCAAGGTCTCAGACAGTTCAATATCTCACAATATCACATATTTGAATGTGATATGAAATAAATTTTTGAAACTTCCACAGGGGCAGAGATAATCACACTGTGAGCAAGTGCAAAGTAAAGTGTTTTAGTACTTGTAACTATAGCAGAAAATCCTCTTTAATATATAAGCAAATTTGTATTAAAATCAGCATTATAATATTTGTTGCCAAATGGGTGTTCATAGAATTACTTTCTGCCCATTTCTTCCCACAGCTACACAGTAGACATTTTTACCTAGCTTACTTTTTAAGGCAGGTCTGGCTGAAACCTTCCCACACAGACAGTGACAGCCACTCCTTTTCCATATTCCCAAAACCACATACCCCACTGACAGCATTTGTGGTACTGATGCAATGCTTTCTACCTGTGGCAGCATCTTGCTGCTGCCCTCCTGAGAACTGGCTGCATCCCAGCGGTGGGATCTCAGAGTGGGTGAGCCAGTTCAAACTGAGATAGATAACTGCTATAATCTATGTAGATGTACCCAAACAGGCTGTTTTCCATCAGGGTAGATCACAAGAGCAATGAAGCTAAAACTGCATGTGCTTGTGTGAGGGCTCTACAATATACTGGGGCTCTCTGTGTGTCTAATAGGTAAAGCCTGACACTTCAAGCTTTCAATCCCCAAGTAGAGGAAAGCAAGTCTGATCCTACCTCTTACTGGAATGTTACATAATTTTCTAGTGCCCTGGACTTCCCTTCAATCAGAAATGTGCATAGCCACAAATTAGATTAAACTGACTTTTACAGATATATTTACTTTCATCATACTTTTTCTCTTCATGTTTCTAAAAGTTTCTTTTAATAGGATTGTTATGATCATTCAGTTGTCTTAAATATGCATTCCCACATCTTCATTTGCCTAGATTTGTTTTTTAAGTATAAACTTTCTTTGTGTAAGCTTAACTTTGCATGTCCTGGACTCATAATGCTTGATTCTGAGATAATAACAACATTCCTGTAATATTTTTTAATTCTCAAGTTACTATATTATTTTAGCAGTAACTCCAGATTAATGTATCTTTTTTTCCCAGCATCTCTTAAGTGTTTTTAAATAATTAAAACTGTGTGTATGTCCTCTGTGTGAGAAGCCCAAATCCAGTACCAACATTGTCTTCTCTCTGATTTGAAAACTAGCAGTCTTAGTATCAAATTTCTTTTACATTTCAGCTCTGAGGAGCAGAACTATCAGTACAGAAGAGCTTTTCAAAGAATCATCAACACAACTCCAATGGCAGAATGCTGCAAGCCTGATTTTAGGCCATGGCCAATGTAGATTTGTAACTTCTCTCTTGATTTGAAATTTGGAGACCAAGTACACATAGCTGAATTAAATAAGAGGCTTGTGACCAAGAAAGTTAGTATGTGGCTTGCAAGTTGGTAGGTGCAAGGGACATGTATACAAGAAGTGGGGGAATAATCATGCTGGGTAGATGTATAGTCTATCCCAGAGCCATGTCTCCATCAGCCACCAAAGGCAGATACCTATGTGAAGAGCACAGGAGCAGCACGAGGATCTGGCATTACATCCCTGAGCACTCTCATAGTGTCCAGCAGCTTATGGCTTGGGAATTTGCTGGGAAAGAGATGCTGTCTTCATATTAGTAACCTTCAGCAAATTTTGTCTTCAACAATCAATCCAACTTCTCCTGAACTCATGGGAACTGTGTTCCTACAATCTCCTGTGTTGAGGAGTCCCACAACTCTCTCACACCCTGAGCAACCAGCTGCCTCCCTTTATCTGTCATGAACCCATTACATGCTAGCTTCATTTGATACCCTCAGTTATTACACCAGGAAAGGTGGAAAAATGCACCAACTGACTTTATAGTCTCCTTGCTGTGCTGGACACTTGGCTGTTCCTCCATGGGAGTCACTCCCTGCAGTGACCTCTGCCATCAGGCACTAACAGTAGGACAGCCAAGGACACTGACTTCACTTAGAGCTACCAAAGCCACTAGGGCTATGAGCATGACCAGCCCCTAAGGATCTGCCCTTCTGCTCAAAGCGGTATCACGCCAGCAACTCTCGAGGAACCTTTCCAGCCCTGCTGCTCAAGCTGCACAAAACCCCAAGGTTCTTTGTCTGCAGCACATGCTGTAGTGTGGTGTGCTAATAGCTGAACTCGAGTTAAATGAACCACAGCCTAGCCACAGAAGCACGGAGCTCAGCAGAGGGTAATTTACCCTACCTCTTAGCAGGGATCCTAAAGAGTCATGACAGGTCCAAGTAATCTGTCAGAGAGCTGCCTGACAAGCCAGCAGGCCCTCTCTGGATGCTAATGTGTTACAAACAATAGACTTATTATATGCAAATTAACAGAGGAGGTGCTGATTGGCCACTGCATCTACAGAGCCAACTGTTCCATGTATGAGTTAG
This sequence comes from Heteronetta atricapilla, assembly GCA_011075105.1. Taxonomy (NCBI): domain Eukaryota; kingdom Metazoa; phylum Chordata; class Aves; order Anseriformes; family Anatidae; genus Heteronetta; species Heteronetta atricapilla. The sequence goes on along the minus strand of CM021732.1, from coordinate 140,562,529 downwards.
GAGGGTCTTTGCTTGAGCTGCCCTGAAATCTGCAAGTTTAGAGAACGAAGTTCCGGCAGCCTGCACGGTTGTTGGGAAAGGACTGGGTTTAAAGCTGGAAACAGTGCTCAGCAAGTAAAGTCCATGGAGGGAACAAATTGATTCAGACACTGGATTTCTGAAGCAGCCCTGGTTTTAATTAATTTTAATTCCCAACTCCATTACACAGTTACTTGTCGAATGTCAGAAAATCCATCTGAATCCATGGAGTAAGTTCTGTATTTGTGGAACAGATATACTGGTGGTTTTTTATACATTACATAGAGCCCTTTCTTACATTGGAGTCCAAGCTGAGCTGTATGAGCAAGGCTGCAGCAGGACACTGCATGGAGCGGGTTCCCACCTTGGTTCAAAGCTGAGCACAGAGCTGCAGTCAACTGCTTACTGTTTTCTCCAGCGATATTTGATTGTGGGAAGGTTGTGAGTATTCTGATGCCAGTGTGCAAAGCTGATCTTAATTAACATATTCCATTGAAAATGTTTCATAAGATAGGAATACAAGGCTGACGCCAGTCTGTCACAATTCACTAGACCGCTTGAAATCTGGAAGCAGCCTGGCAGGTCAGGAGCTGCTGTTGCTGTACTGCAGCCAAGTAGAGTCCCGGACACAAGTTTTGGCTTCTCAAGGGGTGTTTTTGTCCCTTTTATTTTATTATTATTATTATTATTATTTTAAAGCACACCATTTGCAATGTGTTTATGGTGTTTTTAGGTAGACAAGAAGCCTGTGGGGTCTCTATGACCCTGATCTGTTCATGGTAACAACATGTAGGCTAAGTAAATATTGACTTCCACAGACATGGCAGAGAATTTTAAAATCAGATTTATAGGGGTGCATCTAGTTACCCAAATACACACATCTATTTCTGAAAATCTCAACTAGAATACCTTCTGGTAATATGTCCTTAATTTAAACAACAACAACAAATTCATATCCCTCTTCCCTGGGAAAAAATCTACATAACTGGGAGGCTCAAGGCATCTACAGTAGATGTACTAATTGGTGAATATGGGGTTCACCTGCATTACTGTTGTGTTCCCATTTTTATTTTATTTTTTTTGCATAAGAAAGTACTTAGCACACAGGTCCTCCAGCACCAGTGCTGTTACATCAATGATGACCATACCATACAGTGCACAGAACACTTTGCAGGCTTTTCCTAATTAAAGCTAATACTAAACAGCTATTTCAGCTGTACACATAGGATAGGGGAATGTGACTCAGACGACAAAAAATATTTTGCACTTAAATTGTGCTCTCCTTCCAAGGATTTCAGTATGCTTTCCAAAAGAACTAATTTAGCCTCACAATATCCCTGTGTGCTTATTGAAGGAACAATTTCCCCCCACTTACTGATGGAAACATTGGCAAAGAGGCTGTAGACCTAAGTTTCAGATGTTTTAAGTACAGAAATATGCGTGCAAAATGCAGGCATATAGCTGAAAACAATTCTTAATTTCACTAGCTACACATGCAGATGACCAGCCAAACACATGAATGGTCACTTTAATCCACATCCAGCGGGTTTTGGCCAAGATAGGCAATTTAAAAGTATGTATATTTGTAACCCTTAATCACCTGAACTTCAAGCTTTAAGGTTGTGAAGGAAACCTGTAGGTTTATTTGGAGATGTCTTGCAGGTATCTTTGCAGATTCTGCTTGCTTTCCTACCAAAATATATATCCTTTTAGACAAAAGCCATGAGTGTTCTTGAATCTTCTGAAGCCAGAGATCAATCACGAGAGATCTTCAGTGATGCTGTTGGTGATGAGAGCAGTGAGAATCTTTGTAAACAAGAAGAATACACACTGAGAAGTCACACACTCTGGTGGACCAACCCCAAAATTATAGGAAAGGAAGAGCTGGAAAGACAGATATACTTTTTCTATGCAAAGTTTTGAGTTTTGTAAAAGAAATTGTTTTCATATAATGCAAAGGGTTCTCCTTCTTTCTTCTCTCTACACCCCCCTGCCCCCCCCCATTTTTATGATATTCTGAGTAATTTCCCATCTAAAATTCTTTTTCTTCCCTCCACAGGCCACCATCCCCAGAAGTATCATATTCAGCCTTCCTCTGACTGGATTTTAGAATAATTATTTCGGAGTCTGGCTTTATCTCCCCTGAGTCTCATATCTGGGGATCAGCAAACTGGCTCATATAACTTACAAACTGACCTGAACCATAATTCAGAACTAAGGAAATATTTGGAGGTTAAAAAAATCAGTGTATATTTCACATTCATACACCTCTCTACTTCCACCTCCTGGAATCAGCTAAATGCCAAATGATGCCAGGTTACCTGGTGCCTCAGGAATTTGGATACTGTTTTGAAAGCCCTGGGGTTTTACAAAACATCTCATTTCTTCAGTTCTGTTTTTCTACACCAAATTAACAATTGTTAGTGATTGTTGTGGACAGTTTTTCTTTTTCCTTTTTTTTCCCCTTTTGTCATTTTCTTTCATAGAGTTGTGCAATAACATCTAATTTGTTTCATGTTTGGAACTATATGAATCAACGGCCAGTTTCAAGAGGACAATCAGAAAGAAAAAATAAATCCAAAGAAATTAATGGAAAGGAGAACAACAAAACATTTGTTCTCAACTTCTAAATCTACTTCCCCTCCCTCCCCCCGAATACATATATATCTTCTTTTTGTGTGTGTGTGTGTGTAAAGATATGTAATCCCCTACATCTTTTATAGAGATAGCACATATACATAAAGCTAACCTAAAGGCTTTCTATATATCATTTCTATCTTCAACCTCACATTAGGTGGACCTAAAATTAAATGGCTCCACACCTCTGAGGGGACATGAATGCCTCCCAGAATCATTGGCTGGGTTTTGCCAAACTGTCATCTGTTTTGCCTGATTTACGTGGCATCTAATCTCCATTGCTCACTTTAGTGTAAGACTGTGTAAACATGTAGGCTCCTTCTCTAAAACAGGAGAGATATTGGAGAATCAGCAGAGTAGTTTTGTGGGTTTTGTTAGTTCAGCAGCTAGAAGGTGGCATTTTATTTTTTATTAATTATGTTCCAGTTAGCAATGACACCACTAAAATGCTCTCATTATACACTAAAATGTTCTCATTATACACTATACAGAGTGTTGTTCCTTGAACAAAGGACAATTGCAGACACAGTTTCATCAAGACAGAAAGAAGTATTTGATATCATAAGTTTCTGGTATAGAACTTATTTCTGCTTTCACTGGAAGAAACAGGAATTTTGCCATTGATTTCAAGGGAAGCAGTCTCAGGTCCTCAGCTACTACAGGGGTTTTAATATCTGTTAATGTGTGTTTTTTGTTTGTTTGTTTGTTTATTTGTTTGTTTTAAACAGAATTTCATCTGTTTGCATGTCAGACTGTGCACACCAAGTTAACAAGGCTTATTTGGAGTGTAGAGCTGAGTTGATGTGATACTGCTGAAATAACAGATGTTCCAGTGGTTGACTAGGCATCCAAAGTGATAAAATCAAAACTTGCATGTCAACTGGCATTTGTTTCAAACATGATAAAAACATTGCCTTGTTCTCTATCTTTCTCTGGTCATGGCTTTATAATCATATTAAAATCTGAGAGAAAATAATAATAATAATAATGTGCAGTGTCTACAAACTGTTCTTTAAGATATCCTTTTTGCTTTAACTATTCATTTACCAACACAGCTGATGTTGTAACCTTTGGCTCTGTTAAAGTGTTTTGCTTTCTATTGAATCAGCCCATAGAGCAACTGCTAAGAGAAGGCACTTAGCAACAGTTTAGAATTTACAGACATTGGTCAAAGCTATTGGACATGACCTTGCCAGAAGACATTTGACTAATAACAAGAGAATGCCCACCTAAATGGAGGTACTGCTATTAGCAACATTATTATTATTATTTTTCAGTGACTGCAGGCCCAGGATCAAGACCTCTTGAATATTAATTTGATTTGACAATTTTATTAGCATTTCAGCTCCACCATTTGTAAGTGAAGCATCTTTTTTATATGTTAAAATGTGCTGTTGGCTTTTGGCTTTGGCATTTGAGGAAAAATAGAGAAGTTCACAAATTTAATACAACAACGGTAAGACTGAAGTGTTTTCCAGGGAACTCAGGCACGTGTCCTCCTACATTTTAGCAGTGTTAATTCAATTAGTCTGAAACTAATTCAAATAAAGCATTATGGTCCACAATGGTGGAAGCTCTAGGGTCTTCCTTTGAAAGCATTTTTATCCTCATGAAAGCTGAATGCCAAAAGCTAACTTAAACTTAAAATTTCCTGCAACAGTATAAAGAGACAGATCCAATTCCCACTGCAGCTCACAGAGTCATTTCAATTACTCCTCCAGTATGAACAATTTATTATGACAGTGTCTCACTCTTCATTGACCCTGTTCAATTTATCTTCAGCAATAATACCCCCACTCCCAATCTCTGTGTTAAACTACTTACTACTGAACCAATTTCCCTCTCTTCACCTATTCTTATCAATTTCATGATTTCTTCTCTTTCCAACCACTTCAAATTGGCCTTCATCAGATCTCAGTGATTGATTTCAACTCAGTTTGCCAAGATGTAATTCTAAAGTTGATTGGATTTTCAGTCCTCCCAGATTTCCTTCACCCACAATTTGAAGCCTGTTATTGTCAGCAAGGCAAACGTTGGGAACTTTAAGTTGCTGGCAAATGAAGTAGAAAAATGTGTGCAGACTTTGATTATTGGAACATTGGGAGCTTATTTTCTTGCATCTTTGCTTTATGGATGTCAGGAATAATGTAAGAAGAAACTCAGAGCCACTTTGTCATTCACACCTTGGCAGCTGATTCCTTTAGAAAAGCAGCTGCTACTGCCAAGGTTTTTTATTGCCAGTGAGTATCACCAAGAATTACTGGAGGTGCAGGCTGCAGGGGAAGAATAAGTACTCTATTACTGGACTGACAAATGGTATTGTTTTATTTGCAATTAACTAAGAACTCCTAAATAATATACCTTGGCATAATGATTTAGCAATCACTTAAACACCCTGCTGAATTAGGTGTCAGAAATGACACTCAGAACTAACTCAGCTATAAATTTGAGGGAGTTTTAATGGCTAGAAGCCTATTCTGACCAGTATTAACACAGAATTTTACATCCTCAAAGTCCTGGGCAAACAAACTCATAGGCTTAGAGTTATCCATAAATCTGTTTCAATATAGTTTAATGAACATCACTATCAGTGTGTACAAATCCTGTGTCCACTGTAGGTTCACACTCACAATTAAGGTGCTGCAGCTGAAGACATTTGCAGAGGTGATGGTGACAGGTCTAACAGCACTGCCAGTCTCCATGCACTGGTGTAAGAATGCAGCTGTCAGGAATCAGACAAAAGATCTGGTGGCCAAACTGTCAACAGCTGGTGACAGGGGCCAAGAGAAGAGTCCAAAGGCAGCTCAGACATATACTGATGATTCCCCAGTCTCCCCTTCCAGCCTACAGCAGTCTGCAGCTCAGCAACCTCCTTTCCAGAAGTGGAATCTCTGTATTCAATAGCCCTTGAGGAATTACTCTCCCACAAATTTGCCTGTGCATGTTTGAAGCCATGTAAACCTTTTGGCATCCACAGTTGACCATAAAACTGTGTGTTCCACAGCCTCACTAGAAGTGGATTAAAAAATGTCATCTGTTTAATCTAAACTTATCACCCAGTTATTTAATTTGATCATCTCTGCTTCCAATATAGAGAAACAGTAAAGAACCATTTCTTATTTGCATCCCACATACCACCTATTATTTTATCTGTCTTAGGTGTCTATCTATCCTATCTCATCTCATTTATCTCATTTTCAAGATGAAGAGTCTTAGATCATCTTTTCCTGGTGTTGAAGTTCTTCCACATTCTCGATCATCTTTGGTTTCCTCCTCTGAATCTTTATTTATACTACTACATCAGTTTGAGTCAAGGCATCTGAACTGCAAAAAGTCCCCTGTAGATGCACTGTGGTCTTACACAATGGAAAAACAAAGTTTTCTCTTGCTCTTTGTTTCCTGATATTTCATTTGGTTTTGAAAGCTCCCAGACGATGGGTCTGTTGCTTTTACTTGGAACCCTTCTATGCTTACATATATCTATATTGAAAGATGGTGCATTTTAAATCATTTTATTTATTTTGAAAGTCTGGCATTAAAATAACATTGAGAATAATCTTTTAGTTCTACTGACAGCTTGAGTTTGCTCTCTGATTTTCCTGTTTTCTCCAAGTCAAATCTCTGACCTAAACTGACTTTTATTCATTCTAACTTTAACCTAAGGTAGCCAAAATTTTGCCATTCCAAATAAAGAATGGTGTTTCTCACAGTGCTTCTTCCACTGAATTCAAACATCTTTGTTTCCTCACTTCAAAAACTTGCAATAGCAGTACTCATCAAGGTCCTTTTTAAACTAAAACATTTAAAAACGACAGTTGAAATGATGCAGTGGAGTCATAAAGATGTTAAAATAACAAACAGTTGACACACCTAATTAGTCTCATTACTCTGTGCTTCACAATGCAAATTGTGTTCTAAAACCCCAAGATTTTAGCTAGAAAGAACATTTTTGTCAGCAGAGTTTGACTAGCAGCAATTCTACAGAATAATTAATATGATAATTATTCAGTCCTTCAACAGATAATTTCACATTTTTAAAGACCAGATTAAATTATATCAGAGAAAGCATTTTCATGTACTCTTGCATACTTACTCTCTGTGAGGGCTTTTGTTTTAGCTAAACCATACCCATCTCTTGGATCCAGAACAAACACAAATGCTATAGATCAAAGAGCCCAAATATAATGCACCTCTGAGTAAGATGTGCCACTAAGCAAATGAAAACAACATCTGACAACAGCTGTGGATTTTGAATGTTGCTCAGGTGAGCCCCAGTGGAGTTCAAACCTGAATATCAAACCTGAATAGACAACACAACCTAATTGCTGCTCTGTGTTTCTCACCAGCCTGAATACAAGAAGGGATGGAGGGAACAAAGAGTAGATGCACAGCAGTGAACCTTTGAAGCTGATTATAAATTTTACCATCTGGTTCTCTGAGTGACAAAAGAATGCAGTCATTCAGGTTCTGCTCCACTCATAGGCAAATACAAGCTTTGACTTAATGACTGATGATGGGCAGAAAGGTGAGGAGATGTGTAACCATCAGCTTTTCTTGGTTACTTTTGAAAGGTTACTTCGGTATTCAGGCTACAAATTTTCCAAGTTTGTTTTCATAGAATCATAGAATGGTTTGGGTTGGAAGGGACCTTAAAGATCACATAGTTCCAACCCCTGCCCCCTCCCGCCAGACCAGGTTGCCCAAAGCCCCATCCAGCCTGGCCTTGAGCACTTCCAAGGATGAGGCATCCACAGCTTCTCTGGGCAACCTGTGCCAGTGCCTCACCATCCTCTGAGTGAAGAATTTCTTCCTTCTAATTTAAACCTACCCTCTTTTAGTTTAACTTTAGTTTGGTTTCATTAGCTGAAATGTGTGTCCATTCTCAGATAGAGGCATGAGGCTCCCAAGTATACAAGACATCGATGGGTAGCACTGGCCCACCTTATGTGTAAAAACTTGTCAGAAATTAGCCAGTGCTCCAAATTAGAAAGCTGTTCACATCAAGTTGAAATGAATATTTCCATCTAGCAACAAATACTCAACTCTTCTTCCAAGTGTGAAGCATTATAAATATTTTTGGTGAACATACTACTTGAAAGTAGAACTAGCCTTTTTTAAAAGATAATGAAAATGAATATTTGAATGTAAAGCCAAAGTCACACTATCACAGCCACCATTTCCTTGTCTGATATCAGGCAGGCCTGAACAGCTATCAGTCTTGATGGCAGCCATCTGCACTGGTCGACCAAACAGTCACTGATTTTTCAATTAGCTGGAACCCAAAGCCAACAACTCTCCAGTGCTGGCTGTTCTCTGAGGGGATCTCTTCTTGCTCAGACTTGGCACTGGTTCTCTGTTCCTCTACTACAACAATTACAAGAGTGAAATAGACTGGAAAACATCAGATCACCAAGGTCATGTGATGAATGAGGCTATTAGAGCAATTAGATGAACAATTACTGAATTTTATCTGTTTTGCTTGGTAAAATAAAATTTTAAGTAGGGTCATCTGTCTCACCACACCTGATTACTCTGGAGGTCAGACTTACAGAAAACATTTACAACAGCATGAAAACTGCACATATGGGCATCAAATTACTTGTAAACACATTTTGCCTAGCCTATACAACAGAAGACTACAAGAACAGGACCTAAGTGCAGAAAGGGTAAGGTTCATTTGACCTAAGAATATCTATCAAATGATTAGGCGTTTAGTTTAGCCTGCTCTCCAGGCTCACACTGTAACCAAGGAAAAGAGCCAGACCCTACCAACAAGGCATCATTCCCTCACAACTTAAGACTCTAAAAGAGGTGAGAAGTATCACTCTATGCAGATTTCTTTCTCTTTCTGTTGCCTATAGAGCAACCACAGATGTTTAGGTCATGGTTGAAATGATCCCGTGCCCAGTGACTGAGTGATGGCACTTAGCATTCCATACTGATTCACATAAGGGATTCACACTGGAAAACACAATGGTAATTATATCTAGTGAGCTTTGCAGTAACTGAACCTACCCTGAAAAAGACCCAGGGTTCAGATTGCACAGCTCTAGGAATTGCATTCAGGAAAGCCAAACTCACAGGGGGCTGTATTAAAAAGCATAGTCAGCAGGTCAAGGGGAGTGTTTATTCCTGTCAGTTCCAGAGGGGAAACTCATCTCAAGTGCTGTGTCCCACCCTGGGCTCCCCTGTACAAGCAACACATTGACAAACTGGAGGAAGTCCAGAAGAGGGCTTTGAAGGTTATTAAGGAGCTCAAGCAAGGAGGGACATACAAGATGAGGTTGAGAGAACTGGGATTTTTCCAGTCTTAGGAAGGCTAAGATAAGACCTTACTGCTGCTTACAACTACATCATGAAAGAATACACATAATAAGACAGGCCAGACTCTTCTCAGTGGTGTGCAGCAGAAGAATGAGACACAAGGATCACAAATAACAGCAAGGGAAATTCAAAATAGTTATAAGGAAAAAAATGTCCTAATGAGAATGGTCAAGAACTGGAACAAACTATCTAGAGAGGCTGAGGAGTATCCATCCTTAGAAATATTCAAAATTTGAGAGAACCAGTCTCTGAGCAACCTGAACTAAATTGGCTCTGCTTTGAGTAGGAGTTTCAAAAAAAACCCTCCTTGAAGTAGGAATTCAAAAAGAAAACAAAACAAAACAAAAAATAAATTTTATTGTTTGTAAAGTACAGTATGGAATGTGATACTGAAATGATTGGGTGATATACAAATCCATGATACTGATTCAGGTTCAGTCATGTAGGTAGGATTGATCTCATTTAACCTTAGCTGTCCAAAATGTTAATAAGCAGTCTTATAACAGAGACTGTATTTTCCTCTGTACCTAAAAGAGACAGACAGACAAACCACTGAATGGGAATTGTCTGAGCTATTTCAAAAACTCATCTTACAATGCAGTGAGACTCTCTTTGTATATTGGTCTTCCCATCAAGAGATCCTACATGAGTGTCTTGGACCAAACACAACTATTTAGGTAGTTACTGAGGAGGATAAAGCACATTCTTGTGTTCTTGTGTCAATATATATATATATATATATATATATATATATATATATATTTATTTAAAGAAATATATAAATGAGTGATAAGAATTATTAGAAGGAAAACTTGTTTTAGGATAGAGAAGAATCAAAATAACAAATGCAAAGGGACATGAATATTCCAGGTCCTTTCATATCCTACAGTGGACTTTCAGCAAAAGAACAAGATTCAAATACTGAAGAGATGCATCATCTTCCCACAGCACATAACACAGTGGAATTCGCTGCCAACAGGCACCATCAAACCAAAGACAAAACATAAATTAAACACTAACAATATATATCTTTTAACTGAGATTATATATTCTTAAAATAATCCCAAATAAAACCACTTTGGCAACACTGAAGTTAAGATAAAAACAGCAACTAATCATATACATATTAATATAATTAACTATCCAAAGTTACTTTAAGAGACAGCAGCACAAAATAATCAGTTTAAGATAATGTTCTTTGGATAATAAATAAAACTGGAAGATACCACAGACTAGGCTCAGAAACATATGCTCAGCCTCTTTTCAACAGCCATATTGAAAAAGCAGCAGACTAGGAGTTACTTTCAATTAAGAACAAAAAGCAGAAACTCAGCCATCATAGTACAAGTGACTTACTGATATGAGCTAGGAAATTCCTTGCATATTATTCAATATACAGTCTGTTCTCCAAAATATCTGTTACTGACCACACAATTGTTAATGTTCAATGTTAAATTCAATGGTCTAAAATTTAGAAGTCTGATCTAGTACAGGAATTGTCATATTGCTGTGTCTAAATCCATTTACAAAGACTAACAATGCATTTTTAAAAATTTTAAAATTAAAAAAAAATCTTTTTGATATGTAGTTTGTATATTTTGTATATTTGTATACCATTGCACAGACATTTCAACAGATACACCATTATTATCATCTAATTCTTCCACCATACAAAAATTTACAACAATTCTCGAGTCTAGTCAAATATCTCCATGTTATGCTTGAGAAGGGGTGGTCAACATGGGCCACCTCTAGTTTGCCATATTTGTCTACCCAATGATCTGATTCCTGTTCCCAGCCTCCCTGTAGTCCCTCCAATGCAATTAAGGGCCAAAGCATCTCGCACTTTACTGTCTGCTGCCTTCTCTTTAACAGATGGTGGTAGCTCCCCTTCTGCCATATGGGTCCTCTTCTGTCAAAAGCACATTCAAGTGAAATACCATAAACTGAGTTAGTTATATGAAGAGTCTTTGAGGCTGCTACACACTATGATTCTATAATTCTATGATCATTTGACTGCCACTTAAACTTATTTCTTATTAAGTATGTACCAGTCTTACTGGGCTCCAACTGTAGAGATATATACAAATATATATATGTATGTGTAATATACATATATATTTTAGCCCAATGCCATCTTTGCAGGTCTTCAAACTGTTCCCAGCTTTTCAGCGACCTTTTTGATGCCACCACAGGAAACATCTGAACCCATCAGCCAAGCTGGTAGTGCCTCTGGAAAGTGATTGAAAGGATAAAAAACACTGCAGCAGCAGTGAGAGGAGTGAGAAAATGTACGAGACAGCCCTGTAAACAGCATGGTCAGTGCAGCAGGAGGGCAGAAGGTGCTCCAGGCATGCAGCAGCAGTTCCCCTGTGGCCTGTGGAGAGGCCCCTGGTGGAGCAGGCTGTCCCCCTGCAGCCCATGGGTCCCACATGGAGCAGATCTCCACGCTGCAGCCCGTGGAGGAGCCCCCGGTGGAGCAGGTGGATGTGGCCTGGAGGAGGCTGCGGCCCATGGAGAGCCCCCGCAGGAGCAGGCCCCGGGCCGGAGCTACAGCCCGTGGAGAGGAGCCCACGCAGGAGTAGGGGGCCTGGGGGGAGCTGCTGAATCGTGAAAAACTGACTCCACAATCAGTAAGATTGTAAAGTAGGTATGTTTATTCAGCGCTGGGCAACACGGGGGGTAGTCCCACCAAAGTCGTGCGCAACAATTCGCTCGCTTGCATTCTCTTTTATCCCCTAAAATATTACATATGCATTAAGTTTCGCAACACACCTATGCATATTCATTTCCTAGCTCCACCTAGCCCCGCTTCGTATGCTAATTATCTTATCAGTCCTTCTGCGCTTGCGTAGTACTCTCTGGTGGTCGTCCGGGTGGTCATCGGGTGGTCGTCAGGATGAAGTAAGACGTCTTCCTCAGAGTTGAACTTTCAACCTCATCTCCTTGCGCATGCTCCCTGAGCACTTGGTCACAATCTGGGCCATAAAGTTGGTTTGGTCCAGTTCTCGGGATCCAAGAGGCTCCTGTTATCTCGACGCCTTGCTTGTTTACCTTATCCTTTATAAACAGTCTTCCTTATCTCTGAGCCTTTGCTCATCATCCGAACAATAGGGTTAGATTTATCTGGTTCTTGGAGCCCCAGGGGCTCGTCTGGTCCTTGGGGCCCCAGGGGCTCATCTGGAGGCCTAAGCGCAGCATAGGCCCAGTACATCACAAATGTAGCACATATTAAGCAATGAGTGTTGTCTATATATTTATTCATAATCAGTCACTCTCTAATTTCTAATCCCATGTTTCACTGCCACCCATGGGGGACCTGTGCTGGAGCAGTTTGCTCCTGGGGGATGGACCCCATAATTTGGAGTCAAGTTGGAGCAGTTCTTGAAGAGCTGATGCCTGTGGTCAGCCCCGCAGGCTCAGTTTGGGAAGGACGGCATCCCGTGGGAGGGACCACACGGGGAGCAGGAGCAGAGAGTGACTGTGGAGGAGCAGCAGAGGCAAAGTGCTACAGACTGACCGCAACCCCCACTCCCTGTTCCCCTGCATACTAGTGGGTGTTGGGGTGCAGCCCTAGAAGATTTGAGAATGAAGGAGTAAGTTGAGCCTGGGAAGAAGGAGTGTGGGGGTAAGATGTTTTCAATTTTGTCATTGTTTCTCAGTATCTGATACTGTTTCTCAGTATCTATCAGTTTCTCAGTATTGTTGCAAGTCAAAAAAATTTTGCTTTGCAACAAATTACTTTCCCCAAGTCAAGTCTGTTTTGCCCGTGATGGTAACTGGTGAGCAATCACCACATCTTTATCGTGAGCCTTGAGTTTTTCTGTCTTATTTTCTCCTCTGCTCCTGTTGAGTAAGGGGAGTGAGAGAGCAGCTAAGTGGGCATCTAACAGCCAACCAATGTCAAATGTACCATAGTACCATTTAGGGTCAGATTGAGTTTCATTACATGTACAGAAAAATTTCACTTTCCTAGTCCTTTTTGCCTATTCAGTTTTACTATCATTTTATCCGAGGATTATATCATCTCTCTCTATTACACTGAGAACACAGGGTAAATGTCCTTTAAAGATTATCATTCCAAAAAAAATGCTTTCCTGAATGCAGTCTCCCACCTGTATGAGATCCCTTTACTTAATCTCTGGCCTTCTATTAAAGTGCAGTAGCTGAATTACATCCCGTTTGCAACATAAACCACTTTGTCCTGTAAACAAGTGTTATCATTAATGTTATTTTCCCCTAGGCACCTTTGTTCTGCCTGAAGATTTTTTTTTTTTTCAGTAATTATTTTACCTCTTCTAACTTAACATATATCTTAAGTAATATTGATCCAAAACAAGTTCCTGCAGGAACTAAGTAAAAACAGCTCAAAGTAACAATTTTCTATTGATAATTCTGCATTGTTATTCATTCTCTAGATTAAGATAACCATGTTGTTGCTTTTTTTTTTTTTTTTTTTTTGACATCAGTTACTATCTTCCACTATATTTCTAGATTAGTTTCTGTGCAGAAGTGAGATCCAAGGTCACCATCACAAAGATGCAGCCCTGAGGAGGCAGAGATCAGTGAGTGCCAGCTGCCCACCAGTTAAAATGAATCCTTCTGCAACACTTAGAGAAGAGGGGTAGAAATTGCACTGTGTACAATCTAGTGAAGGTGCAGTTCACACAAGTAACAGCCTGAATGTCCTTCATAGACCACAGAGAAAGCTGGCAACTCTCATTGAGTAGGATGGTGGTAGAATGAGCACCCCTCATATGGGAATGAAACAAGGTGCAATGCAGACTTTTACATCACCTATTTCTGCTAGATTTCTGTCTATTTTCTCTCAGTATCTCCTGGGCACTTGGTATGAAGTTCAGTGTTGCTCAGTACTGTGTGGCAATGCCTTGGAGCCTCTCACTGTAAAGAAGTTTTTCACGGTTAGAAAAAGCAAAAAAATATAAAGTTTTAAGGATGATAATTTGTTGAATAAAGCAAGCTTAACAGGGATGGAAGTAAAATTTATTCATCACTCTTTACTGTAAACCTAATAATTGAATATGACACCATTCCCACTAAACTTTTCTGTCTAGATAACACTGATAATCATGGCAGACTTTTCACTCATCACAACCTTAAAGGCCCTTGGTAACTTATTCTCTGCAGCTGTGTCACTATTTCCTCCTATTTTGTGGCAAAAATTGAAAAAGCAACAATGAATAAAGAAATAAACTATGGTTGGGATAATATCTAGACTGATATGATATCTACCTAAGTTTAAATTGTATTTGTTAAACTAATTTGTTAAAACTTGTTTAAAAATTGGTACACATTAGAGAAGATAATAGAGTTCCTTATAAAGAACCCCAAAATTTTCTAACAGCTCTCTAAAAGTATCTTTTTGGATACTTTTATACACATTGATGCATTTTTTTTCCAAGTCTGAGATGCATGTCACAGGAATTTTGCAAAGCCAAACTGTCAGCCTGGAATATTATAGCCAGCATTTAATTTGCAAGCCCATGCACAACTCTTTCTCATTCCCAACCTACAGGTATGTCAAAGTTTTGTATTTTATAACCTATTTTCATTAATAAAGCATTTGTGGAATTTTAGAGGTTATTCCCACATGAGAGTCACTTTGATTCAATTTTCTGTGCTCTATACTAATGAAGGGCTCAGATGCCACTGCCCCACTACAGACAAAGCTGTACGGGAATATTCTCTACACTCATCATATTCATTAACATTTAAGAGTTTCAAGTATCATTGTTTGCCTGATTTTTTTTTATGTTGATTCACATTAAAATTATTAAAAATAAGCTTAAAAGGGTAGAAAAAAATCCACAAAACTTCATGTATTTGACTTTCCATCTAATTAGTTAAAAGGTGTCCAGTAACAAAATCTGATATTTTAAATTTTGAAAAGTTAGGTTAGTTTTTACTGAAATCTGAAAAAATAAAAATAAAAATAACTTTGTGTAGTGATAATTGACAGTGGATGGCTAGGACCATTAACCATTTGCAATGCAGAAAACAATGGGTTGGATATATTGTAAAAAAATGGAACAGAAAAATATTAATGCCATTAGAACTGCATGAGACCATACCCAAACCAACAAGGTGTATTCTACCACCCATTTTAAGAAAAGGTAAATTCAAACTATAAACGCCAATCGAGAATGTATGTAGGTTACTGAAGAAAATAGTGAATAGAAATATTTACAAGAAAAAAAATATATAAATTTGCTATAGCAGAATGAATGAAAAAATAATAACGCTAATTTATGTGGTTAAGATTGTTGTCTAGAAGTCCTTTAAGAGAGGAAAGGACAGGCAGTGAAAAATATTTAAGGTACCACACAACACTGACATTAAAACAAGAAAAGTAAATTTGCTATTACTACATTCTGAAGAAAATCAGAAAAATTTGAAAACTGTTGGAGGAAAGAAAACCCAACTCAGTTCCTATTAGGAAATCTGGGAACAAAATCTACCTTTTTTAAATTGCAGGTCCAGCAGTTCAGAATCCATACTCTCTTTGATATTAAGCACTTGTGCAAAATGTCCCAAGGACGTACAATTTTCTCTGTAGTCCTATGAAATAGTTTGTATTCAGGAAGCTGTGGTGCTTCTAAAACTAAATATCTTTCAACTATATCTTACTGTTTTTGCATCAAAAGACATCATTTTAATGGAAAGAATATGGTACATAAACAGGACTACCATGATGACAGAGTCAATCTTGAGCAAAAAGGGAGCACTGTGCTTCCATTGTTCACTCGTTGTTACTTAGAAAACTCATATGTATCTAAATTCAGTCTTTGGCTTAGGACTCTGCACATAAAAATGTATTTGCCTGTAGGGGAAAAGTTTCATGGACTTTGCATCACTGCAGAAGAGATTATAATTAGGTACAATTGCAGTTTCAGAGAGTAACTACTCAAAAATCACTCAGTGAGATATTGATACTATTACCCCTTGCATATGATTGCACTGCAACTATCATTCTGCAGTTTCATGCTAGTGCAATGTGAGCATCAGTTTTCACTGAACCAAGTACTATAAAATTCTTTATGAGAGTTATATTCTTAATGTGGAAAAGTGAGAAACTGTCACCAGGGAATTCATACAGTTCTTCTGGAAAAGGCCAGTATTTCAAATATGTGCAGGTAGATCCATTAGGTGCAATTAAAAGGTCTAGCCAGTCTGACTAGGATCCCTGGACACTCATACAAACATGTGTAACTCAGGGTATCTGGGAATGCTTTGTGGGCAGTGCTGTGCCTGACTGCTGTGTCTGCGAATGTGAGTGTTGTGGGTTTCCTACCTGAGACAGGGACATACTGGAACAGACAGCTCGGGACTGATAAGTGCGAAAGGTAAGAGATACAAAAAAAAAAAAAAAAATCAAATTATGTTTTAATGAGCAGAAAAAAAAGCAGACATCTCCTTCCATGGCTGTCTGAGAAATGATCAAAAGCTCGTGATAGAGCTGGTGCAAGATAACATCTGTGGGTAGAGAGAATACCCTTGCTAGACTATGAGATATAGCTGGACAGAATGGAGACGCTTCATCAAATCTGAAACAGAAGACAAGCTTCAAGTTCTGAATTGGCTGAAGACCTTGACAGGACAAACAGACTCATGTCCACTGATAGTAAGACTTCAAAAACAAGGCGCATGCACATAGTCATATTTCTGGCAAACAAACAAAGGGACCAGACTTTCAACAGCAGTATCTAGTGGAGGCTGAGCCACTGGGGAATATGGTTTTAAATCATTTATTTAAACAAGGCAAGATTCTGGTTTTGTCAAACTGGTTAAAATCCAAAGTAATTCCTAAACCTTCTAGACTGGGGTTCAAAAAACTAAATATCATTTAAAAAATAAATAAATAAATAAAGAGATCTCCTTTTTCAAAATTGTCATAACAGTCTGTTTGATCTGGGTGGGCATATGCTTCAAATATTGTTTCCTTTTATTAAATAGAAAGCTTTGTTTTCTTTTTTTTTCTTTTTTTTTCTTTTTTTTTTTTTCCCAAAAGATTGTCTGTATTACTTCTTTACTAGCTGTATATGCAGATCAAAGCTCTCATCCTTAATCTAGCATAATTATCAGATGTGAAAAAAAAAGAAAAAAAGAAAAAAAATACATAAATACATAAATATAAAGGTTTCTTAAAAAGCAGGGTGGGTGGGGAAGATGGAGAACAATTTTGCAGTCTGAAGTAGGATGCAGACTGGCAGCAGCTTTTGCATCAGGGAATAACTCTTACATAAGGCACACATTCTTCTAGAAGCTCTGAAGATATCCCAAGCAATTCTCCAGGTCCTTCTCCACCACCCCTGAGCCACACCAACTGACGCTTTCCAGCCTTGCCCTAAAAGCCCTACGCTTGTAAATTTTACATCTGGTATCAACTGCACTGACCTCACTGAAATACTCCACGTGGGTGCTGCAGAAGGTGAACATGCAGGGTGGGACCCAAAGCCCATCTACTGCAAGCTCTTTCCTGCGTACGACAGACGAGATGCAGATATATCCATGGGAGATGGGAACAACCCGTGGGTAGCCAACCCGTCCCCCAGGGCAAGACAAGGTGCTCCTGGCTCTGCCCTGGCAGCACCACCAGAGCTGGGCCCTGCTCCTCCTCCTAGTGCATCTGCCCCGTTTCGGTGGTGGGGTCTGGACTGCAGGCACTGAGTCCCCTCTGCAGGCAGGCGTCCTGCTGCCATCTCTGACTAGCAACTTGAAAATGAGACAGCCGTCTCCGCAAACTCGTCCTCAATTTCTAAATGAATGATTGATTGTTTTTAAACTAGTGCAGTGTATATTTTGGGAAGGAATTTACGATTTACAAAAAAATTTCCTGCTGAAATAAAGCCAAATGGAGGCTGGTGTGGGCCAAGTTGCTCAATGTTCATGAACAAGAACATGTTTTTCTTTTTCTTCCTTTCTTGTTTTATGCATGTTTCTGGACTCGTTTCATCAGCTGTCAGTATTTAAATACCATTTCAGAAAAGGGTTTATTATTGTAATTTCCTCAATTATTCTGTTTGTTTCTGCTATAGTCTCTTGAAACAAAATCAGTCAGCTAAAGTACTAATAAAATATTTTCCCCGGCTGCTCCTTGCTAAGGGCCCAATCTTCAAGGTGCTGTATTTCCTGTGCTGGTTTGCACCTCAGAGACCATGACCTTAAATGAGGGCTTTTTTTTTTCAGTGTGCTGCACTGCTGTTTTCCACGGGACCTCACTGTGGTTCATGGTCAGCTCATGTCCTCAAGTCAAACCCAATGGCATGCCAGTGCATGATAACCAGGACTGGATTCCTATAAGAAATAAAACTGAAAGCAAGAGCCCTTTTTCATCACATCTACGCAGACAGAAAACAGAACACATTTGGTAAGTGGTGAAAGCAATCTAGCTTAAATACATCACTGGCTAATTGATTAGCTTAGGCAAATGCAGGCTTGTGTCTAACAGCTTGTGTCTTCCAAATTATTGAATTACACATGCATAAAATATTTGGAAATTTCTGTTTTTAAAACTATATTCCTTATAGGAGAAAAAAAAATGTCTCTAGAAGAGCTAAGCAGAGCAGAGCCCAGCCTTTGCAGATGGCACATTTTGGGCATGCAGGGGTTGCGCTGACACTGTGGAGATTGTTGGAAAGCTCTACTGGGCTTCACTGGGCTTTGGATGAGGAACCTGGCAATGACTGATGGCAGAGTGCGACAACAACCAGCGACATCAGGCAGTCCTGATGCTCCCTCACTGCTCCCCCAAACCAAGATTGGAACACAACACATGACAAAGACACTGAGCAAGGCAGCCAAAAAATCATCAGCCTCAGATGTTTAGACCATGACTTTCGCTTCTGGCTCAAGCAATTCTTATGCTGAATTCAGTTGCCTTTCCTCCAAGACACCTAACAGCAGATAACCTCAATTTATCAGTTCCCATTTCCAATACCATTTATCTTGAATAAGAGCTGAGATTTATTTGGCACACAATGGAAATGCAACTATTTAAAAATAAAAACTAAGCAAAATCTATTTACAGCTCTGTAATTTCCCAATGAATCATGAATAACTAGGCCAACACTTCCAGTGTTAGACATTCAGAGTCATGAATCAAGCCTTGAAAATTAATGTTTGGCTTTAAGAACTTCAATTTTTAAAAATAATAAAAGCTGAATTTTAAAAATTAATTTATCTGCTTTTTGGCATTTGTATCTCTATAGTCATTAGAATAGGAAATTTACATCTTCAAAACAGTGCTGTGAGACTTGCTTGCTCACATGACATGAGGGGATGGAGCTATAAAGGAGCAACCAGCAATTCTGAGTCTAGCAACAAATTCCCAAGACTTGTGATTTCACTGCTCTGCTTGGGCAGGTTAAACAGGTATCAAACATAGATACTCATATTAGAAACAGGTTGCACTGAAACAGATCAGTGTCTTGGTATTTCAACATATTCATTTCACATACATAACTTTGCTATCATCCAGAGATGGGATAATGAAGTGTCTGTTGAAATAAACAGGGCTCTTGAACCATCTCACGACTTTGCATCATTCATACTTTCTGCTTGAGTTTAAAATTTAAAAATTTTAAAGCGTATAAAATAATAATAATAATAATAATAATAATAAACATGTTGCATGTTACTGCAAAAATAAAGGGAAAACTGCAGACCATTTGTAAATCAACACCTATCCATTCAATTTGTGCAGTGTAGCCCACCTTCATTTCCTTTGCAGATGGTAAGTTCACTGAGGCAGGCAAAGCTGTCTGTGCCATTATTTTTGCACAGTGTCCAGCACAGAGACCTGATGGGGCTGTTTGGTCTGCTACTTTTAATTTACTCTCACCTCAGTACTTCAAGGCTGTAGTGCGCAATAAAAGCCAAAGTGCCAAAATATTACAAGTGTGTGTATTCTCACTTCATTTCTAGCCTACCTGGAAGTGAAGGTACCAGGGAATTTTGTGAACACTTACGAGACAGCCCTAAACCATCCAGATTAGATAAGCAGCAGATAAACATCCAAACACTGGGAGGTTTATCTACAAGAAATCAAACCTTTTGAAGTTCATCTTTTACTACTCTAACCACTATTATCTGTTGCTTTGAGATCCTGCATCCATCCCTATCAAAGTTATGTAAGCTCGCTGCGATGCTCATAAACAGTCCCTCTATCATTTGTAAAAATGCAGTCATTCTCTCTCCCCCCTCCCATTAAATGCATTTCTGGCTTCAGCACTTGATGCATACAGTATTTTATTGGCTTTTTCTCAGAAATACACATTTATTTTATCATCTGATACTTAAAATAACTACTATGAATAAATAAAGAAAAAATGTGTGTACCACAGAAAAAAATAATACCATACAAAAGCTTGAACTATGCCAAGATTGCTTAATTCTGATTAGCAATGACCATTAAGCAATCATTTATGGATTTACTGTGAGTGTTCATAGATACTAATGGGTTTTAGAATTCCTTGGGAATCCTCAAAGGTCAAAGGAAGAAAATGAACTATGAAGTGATAAAAAATGTATTAGGTGACTAATGGACAGGTTGTATATAGAATGGTTCCAGCAGAAAACGTTGAATTTTACCACTCAGATTTAAGCAAAAGTAAATCTTGAGAGCAGTAGCCCTTCCTCACTGAAGTAACTAATGAAGAGAAAATAAAAGTGCTTCATGGGGAGGCATTGCACAGAGTTTTACCCTGTCACTAAGAATGCATAGGCTATGGCAAGGTCACTGATATGAAGTTAAAACTTATTAGATTTTTTGTTAGAGAAATAGCTTCTTGTTCTTTGTTTGGCTTCCTTG
Organism: Heteronetta atricapilla; assembly: GCA_011075105.1. Lineage (NCBI taxonomy): Eukaryota > Metazoa > Chordata > Aves > Anseriformes > Anatidae > Heteronetta > Heteronetta atricapilla. The sequence continues at coordinate 140,541,720 of CM021732.1, read as the reverse complement.
ATTTTTAACCTTACATGCGCATTTTCTTGATTATATTTGCACCACCACACTCGGTGCAACTCAAGACACAAAGCCCTCACCAGCTTTAACGAATTTGCCTGTATAGCACTTAGAATGACAGCATGGCCCCCACTTCCAAGACAAGGAGAGGCCGATGGACAAGCTCGGAGGACTCAGCGTGCCTTGCTGCAGGCCTGTTCCCAGGACCTCAGCACAGCCTGAGCGTCTGCCCCAGCCCTGCAGGCCCTCTGACCAGACTAACGCCGCTGAGGGCACACGAGTCCAAGCGCCCAGCCAGCACAGGCTGATTTTGCGCGGTCAGATACTTTCAGAATTTTCTGAAAGGGTGCCTTGGTCTCAGCAGAGCTTGGGCCAGATCAGATAGTGTGTGCTGGGGCTGCCGGGAGTCGGTGCCAGCTACAGCGTGGCTTTGTCTTCCCATGGCTGGCAGCACGCCAGCAGCCGGCATGCAGCCTGCATAAACACCACGGCCTCTGCTCCGGCTAATTTGACAGAAATGCAGGCCTGGTCCACAGCAGATTTATATGGGTGGGTGATTCAGCCATGCACAGATATGTTATTAATGACTGTGGAGCTGTGCGTGGAGCGAACATCCAGCCTGTGAGTGGCTTGCAGAGTTTACTCAGCCTTCCTCCTGGCTGGAGTCACCTCGACCATGAAGTATTCTTCCCGGTACCATCACTCAAATGGTGATGACAAATCCAAAGGGTTTTTTTTGGAGGCAATTTTAGAGTATTTTTTCATGGTGAACAGCAATTTCACTGTGCAACGAAATGGAATTGGATTCTTGTTAGCAATATTTTCAGTCAGGGCAGAAGAAAGCAATCAGCAGTTAATACAACCTGCAATGTAATATATGCCTGTTACATACATAAATTATAAGGACTGGTACCATACTACATAACTTTAAAGTTATGCTATTACAATGAAGTAATTCCTGTTCCAGTTTTCCCAAGAACTGATTCAATCCGGTAGATACATACAGGCCTAATTTCTAGCTCGTCAGCAAAGCTACTAACTAAGACCATCCATGTAGAAGGACAATTACTATTTTTGAGTTCATAATAGTTCATTTTCTGCAAAAAACAAGGTTTTGTTTGGTCTGATTAATTTATAAATTCAAGTTACATAGAGAGAAAGAGAAAGACGGATAGAAGGGAAGGTCAAGCAAAGGAAATGGGAAGGGAAGAGAAGGGAAGGGAAGGGAAGGGAAGGGAAGGGAAGGGAAGGGAAGGGAAGGGGAGGGAAGGGAAGGGAAGGGAAGTTGTTAACATCAGCTTTTCCAAACCAGCTATTTTGGTTTCAGAAGCTGAATGCACAGGAGCAGTGGGAGCATGCAGTGCTGCCAGCTTCCCCTCTCCCTCTTCTCATCCTCTCCAGCCCAGTAGTTAATAGCATACACGTGGGTTGTGAGAGATCCAAGTTCCTGTCCTCCTGCTGCTTGATTCAGTGGAGGGGGTTGTTCCAAGGTCTCCCTCTCTACTTGTGGGTGTCCTACCAGCTTGATTGGGAACTTTACAGAGAAGGAGCTCTTCTTCTCAACCTTTTTCCACTCTAAATTGCTTACACATTGCCTGGATGAGAAAGAAAAAGCTACGGCATATAGTGACTGAAGAAGGTGCCAAGACAGTCAACATACTGAATGGCTACAAAAAAAATGAATTATTATTTATGCAAAAGAGAATATCTTCATCCAGAGGGATTAAGACAACCAGCCCATAAAACCTTGCAGTGCACTATCAAGGCCTAGTCCTAGAAAACAGATGAGAGACTATTAGCAAAGCACTGTAAATACTAAGCTATATATGGGAAGAATATTACCTCTCACTAGCTTTATGAATGCAATCTTTTCATTTTATTAAGCATAACTGAAACTACTTGAAAATATTTATTTAGGGAACAAAATGAACCATTTCAATAATATGGAAAACCTGAGTTAATATTGAGTGATTTTATTTTTATTTTTAAATTTCAGTTTATATAAGGAAGGGAGAGATGGAAAAAAAAATGAAAAAAAAGGAATGGATGCAACAGCACAAAGAAACTGAGGATTTACCATGGACAATACTGTAGGTTTAAGTACTTCTTTGCAAGAGAAAGATCATGCTGGTGCAGCTAGCTTGCTACACTTCAGTTTGTGCAGGGTAGGTATAACCTTTGACCATTTCTATTAGTTAAGAAAACAGGCAAGGTGTTTATGTTCTTTCATCTCAATCAATAACATTGAATAAAGTAGCAGTGAAAATGGCCCAAGTGTACTACTAGATGTTCACATTTGGAAGGAAAATAGAGTGCAACTGATCAATGATCATCTCCATCAAGATGTATTTAGCTGAGATTCTTCCTTTCCAAATCTTTTTGTCTGAAGCTAGTAAAAGTTGAAAGAAGGATGGATATCTGCAAGGATAATCTTTAAGGTGTGTGTACTGTTTTCACAGCTATTAGATCAAAGCCCTTTACTGAACTATTTTATTATCAGACTTATAAATCAACCTCAGTTCATTTTGCAAACATTAGTACTGCCATCAATTACACGCATTTAGGACTAATGGTTTTACAGGAATGTTAATAGTACAACATTATTTCCTGAAAACCAGCACTGAAGGCTATTAAAAGGCTATTAATTGCTATATGTAGCAGAATTATTTGTTTCTGGTCTTAAACAATCAGTGAGTTGGCATGTAAGTACATTTCTAACCAGTTAAATTTCATGGATATCAAATTTAGTCAAAACAAAACCATTTATAAACTATCCTTGTCCAGATTTCCTTCATGAGCACAGTCTGAGCAGACCATACACATTTTTGCTGCTACCTTTTAAAGCCCCTGAGGTCTTGCTCCAGGCACTCCCACTATCCCTGCAGGGTGGCCATCAGGGCAGATGTTGTCCCCAAGCAGAAGACGTTTTATCAGGCAGAGGCAGGTGTCTGCTCTCAGCCTGTTTGCTCAGGTTCCAGAGGGAACAGTGAGTGCAGTACTGACACCTGAACAAAACATGAACAATGCAAGCAGATGCTTGAGGGGTAACGGGTTTGAAGGAGAGAAACTCTTCGTATGTGGGGTGTAAATCCCATTTCAGACACCCTTTGGACTCTGGCTCATACCATACCCCAGAAATGGTAAGCATCTCCAATATTTATTCAGACCCTTCCTGTTTCTCTATCCAGCCCCCCTGCTAATGCAGTTAACCGTCTCTCCAGGGGCACAGGTTTACTTCCAGGGGTACCACAGTATGAATTATTAAACATGATGTTCCTTGTTTTGTGCTGAAATTGACTGCTTGCCCCACCTGGACCTACCCTTAGTCCATATGAAATGCTGCAGTTCTGTTTCTGATATACTAAATAATAAAACAACTGAGGCTCAAGACTGTTATATGAGTTCATCTTATCTCCTTTCCCTTTCTAACTGTGGCATGAAACTGAGATCTCTGTTCATTAGTTTAAGAGGCTAGTTCTCTGTTCTCTGTTCATTAGTTAAGAGGCCTTCTCCACATCAGAGGAGAAGGGAAGGCAGATCCTGAAGCATGTGAAGCTACACCAATTTCCACCAGCTGAGGAGAGAGTCCCAAGAGAGCAGTCAGACAATTTTTAATGAACTCCTATGCAGAGCACAAAGCGAACTTCAAATCTCAGTCTGAGCACTATTCAGCTTTCGTTAAATCAGACATTTATGATTACCTCAAAGGTTTGCAAAGTAGGAATAGAAAATTTCCAAGAAAAATTGTAATTACCATTTATAACCCATCTCTAGGATATTGCCTCCAGCTTTGTTGAGAAATGGATATAAACTGTTTCATTCATGGCTCTTAGCAAATCATGCTGCCTTAAAAGTATTTCAGTAAATTGTAGCTACGAACCTTTATGTCAATCCTTCATTCCAGAGTGGTTCGACACTGCAGTGACCTTCACATCCCCCTTCAAATTGAATCTGTTACCCTCAGTGAATATAAGGCTATAAAGAAGCACCTGATCATAAAATCCATTTGGAATGCTTTCTTAAACCTCCACCAATTATCCATTAAAAATTTTGCTTTTTACAGGCTTACTCCCCTAATGAAAACCGAACAACAGTATATTTTTAAGTTTTTCTGGTTGTCTGGAGAAAAGTCTTGACAACTCAAAATAATCATTGATTGATATGACTAAATAAAATCATCTGGGTACTGCTATGGATAATAAGAGACATTAACTATTGCTTGATAAACAAGACTCTGATCTAAAAGAAAAGATGTGGACGGTCTGACAATCACCTCCCTAAATCATCCACCAGACAGCTTTGAATAACAAATACAATTGATCTGATATAGGTAATCTAGAAAAAAAAAATGCATGTTTTTCAGAGGAGACTGAGATGGATCAGGATTACATCTTCAGCAGGAAGCCTTTTAATTTGCAAGGAGCTCTCACACTGAGGAAGAGCAGCGGCCGGAGCTGGGGCAGAGCCTGCAGTGAGTCACTGGGCTGAGGAAGGCCGGCGGCAGCTGGAGCAGGGAGGTTGTGGCAGGCTTGAACCAGGCCAGGTCAGGAAGCTGGGCCATGAGGACAAAACAGCAGATGGTGTGTGTATGTATGTGTGTGCTAATGCAGTCCTCCAGCCTTCCTTTAAAATGGACAAAATAGGGATTTTTTTTTTCTTTGCCATTTTCTCATGTTTATCTCTCCTTATAATAAAGCCAGAGCTAATCCCTCTACTTTTAAAAAGACGCTCTTTGACTTCACTGATGCTGCAGTTATCACCTCATCACCTTTTCCTCTCAAAGAGCAGTGACAGCTCTATTCGAAGGCACTGGAGCTTTTTTCAATCCCGTCACAAACTGTTTTAAGTGCAGCTTCTGCCCTTGCTGCCCCAGCACCGTCTGTTAGAGCAGTCTCAGACCTTACCTCTTGCTTCATCATCCTCAGTTTACCAGGATCTTTAACACAGCTGACCCCGATCCTTTTCTTATAATGTTGGGCTCTTTAGTATAACTTCTACGCTGCCTGCTCTGACTGCATCATCTGCCCTCGCGCATATCTCATCTGCACAGCTTCTTCTCAGATTTTTCTGTCAAGTAGCTTCAGACAGGAAACAAAAGTGCTCATAACTAAGTTAATATATGAGGAGCGACAAGACAAATCACACAACCCTTGGCTGCAATGCTTTCTCTGGTCCTCTCACACAATTAGCTATTTCCCCTTACTTAATGCCTTGGTTTATCCACTAATAATTTAATCTGTGTCATGGAAACTAATGCCATGTTTTGTGAGATAGATCCCAGTGTGAAAATTACATCACTGTGAGGTAAGTACAGGCCTTTGCACCTCACTCTTTGCTATTGTAAACTAAAAAAGGCAACAGTCACAAAAAGCACTCTATTACTGCATTGCACTCACATTTCTTTGCATACAAAGTACCCACAGATCAGACAACTTGTGAATTAGTTATGGCTCTTGGTTTCAGAAAAGTGAAGACAACTTGAGGAATTTAAATTAATCTTAGAAAGTAGCATCACACCATGGACATGACAAATTCTGCTTGAACCCCAGCTTAATACCTAGGGCCAAAGTTGAAATTCATACAACATTCCTTCAGAAACTACATATCCCACCAGGTTTTGACATTTTGTGACTGATTCCACTTCCCCAAGGCTAAAGGCTTGCTGAGAGGTGTCTGCACGGCCCTGCCAAAGAGCACCGAGGCCTCTTGCTCATGCAGAGGTGCACCAGGACCTGCAGGCCAGGCCAGGCTGCGTCTGTAGCCTCCCTGCCAGGCTGCCCCTGCTCATCGTATCATCTCGCCCTGCCAAAGAAAGCATTCCCTCTGCCAGGGTGTAGGAGACCAGATCTCAGTTCCTCCCTTTAAGCACTAACTGGAACCAGCAGAAGGAGCAGCTGCACTTTGCAAGAAGAGGAGGACCACAGGCTGAGGTCCGAATGACTTTGCCAGCACTGACTTTCAAAGGAGAGTTGAAGGCTCCTTGCAGGAGATAGTGGTCAGGAGCATATCCTTGCCCTTAGCAAGTTTCACTCGTATAGACAGGAACTCCCCAGAGCAATGCTGTCAGCTTCATGGATACCTGCGCTTGTTCCGTGCGTTGTAGGAGAACCTAGGGATTTGGTTTGGGGATGTTATTATGATTTGAGGATGCTGTTATAGTCCTGTGGCTATGGGGTCTTTAGTGGAGATTAGAGCACAAATAATTAAATTCAAAAGGATTACAGAATTCATGCAGAGCCAAATACCTTCCTTAGCCAGGGGCATACAAACTGTGCTTAGGGTTTGCTTGTCCAAGTCACTAGTACAGCTAACAAAAATGAATGTATTTTTGGTCTAGGAGCTTTAAAAGGAAACTCAACAGCTGAGAGACAAAAGTTATTAATTCTGAGACTAGTTTTTGGCAGGAGTGGGAAGACTACTGAGATTGCCTGAAAAGTCTCTGGAAGTCCGGTGCTGTCCTACCAACCATGAGAATGACATTAAAGAGAGCAGATACAGGTCCTGTCCAGACCACAAACCCCACAAGTACCAATCCCCAGGTCCACTGGGCTCTTTTAAAACAGCTGACATTATTTTCCAGCTTTTTAAATTATCCCAGCTTTTCTTAACTGACATAAATCTAGACAACAGAAACATATCCAGCTTTTCAATTCCCCACTGAATGCTGAGATGGGACTCGAACTGGCAAGAGGTTTGAAGTGAAGCTGCCCCAGACTTTTTGTGAAGCCAGCATACCAGAAGACCTCCAATCCCTGAAGCAGTTTTTATTACAGAACAAAATAATGAACCAAACATTAAATTGAGTAAATGGGAGAAAACTCAGAATGTCTGGATGAGGCAGATTGAGTAGAAAGTTTTAAAGCAGAGCTCCTTGGTGTCCTGCAGGATGGGGCATGTCTCCAGCCCTGTGCCTTGGAGGTTTTTGAGCCACATTGGCTCATGTCCTCCCCGCTGGTGCTCACAGCTCCATTTGTTCAGGAGCCTCTAGGACTTTGCTTTGCATTACAATTTAGCTCTTTTTTTTTTTTTTTTTTTTTTTTTTTTTCTTCACCAAGTTTCTGCTTCTTGTCCAAGCTGCTTGCAAGTCCATAAAATAGCTTGGGAGGGGGAAAGAGGGTACACACCCATGCTGGTTATGCCTGTTACAGATCCTTTGGCAACCAGATGATTTTGTACCTCCACAGGGAGATGGCAAAACATGGTCACTGTTACTCCTGATACCTGCAGTGCCCAGTCACTGTCACTGTTGTTTCTGGTCCCCTGTGCCTCTGTCACAGCAGAAACAGAGAGCAGCCTCTCTGGGGAAGACACTGTGGCCAGCAGGTAGGGATGAGCCACAGGTGGCTGCTGCCTGTTCTGCCCAGTGCTGATGTTCCCTCTCTGGGCTGTGATTCATGTCATATTCAGCAGCAAAAGGAGACAGACAATTCAAGTGTCTTAGTAATCAGCCTCAAATCCCAGATCCAACACATGCTTAAGACAATAGAAAAACACAGAGAAAGGTACAGATTAATTCTTATGCCTCAAAAATATATTTATATATATTGGTGACATCCATTTCTTCCGGAGTCACAGAATTAGGAAAAGTGATTCTTGAGGCATTTCCTTTCTTCCGCCCCAAAAAACAGCAACGGTACCTTTTATATGCAATAGTAGAGTTGCAGGCATTCTCACCCTGAAGTCTGGAGAGAACCTCAAATCCATCTTCTGTTTTTATTTGTATTTGTGAGTCACAGTCAGATGAAGCTGGCAGAGGCAAAGGCGGAAAAAAAATAACAGACTGGCTTAATCTCAGCAGGGAGACAGCTAGTGAAATATAAAAGGCAGCACGTCCAGGCTTTATGCTAATGAATATTTAGTACATTGATAGAAAGTGGAACAGCATGGAGAGGAAACACAGATGTGCCCTGGAGTACCAGACAGAGGAGTAAGGAAAGTCTGGGCTACATTCAGTTGAGCAGACAGGGATTTGCACTGTAGAACCCCAAATTGCAGGTGATAGGATGTCCATGTGGTCCAATGGCTGGGACAAGAGAGGAGGACTTCATGGGTGGGTGAGGTGTGCTCAGGAAGCACCCAAGCATGAAGCAGGGAAATGCAGATGGGAAATGAAATGCCTGGTTTCAGCACCCCGGCAGCATATGGCTATGAGATGTGTCACAGCTTGGCAGAGTACATATGTGGTACAAAACTCCAGGCACCTACCAGGCTCCGGTGGCAGAAGTGCCAGTGACAGCTCCCAAACAGTATGCTGAGGGAAGTAAATTCTGGTCTTTGGGTCTGAAGCAGCCACTGCGATCTGAATACAAGGCTGCAGAAAGGTAGCATCTCCCACTGCAGCTCCAGTTCCTCTCAGCAGGGTCTTTGTGAAAAGATGCACCAGAGAACACCACACATCCTGTCAGCCTCAGTGAGGATGGAGGCCTACATCCAATACCCTGAATTACAGCTCTGTGCTCTTCTGTCAGACAATAATGACCAAGGAAGATAAATACCGTATGTATTCCTCTGGCCTCCAGGTGTCTGTGTGCTGTATTGAGTAACTCACTCCTGTGAGTTTTTTAATACGGATAGTGTAAAAGCCAGAACTGAATTTAATCCACTGTAACGAGTACAAACACTCCAAGAATTTGGTCTGGTGACGTTAATAGCTGAAGAGTATGTGTCTTGGAAGGTATTTTGGGCTTACCTGAAGGAGAATTAGTTAGTTCCACAGCTCATGCACATCAATCATTTGGCTCCTCATGGATCCCTTAGCAAAGTAATTTTCATGACCCTTGATTTCTACTTCTGTATGAACTTACTATCACAACAGAAACCTTAATTAATTCCAGGCATTATTCAGAACAATCCCCTGAAGTGGGGATTCACGTTTTTGCCTCTTTTCAGTATTTCAAAGATGTTTGAAAGAAAATACAAAGCAAAGATGTACTGTTTTTAAATACAAAGGGTTCCGGAAAAATATACAGCAAGTATTTACTAGGTTATTTGGACTCAGGTTTCCACATTGGACCTTCACAGTGCCACTCGGAGCTGTCTGAGGCTGTGAGCCATCCTAATACTGAAAGAGGAATGTGAATGTGTAGCTACACAGGAAAACTCGGTATTGACTGAAGGATCCAATGTCTTTCGGCGAAAGAAAAACTGTATGTATCATCAGAGCAAAGAGATCTCAGATTCATTTCATCCTTAACTCTTATTGATTGATTGTAACATGAAAATCAGCTGCTTTTACGTGTAAATCAATGTGCTTATTCCTAGACTCTGTGGATGTGGGGACCATACCAGCTTGAGGGGTTACATGAAAAACTTCTTCCTTGGGGAGGGTTGGTTCTAGATTTAATGATGGCAGTGGGAAAGTCTAGTTTGCAGACTGCAGTTTAATCTGCAGAACAGGTCATAATCCATGATTGCATACATACACTATGGGCCAAATATGTACACATTATTTATGCCAGGATAGAGAGAAGAGGCTTTATATCAGAACCTGTTTCAACATTTTCCTTGAGAATGTTGATATGCTACAAATAAGAGTATTAATTAAAATGTTTGTAGATTATGTACTGCTAGCATACCACCATTACTGTCACATCAAAGTTATACTTCTGCTAAAATGAACTGCAGTGATGAATTAATTATCTTCTGCTATGTGAAGAGCTGGGAATCACATCTGTGCAGGATGTTTATGATACAAAGACAGATCTGAGGATTTTGGGACCAATTACCACATCCTAACAATGACATTTAAGAGAGAGGCAACCTGTCATTTTCCAGGGTCTCCTTCTTGCACCTGTGCAGGGCAATGAGCAGCCACCACAAGCAAAGGAAGCAGCAGATGCAGACACAGAGGAGTGAGAGCTGGTGGGGCTTTGACTTAGCATCCCCAAAGCTTCAGCCAATGCAACTGACAGGGCAGGAGCTGGTAATAAACTGACCCAGAAAACTAGGTGGTGGCAACCTTGTTTCTCCCCCTAGGAACAATAGGGAGCAGGAACTGAATTGGGACTTTCATTGGCAATTTGATCTTTGTTGTGTTCCTGAGGCAGTGAGACCATGCCCTGCCCCTCACCTTAGTGTGGATTGCAAAGTCATTGCTAAAGGAGATAACCAGCTGTAGGTCTTTCAGAGAGCCTGAATTTAATCCCCCCAGTGAGAGCATTCAGTTATGTATTTAGAAAGGAAAAAGGCTTCTACACGGTATAAATCCTTGCTTGATAATCCCAAAGCTAATGGGGAAGGCATTCGGTAGTAAACTACAGTCCTTGGACAAAGACATCTGTAACCAGACCGGAGCTCTATGATTAAACTCAAATTCACAGATTGGTTACATGCAGCTAATTTTATTCACTGAGAATACGTGACCCCCCTAAGCGGATGTTTAAATTAAATAAGAATATTGATGACAAATGTTCAAAATGTAAGACAGATGCCTGTAACTTTTGGCATGAAATTTGGAACTGCCAAGAGGTTTGGGAATACTACTCTGGGGTCATTAGGAATTTGGATATCCAAAATGTTCCCCAGCTGCTGATCTCTTCAGAGGCTTCTATACTTGGTCCTGGAAAAATATAAAGTCAGTGCAGTAAGTGATGCCACATACATAGCTGGGCTGGTAGAACACATAAGGAATTGAAGAAACTTCTGCCCTTTTCTTGGAAAAATGAACCAAAGAGATGGCTGCTGATCAGTGTCTGGGGTTAAAATATCAGTGCAATTAAAAAAAAAAAAATAAAAAATAAAAAAAAAATAAAAAAAAATAAAAATCCCTGGTTCTTTGGCAAATTTTAACTGCCTGGATCTGTTTTTTCTCGCTGTTTCTGAGCCCAGGCATGACTGCTGGGAGCTCAGTCACATGTTGCATTGTTTTTTCCCACGGGTGCCTTTTCTGCCACAACATCGCTGCTGTAATACTGTCTCCTGACCCTCACTGCTCAGCTGGCATCTGCACAAGGCTCCTTCGCAGGTAAGTAAAGTGGAGGAAAGTAGAAAGAAAACAGGATGAAAGTTTAGTGTTTAGACCACAACATGCATGAGGTAGGAATCCGCACTGTATGTGCGGGGACCTAATCTGACGCCCAGGAAATTAAGGGAAAGAATCTCATGTGATTTTAATTAGCTTCACACTAGATTCATTATTGCAATGCTATAAATAAAGCAGAGACACTTTGCATGGTTCAAACATTAGACCAAAGTTGGGAATAGGCCGTACGTTTCCCGACTCTATTCCTAACCACCAGACAATACAGTTTTTCCAGTGCTGAGTCCCATAGCTCCTTCACCTAGGGATTTGATGGGAGCTCCAGATTTTGCTTAACCATGCCAAGCTACCATAGGTGTGGCCTTGAAGCACAAGACACTGTGTACTACTGCTTGCTTAACTGACCTGGGAAAATCTTGCTTTAATTTATAAAGTTATGTGATCCAGCTATACAAGAGCTAGAATTTCTAGAAAAAGATTGAGGTGTTTGGTGTCTCATTTTCCTGCCAAGAGCCAGAACAATTTATCCACTCATAACTGTTTCATAGTTAGACTGATAACTGGGAAGAAAAAAAGGTGTGTGTTACTAATACAGTTCCTAAGTTTGTATGAATACAGGCCAGAATTACAGGAAGAAAAAAAATATAAAAAATTATTTTCAGATAAAGGCAAAAGACCTCTTCTCTAAACTACTAGGAAGTTTAGTTTTCCACAATGGCCACTGGCAGCTTTCTCAGCAGTTCATTTTAATAGTACACCCTTTCTGGCAATAAAAAGGAGATAGCAACTAATATAATTAAGTCTGCAAAACAAGCTCTAAACTGAAATGTGTCTCCCAACAGAACAAGCATAGGATTGTTCATTACGGTGCTCTCCAGGAATAACAAAAACAATTCCCAAAAATGCATTATTAATGGACATTCCCAGAATTAATGATAAAACAAACCAGATGTTCTCTTACATTTGTCTCATAAATGCAAAGTCAATATGCCAAACCAAAAACCCATCTTTGGAAAGCTATAGACTATTTATGAAGGCGCTTCAGCTGTATTTCCCTTTACTATAAGAGATAGAATTACTTATTTGTAGTCTAAGACAACCTAGCTATGGTTTTACATTTATTAATGAAAAAAGGCTCCTGTCCAAGAGGAAATGCAGGTGAAATTTATGATTTTACTTAGCCTGTGTTTATGATAGAGTAAATTTTGAATTATATTTCAAGTAACACGCATACATTTTTGTTAATAAAAAAGAAGAAAAATACATTTTTCCCACATGAAGAACACTCCAGACACAATCACAACTCCCTAGCACTACTAATCTGCTTAAAATATGGCTTAAGCCTAAAGAGGTCTTCACCAAATATGTTTTAACTATATTATTTTGTATTTATTCTTTACAGAACATGATTACTCACATGGAATGGCTTTTATTGCCTTGAGTAAAGGTTGCAAGGGTCCACTGAAGTTGATAGAAAGCAAATACTACTGATAAAGAAAAGTACAAAGCAAATTATACATATGCTAATACCTTAATGCAATAATATCAAACATGGTGGGCCATCTGGTGTAAATCATCATAGCTCTGATGAAGTCAATGGATCTGGAGCAATTTGCATCAGATAAGAACTGATGTACTTTTTTATTTTTATTTTTTCAAGAAAAACATTATTAAGAAAAATTGCTTTTGAAAATTTACAGCTGTGTGTTAGGAGAAAAAGACTGAACAGTAATCAAGTACATTAGGTTCCTATTATATATATATTATTTATTTAAAATAAATACTCTAATGACTCTCCTTTTTAATTATTGAACATTGAGCATCTTCATTACTAAGACTTTCAGCTGCCAAATAACATATATAAGGTCGTCACAGCATTTATGTTGAAGGTTATTGTAATGCCAGACTTCACTGCAGCACAGCATAGAGAAGCGGAGTCAAAGCCATCAAGGAAAATGTAAAGGTAACTCTTAACTTTGTGCACTTCATTAACAAGGCATGGATTTTTTTAATTTTTTTTTTTTCTTTTTACTGTCACTCCAACTTCTGTAATGATCACCAGATATTGCCAAGATCTTTTCCAAAGATTCAGAAATTTTCTAAAACCTTTAGGCCTCTTGCAAAGCAGCAATACTATGTGGGGTTGTATGCCCTACTGCTCCTTCTGGCCAGGCCACTGTGCCCCCTACACAGACACCCAGATACCCAGTCTAAGTAACCCTGAAAACTCTCCTTAGCATTACTGTTTCTCCACTTATCTGCATCACAAGCTCAACCTGTGCCCACTTTTTCTAAGCTTTTTACCAGTCCCAACAGGTGGGTCATCTTCAACCTTCCTCTCCCATATGGCCAGAGTGCTGTAGATCCTCCTGTCAAATACATTGCATGATCTTTATTCACAAATGGAAACAAGGATGGGAAGAGAGTCTTCCAGGAGCATGTTGGTCCCTATGCCTCCAACAGGAGATCAAACACTGAAGTGATAAAAAACATGTTAAAAGCTGCTACATATATCAGGGTGATAAAAAGGATGTCCTGCACTTGGTTTAGGAACAGTCAAGAAAAACAGAAAGCAGAGGTAGATGCATGTTTTAGCAGATATAGGTGTACATATTACTTGAAAATATTAAATATTAAATAAAAGAAATGTAACTAAAAGAAATGAATAATAAAATCCTGTTCCTCCATTTCACAGTTGCAACAAATGTTGGAAGGACTTATTTTAGTCACTTCATCCAAACTCCTGCTCAAAGCAGATATTGTACAGTGGGGAATGTCCTTTATAGTTAGGGAAGATGGGTATTTTAAGCAGATTAAGAAAATAATAATAATAGGAGGGTACATCCTACTGGAAAAAAAATCAGATTCCATAGGTAAAGTATGCAAAAGTAAGCAAAACATTAAAAATTCACATTCTGTTCTGCTCGTAGAAAACATCAATCATTTTTGACCAGCTTAACTGGTCAAATTAGCAGAAAGCAGATTTCCAATTCAAATGGAGTAATATAACTGGAAAACAAAATATTAACTGATGCTTAACCAAGTGTTGGAAACTAAGTCTCCAAATTGACAGTCGATCATAACAAATTGACACAAATGTTAAATATTCAAGAGCTATCCACAGGAGAAAAAAGAAATTGAGCAATGAATACATATAGGGAGGGTGAGTGACTGACTACATATGAGGAAACTGAGACACAACATTGAAAATTTACCAGCCATTGGAGCTAACACAGATTTCCTAAAATCCATTTAGCAAGCTTTCTCAGAGTCTGGGTAGCACAGGCAGAAAAGAATAATTGTCTTTAAATAACTTTTAATCTGATGTTGTTGGAATTGTCTCTCTTTCTGCACATGCCAAATAACGATTTTGAAAAGCACTTATTCTTCAAAGTACATGATACTGTAATTTGGGGGGGTGGGGGGTGGGGGTGGGAGGGAGGATGTTCAAAACCAGGTTTGGTGCATTTCCTAGGAGCACAAAGAGCATACAGCACTTTGTAACTGACTCATCTTTAATGAGGTCACACTTGTAACTGATACATAAAATAATTACAGGTAAGTGAAAATCAAGCTTTCTTTTTACACCATTGTATTTTTAAAAGGCAGCTTTGGGAACAACTCAGCTTCACTATCTTTTAAATGGGTGTCAGTATCAACCTTACCACAAAGGTATTTATAAGGCCACATGCATGTTTACAAAACCACTACAAGCATATGAAGTCTCAGAGATTTCATTAACTCATCATAAATTATCAGATATTTAATGTTTCTTACTATTTTATATATATTATATATATATGTCTATATATATATATAAATGCACAACTGTGTGAGTGGAAAAGAATTTAAAAAGCAAGCCTGCCCATTCTGCTGATTCTTGGCATAGCTGACTGAATGGCGAAGGGTTGATGCTGGTGATGTCTTGTTTTCCTAGTTGTTGTGTTTTGGGTTTTGCTAAAAGCAAGAATTTTCCTGTTATACATTCATCTGTACTTCCCCACAAGCACTTGAGGGATAGTCTGTAATGTGGGATAGTCTGTAATGTTTCAGTGTTACTGATATAGTGGGGTTCTTACCAAGGGGATCTTCTGTAGATGGAGATTAAGCCAAGCACAAATCAATACTCACAGCCGGGGCACAGCTCATTGGGCCTATTTTGTGTAGTCTTCCAGGATGAAATGTATAGCAGAATAAATTTGTCATAAATTATGTTAACCTTTTTTTTACAAAAAAAAAATCAAAAAACAACCCCCCCAAAAAAAACATAATAGCCTAATTCTTGCTCTCTTGGTTGCATCCCATTCCCATGCAAAGTATTTCTCTGAACCTTTCTCTCACATGCCAACACTATTTCAGTGTTTTTACATGGATCCCCCAGGCTTAGAGATAATTACGAACAAATTAGCTGGCAGAAGCCCAACATATGTAATTAGATCTATTAAAGCTCAGAAAGTCTCAGTTATTTTTTATTGAAAAACAGGCAGTCAAAACATGTTTAAGCAAAGAAATTTATCATTCTCCTCAAAAACCATCATGAAGTATTTACCCTAAGGAACACTCAATAAGAGGTGAGTTGAAATCTTCGCTAAACCTGAAATAAGAAGCAAGCTGCCTTCTGAAGAATGAGAGGAGCAGCAGATAAACTTAAAGCCAGCAGAAAATATCATCGCTGCTGTAGCAGCAGCCGGCAGATCCTGCCTTGGTCTACACCCTGAATAACCCCTGGTTCTAGTGGGAGCTCGCAGGGCCTAATTTAACCCACATGATGGATTAGCTTCTGTGCGCTGTTGCTTGGCTCTTCCCTCGCCTCAGATAGCTTCCCAGCGCCTATTAATTTTAAGATAAAGTAACATGTGTAATGCTTGTTCTTCATGTGTCATTTCTATCTGTAATTTTCAGGCAGGAGGAACTGCTGAAGTGAATAATTCGTGCCACAACACCTCCCAAAGGCTTTGCAGTGCTGGGCCCTCTGTAAACCTCCTCCTGGAGGCAGGCATTTCCTTCCAGTTGTGGGCACTATCTGTCAGGCGGGTCAGGATCCTCACCAATGCTCTGGAAGTCACTAGTTTGGCCCCACCCAGAAACGTGGGGTCTAAATTAGGTGGCTGTGGAATGCAGAAGGGCAGAAGTGCAAAGAATAAGACCAATAAGTACAGCCAGGTCCACTGCTTCTCCATGGGGTGCCACAACCCATTCTGCAGGATGCATACCTGACACGCTGCACTGCTCACCCTCCTCCCAGAGGCACAGAGTGGCTGAGTCTGGCTGGTCCCTCTGGAGGCCACCTGGTGCCACCCATGCCCAAGCAGGGACACCCAGAGCAGGGTGCCCAGCACCACGTCCCTTCCTTCTGAAGGGCTCCAAGGAAGAGACCCCACAGCCTCAGGGCTCCGTCACCCGCACAGCACAGAAGTGCTCCTGGTACTCAGGGGGAGCCTCCTGTGCGGCAGTTTGTGCCCAGTGCCACCACTGAACACAGCTTGGCTCCATCCTCTTTGCACCCTCCTTTCAGGTATTTACAGACAGTGATGATCCCCCTGAGCCATCTATTCTCCAGGCTGAACAGGCCCAGCTCACTCAGCCTCTCCTCATAGGAGAGGTACTCCAGTCCCTTGATCATCTTGGTGGCCTGATATAATACTCTCTCCAGTATGTCCAGATCTCTCTTGTACCTCGGCACTGGACACTGCATTCCAGGTATGGCCTCACAAGTGCAGAGTAGAGGGGAAGGATCACTTTCCTTGTCCTGCTGGCCCTGTTCCTTCTAATGCAGCTCAGGACATCATCAGCCTCCTTTTCCTCTTTTTCTTACCTGAATTTTCACGTTCATTTTGGCAACAAAAGGTTGGTAATAGATAAAAGGTTGATAGGTAATATCTCTCAACAAAACCTGTCCAGGCCTCCCTGATGCCCTTTTGCTTTCCAGGAGATTTGGACATACATTTTTCATGCTGGCCACCCCTACCAGGCTGGAGTTGTTGGGGAGAGGCTCTGTTCCCCACTTCCAGTGGCCACCAGGTTCATGTCACCACAGGACAGGACACCTCAGGCCCCATGCACCCTGCACATCCAGACACAGTGGCTGGAGGATACTTGCTTGTCTGAGCTGGTGACGTCCCTTCACAGACACCCACCAAGGCAAGGAGAGTGCAGGAACGAGGTCATGTCGATTTGCCTTCCTGCTTTCCCCACACTGGATTTTGATGGAAAGCCCTTTTCTGGGCTGTTTCTTTTCCCTCATAGTTAGGTGACGGGTATGAATTGTCATTGGCAACACTGACTATCATATTTCAGGTAACTTCGTGACAACCAGAGAAATTACAGATGTCAGTTTGCATCTAGTTGGTTTTGTAGAAAAGTCTTTATGACCAGCATTAAATTTATCCTTTTCTGATTGTAGCCTGCTGGCTTATTTTTAATGAGGATGAAGACTGAAAATATTTCAGTTCTAAGCTTAATCGTCACTGTTCCCTTCAGCATGAAAAACAGAGGGGTAGTGTTTTCCTCCTGGCATTTTCTTGCTCTTCCCTCCACAGGCACAGGCAGTCACCTCCGACCACAGCAGAGCAGAGGCAGCGTGAGCTGGAAGTGTTTTTCCCAGGATACGCTTTTACCCTGAATGTTTTTCTAAGAGAAATTTGAAGAAATATTTCATCACATTCTTTTCTTCCTGTACTTCTTTCTCAAAACATCTCCTAAGTCCTATTTCAGGGGATTGTTTTTTAGGAAGTATTACACTTCTGAAATATAGAGTTATTATATATTAAATCTGACCATTAACATCTGTTCACTATTGACTTAAAAGGGAGCACAAGGTACAATTTATTAGTTAAAAGGAGGGGGAGAGAGGGAGAAATGGTCATCAGTATTTTTTTTTTTTTGTGCTTATGCCTTTTAAATAGAGACTGCAAGCATATTTTTTTTTTCTATTCCTTACACAGACTTCTTTATTTTATCATTGCTGCGCATACTGAGATATAGGTCTCCAGCATAACATTTGCACTGTCAGTCATAGGCCTTTTCCCTCTAAAATGTCAGAGATGATGTCTCATTCTCAAGTGTATGAAGACATTATATAGCCTTGTATGCCTCAAGTTTGCTAAAAGTAATCTCTATTATTATCCAAATGTTTCAGAGCTCTGTCAGCAGAGAACAAACCTTCACAGCTAGCAGCACCCAGCTCAAAGGTATTAACAGAAGGTACGTCTGCACCTGGAGTGGCAGAGCATTAGGATCAAAGTATTTACCAGGTTTTCCCTGGACTCCCTCAAGCCATTTACATGCTTTCACCTCCAAGGTATACGTGACTGGGAAAGAGGAATGGGTAGCACAGCTTGGTGACACTGAAACTCCACAGGCCCTGGAAGGAGGAAACGTTCCCTCTCCACATCTGACCCCTGAGCTGTGAAACACAGGGCAGCTCATGAAGGAGGGCTGGGCAGGGCATCACTCATCTCCTGCATCACAGGGAAGTCATACAGCCGGCTCAGCCATGGCTCCAGGTGGGACCCAGCTGGGGCAGGAGGTGCCAGGGCACACCACCTGGGCAAGGGTACATGATTGGTGTTACACAGAAACAAATCCAACAATAGATTTGTGGTTTAAATATGATCTCTGGATCACCTCTGGATCATCACTCAGCTGTGCTGCCTTCAGAATCCTGTCTCCATCAGGCTGCTTCTGTCTCATGTTGGTTCATTTGCTCTTCTCTCTCCTCTATCTACCTTCTCATTAGCACCAGGCATAGGTACCAGCTGTGCATCCATCAGGCAGATTGTGCATACAGCAAATTCCTGCATAACATCAAACACCATTTCCAGGCATGTGCAAGAGCTTCTGCCACATGTTCCTGCCTGTTGTCGTACTGCACTAGTGGGTAGCTCAGGGTCTTTCTGCAAGTGTTTTAAGAGAAAGCATATTCAAAGAAGTATCTGTCTTATTATTACTGCTTCTCTTCACTTCTTTTCTGATGCCAAAAGGGAAAAAAATGAACAACTAAAATATAGTCGTCATATTTATGATCATGTTTATAATACCAGGGCTTGTTCATGCAGCCATTTACTCAAGCCTGGGATTTGTCATTGGTCAAAATTCAATAAAACTATGTGTTTGCAAAGGAAGACGAGACCTAGAGAAGACCTATGACAAATGTATATTCCACTAAGAAAACAATTAGGGTTAAAGAAAGTTAAGGGTTAAAATTACATGACAGTTTAGTGGCTGGAGATGGTATTTATAACTTCAGAGTAATTTTTTTGTTGTTGTTTCAGGCATCTTCAAGTGTTTGAGTTCTGCTTATGATGCAGAACTCCAGAACAGAAAGTAATTACATGAAAGATGTTAATCTAGATGAGGAATTCTGCAGTACCCATAATTAAGGAGAGTGACAGCATGTTAAATACTAGCTAACTAATCTTTGTCAGGGAAGACTGCTCCTGGAACCTGGAGAACCCAATGGAGATCCATCTCCTATGTGCTTTCAAAATACTAATAGTAAGGTTTTAACTTTTCCAGATTCCTGTAATGAGCTCTCACACTCCAAAATCACGTTCTTGCAGGGCAACCTGCACTAACAAAAACCACATTTGTCAGTGCTTTGGAATGGGAATTAGCACTACAGCAAGCAAGCAAGCATAAATAAATAAATAAACAAACAGGAAAAAAATATTTAAATAAATTGCCAAGGAAAAAAAATCTTCAAAAGTATTGAAGATTGGCCTACATGTTCTAGAAGTAAAAAGAGATGTTTTGGAAGGCTTCATGAAAACTACTTGGCTTGCTTTGGCTGTGCAATTCAAATTCATGCAAATGAGATTCAATTCTTGTTCAACTAAGCAGGGACATAGTTTAATTTTATAGTGCAGTGCAGGGGGTGGCCTGTACAGTGAGTGACCCATTAGCCAGCATCCAGACTCAGCAATCTCATCTGTGGTGAGAGGGAGAGCTGGAGTAAAATAGCAAAGGGCTTTGGTCATAAGACTGGCAGAGGAATCCTAAGCTACTATTTTGATGATAACCATGTACCTCTGGCTGTCAGAAAATGCTATGGTGCACAACATGCTAAGTTATAAACATCAAGTTTGTTGGATGATTTTGCTGTCTGTAAATACCATATTGTGTTACAGGATCCCAGAGTGGCTGAGGCCGGCAGGGCCCTCTGGAGCCTCCCGGTGCCACCCCTGCCCAAGCAGGGACACCCAGAGCAGGGTGCCCAGCACCACGTCCAGGCGGCTTCTGAAGGGCTCCAAGGAGGAGACCCCACAGCCTCTGGGCAGCCTGTGCCAGGGCTCCGTCACCCGCACAGCACAGAAGGGCTCCTGGTGCTCAGGGGGAGCCTCCTGGAGGCCAGTTTGTGCCCAGGGCCTCCTGTCCTGGCACTGGGCACTGCTCAACAGAGCCTAGACCCTCACTGCAAATAGCACAGGCTGCACCCTGGCTGTGCATGAGAGGTGGTACCCAGCCTATGATAGCCCCCAAAATGTAGTGTCACCCGAGCACGTGACAGCAGTGTGCACGCAGGCAGTTGGTGCTAAGTAGCCAAATCTTCACTGCTCACCACACGCTTGTCAGCTTCCTCGCAGATGTAGCCAGGGTCAGAACAAATGATGGCAGCATTTAGGATGGTGTCACATCAGGACTCAGCATCACATCTGAGCCTGAGTAGCTGCCTGCTCCAGCTAAGCCAACAAGTGAAATACCGTAAGAGATTTGAAGTATCATTTCCACATGGGAGTGTCAGAAAACGTGGGGCTAGCCAAGGCGCAGCAGAGGGGAGGTGCATCACTCCCACTGCATCCTCCCCAGCTTCGTGCGGTGTCTCTGGCAGGGCCTGCCCCAGCAACACTTGCTACATCTACATGGGGAAATCAAACTGGGTCAGGAACCAGGCTTGTGTGCTGGCACGTGCCATCTGTGCTGGTTAGTTATCCGCCTGCATCCACCCTGGCAATGCCTGGGCACATTGTGGTAGATAATACATGCCAAGGACTTTTCCCAGTAGGCAGCAATTTGGAGGATGAAAAGAGTTCAGGTGCACGGACATAACCTGGTCCATGCTGCCCAACCCTAGGGCTAGAGGGAGGGGCTACACGGTTTTCTGAGGCCAGGCGAGGACGTGAGCGCTGCCTGGGAGCAGGAGCACAACATTCAGGGTGCTGCTGCATGTGAGCAATGGAGCAATATGTCCCCTTCCACTCCCGCCTCTGGCCCCTGAGCTTTGTGTGGCCCAGCCTGGAGAAAAGGTCTGTCTCAACAGTTTTAAGGAAACAAATAAAATATTTTCAGTATTTTAGTGCACTTCAATTTGGCTTTTTTTAGTTGAGATGTGCTGGCACAAGATATGCTTTCACAGGGAAAACATTATTAAAAAAAAAAAAAAAAAGCAAAAAAGCAATAACCCTATCCTAATTAGTCATCTTACATTTATGAAAGCTGCCTTGTGAATAAATTGTGTTTTAAGCATGATTGAATGTCAGACTTCAGGGAGAAAAAAAAAATAAAAATCCAAATGAATCAAATACTTTGCAGAAGTCAGTGATAACTTTTACAACTCTTTGGAAATGAAAACAACTAAACCTTTTATTCTCCTGCTATAGGCCAAAGTTCAAAAATTGGAGAAAGGTCGCTTTTAAACAGACACATTCCATCTGATCATTGTTTAGGTACCAAATGTGAAAGTCATCACAGATTTATGCAGTAGCCACCAATGAAATTCTATTCGATATAAATCAATGAAATTGGATCTATTCAGATTGATGGGGATAGGGGTCAGGGAAGCATGCCCATTCCTCAGCAGTCAAAGTGACAGATTGTGTAGGTTTTCCACAAATCTGACGTGGTTTCTTAATTAGAAACATAAAGGAAGCGGATATACAAATCCCACTAGTATCCGGTGGAAATGAGAGGAGAATGCCAAATGATAAACCAATATTTATAGGGGATTGTTTCCAAGAATTTATTACATTGTTTTTTCATTTAATTACATTGAACTGGTCCTATAGAAATACTATAAAGAATATAAATGAGCTCTTCTTTTAACAAAATCGCAAATTCCATCATTTAAAATGAGCTAATTAGTCTAGCTAAATACATTTGAGATCTGCTAGGAAATCCCAAGGCTTAGTCTGCTTACAGAATAATCACCTTAGCTGACATCTCTCAATGGAAAAGTCTAACCTTTATGGGGCACTGGGAAAGGCGATCTCATATATTATTCCAACATTTACAAATCTCTAAGGCAGCTGGACCCATTTTTAGAATAAAATCATGCATATTGTATGAATTGTGTTTCTTTATTAGCATTGAATAAAATAATTGTGTGTTTGTGAAAGAAGGAAGCAAGCAGCATTAAAACTCTTTGCCACAAAAATCACCTGTATTATTATTATTAGTTTTTAATTTCTTTTTCTGTTTTTCTAAAAGAAAAACCTTTAGGAAAATACTGGCTTAAAAAACAACAACAACAACAACAAATAAAACATAAAACCACCACCACAACAACAAAAAACACTCCCTAGGAAAATACTGGCTTATTTTCTTTCTTTTCTTAAGAAAGAAAAAACTCCTCTAGCAGCATTCAGAATCAAATAGGGGCAAATATGTCCCATTTCCTCTCAGTCATATCGTTAAACCAGATTCTGGTTTGATTTTAATTGAAAAAAAGCCACCTCGGGAAATTGCTGGAGTCAACACTTTCTTTGAAATCAGAAATAGTAGTCAGGAACTACTATTCCAGACCAATAAAAGTGTAACAGCACATATGAAAACAGACAAACACTGTGAGGCAGCAGAAGATAGTGTATATTTCTTGCAGAAAGAAGTCACATCAGGCATTCTTCCAAGTACTATTATTGTTAAAAAACAATTTGTATTATAATAACAGCTTAGATTTTTATTTGTATATCCCTTTCATTTAAAAATATATGCTACATCCTGTAGAAGAATTTAAACTTAACTTCACAAAATTACTGAGAATTTTATGTCTTAATAAAATGTATGTGTGTAAGAAGCTTAAAAGTATTTGCAAACCTTGGCTTTTCAATCACATTTAAAACAAAAGCTAATGGATACAGTTTGGCAAGAGAGTATAAATGAACAGGAGCTATCAATAGTCAGTGTCATTTCATATTTGTGTAGTTTTCCATAGGCAGCATGTAAAGTGAAGGACTATGTATAGCTATAAGGACTGGGGATGTGGACAGAGATCTTGCCCACAGTGTGGGACAGTGAAGAAAGGAGCTCTACAACCTCTGCCTGAAAATCTAAAGAGTGGGTAATGAAAGGTGGAATCAACCCCTTTACACGGAATGATAGGCAATACGAAGGTAAAGTTTTGAAAAGTTTTCAGGTCTGATACATAGGAACTTCATTTTGAAATGAGGAAGGGAGCCAGAGGACTAGAATCACAGAATCATAGAATATCCTGAGTTGGAAGAGACACTTAAGAATCGAGTCCATCTCCTGGTTCTGCACAGGAACACCCAAAAATCAGACCACATGTCTGAGAGCGTTGTTCAAAGGCTTTTTGAACTCCAGCAGCCTTGGTACTGTGACCACTGACCTGGAGAGCCTGTCCCAGGGTGCAGAACTTTTCCCTAACCCCCAGCCTGACCCTCCCCTGTCCCAGCTCCATGCCGTTCCCTCGGGTCCTGTTGCTGTCCCCAGAGAGCAGAGCTCAGCACCTGCCCCTCCGCACCCCTCGTGAGGGAGCTGCAGGCCGCCATGAGGCCTCCCCTCAGTCTGCTCTGCTCTGGGCTGAACAAACGAAGGGACCTCTGCTGCTCCTCATGTATCTTCCCCTCCAGACCCTTCACCATCTTTGTAGCCCTCCTTTGGACACTCTCTCATAGTTTTATGTCTTTCTTATAATGTGGTGTCCAAAACTGCATGCAGTGTTCAATGTGAGGCCAGAGCAGCGCAGAGCAGAGCAGGACAATGACTTCTCTCTATCAGCTAGCAATGCCATGCTTGATGCACCCCAGGGTATGGTTGGCCCTCCTGGCTGCCAAGGGCACACTGTTGACTTGTACTCAACTTGCTGGTGACCAGAACCCCCAGATCCCTTTCCACAGGGCTGCTCTCCAGCCTCTCATTCCCCTGTCTGTACATGAAAGCCAGGGTTGACCCATCCCAGGTGCAGTATCTACACTTGCTCTTGTTAAACTTCATGTGGTTGGTAATTGCCGTGCTCTGTAACTTGTGGAGATCTCTCTGCAAGGCCTCCCTAAGGGAGTCAACAGCTCCTCCCAGTTTAGCATCATCAGCAAACTTACTCAGTGTACCTTCAAGTCCTGTGTCCAATTCATTTATGAGAACATTGAAGAGAACTGGATAAAAAATGGACCCTGTAGAACCCCACTAGTGACTGACTGACCACCAGCCCCCATTTACTATAACCCCTTGAGTCTGACCTATAAACCAACTGTTCACCCGTCACATTATACTCTAGCTGTATGCAGGATATTTTGTACAGAAGGATACTGTGAGAAACAGTATCAAAAGCTTTGTTGAAATCCAAAAAGAACACAATTGGCTTCCCTTGGTCAACTAGGGGGTTGTCCTTGTCATAAAAAATAATAATAATAATAAAAAAAATTAAGTTTGTTAAACAGGACTTTCCCCCTCGTGAACCCAAATTACAAAGAAAAGTATTGTGGTCAAAGCAATGGGTCAGAAAAATTACCTATGATGCAGTATGCTGGATGGAAGTGAAGGACGAGACTGCATTTATCAAAAATAAAAAGAGCATATAGGAAAAATCAAGATATGAGCAAATGAAAGCCGAAGGGAGAGCTTTAACTGCACAGTTGGATAGGAATTGCCATGTCTTAGAGATGGTAGGCAGACTTTTTTCTTTCCTCACTCCTTCATCCAAGTGTGGAAACTTAGAAAGCGATGTGGGAAGATGATTTGTGCGTTATATGGAGTGACAGATAGTGCTGCTATCTGCAGTGATGATGATGGAGAAAAGCATTCGAAGCTTCGAGACTGATCATAACATTTCCAAGTACAAAGGAGATATCTCAGATGTAAATGGACTTATAAATGGTGAACAGAGATGGTTCACAATCAGAAGACATTTTATCCCCTTTCAGCAGAGAGCTGTTGCCATTTTATTTAGTAACATGTGCCAGGCTGTTTTTTGGCTTTGTGCACCACCACTCATGTTTGTACAGCTGTACATGCCTTCTCCCTCCTCCAGCAGGGTGCTCTTGTCTGTATTGGCTCCTGGAAGAGTCCCTTGCTCATCTTTGTCCCCAGACTGCTGGGATGCCCTTTCCATGAACACTCTTCCATGGAGAAATTACAATCATTGCAGCCCAAACTACGCCAGAGAAGTTACGCAGTATGGCTGAGTGCACAACAGTTCCATGTCTTGTTTAAAAGAAGTAAAGATGGATTTAGTTCACCAGGATAGTTTTGTTTTACTAGACCCAACCTAAGAGTGTCTCTATTGGGAATTGAAGAAAATAGAAGAAAAAACATAGAGGAGGAAGTTTGTAAAAGAGACCTCCAGAAGAAAGCACAAACTTAACTAACTCATCATCAAGAAACAGCTCTACTGAAAGCCTCTGCCACTGCATTTTTGCTGCCAGACAGAAAAAGATGTGATGGGCAATTTTCTGTAGTATGCAGCAAGCCTGGCTTTCTATCCACAGCAGGCCATGGGACTGATTGGATCAATTTTAGCTGTTATATAGCACTTCATACATACTAATCAATCATCCTAGCACTAAGGAGACGCAAACAAGCATGCTGCCCCTGTTTAACAGGGAAAATTAGGGCCAGATTGTTTTATGAAGCTCTACACTCATTGTGAAAGTCACACCTTAAAGCTCTCCTGATTATTAGTATTTATTATCAGCACTACAGTATAGCCTGTGCACCCCAAGCCTCAGCTGTATTAGGTGCTATATATAAAAGCAGAAGAAAAAGATGTTCCCATGCTCCAATGAGCTTATTCTGATCTGGCTGCTTAGCAATATTGAAATGTTTTGTTGAATAATAAGATTGAATAAACAGACAAGGTATGTGGCATGTACTCAAATATTTTTTAATGAAAATTTCTGACCCAAATGACCCTTGAAAGGTAGAAGCTGTCATTCTGAGAAATGTGTATGGACAGGCGTCATCCTTTATGATGCAGAATCTAACACGTTTTCAAAGCACTGGCACCAAAAGTAGAGAGACTTAGGGACAGGTTTTGGCATAAATATTGAGGAAAACTGCCTAACACTGGAAGAAACTGAAAAGTTTACACCTTTTTGAGAATTTAAATTAACCTACAGTGCTTTAGGGTATTTTCCTTTAGAATATATATTCTGTCTTATATGGCACTGTACAATACATATAGCAGAGGATACCATTTTTTGAGAAAGCAAATAAGCCTCATGACACAAATTCTACTCAGTGTGCTCATGCAAACATTCTTCATATTGAATTGAATAGGGCAACTTATGAAAAGTAGAGAAGAGAATTTGGTCCATTATGTAGCTATCAGATTTAAATTACACCAATAACTGAGATGCATGGGGTATCAGTGACAGGAACATTGGACCTAGAGTGTATGATTACTCAATTACTCCAATGTCTGTTGGATGCTTAAAGGCTAAAACAATTTTGGGTTCCTTCCAGTCAGTGCATATCACTGTCAGCTCTTCAGATAGTTTACCTTTCCCAAGAAGCTTTTGCTTACCTTATCACCTTCCCAGATCTGCTGCCTGCATTCTCCAATTACTGCATTTAACTGCAAGCCACGTTACATATACTTTACACTTCATCTTTATCTGTTCCATTTCGGTGATGTGATATTAGGCAAACATCTTAAACTTACAGCAGTGGGCTTTAAGTCACTGACATCTTATATTTATTTCCCCAAAAGCTTTCAGTTTTAGCAGGAGCTCAAATGGAGCTCTGAGAAAGTGAAGCAGGGAGCCGTATCCACAGCTGTGAAGACAGTCTGGCTAATGTAAGTATTCTTCAATGCAAGGCAAAAGGGGTAAAAATCTGTACTATTCTTTGTAGTTCTGAGCAAATTCATGAAGGAGATCACAAAATGGATAGTTGAATAGAAAGCTGAAATGGATGGTAATCTAAAAAAAAAAAAAAAAAAAAAAAAAAAGGAGGAACATGAAAAAAGGGGTCTAATCAACTGAAACAAATAAAATGAGTTTATAAAAGAGAACACATTAGTCAGAAAGATTTCTTAATAGTATTGTGATTCCTATTTTTAAAAAAATCTTAAAGGAAATCATTTTTGCACACAGTGAGCCAAAAATAGGTATTTCTCCCATTACACATTTTGATCTGATTTAGGTTCACCCCACAGTACCACTGTTTGAAATGTAATGCATCAATCAGGGAAATAGCTAACCTGTAGAACGCCCATAAAAGGAATGTGATTAATACTTAATAACCCGAATCAAACTTGTTCATAGTTCTGGTTTGTCACATGGGTCTTGAATGTGCTTCTATGTGCTTATAAAATGAATCCATAACCAAGTGGCTTCTACTTCCATACATGTTTTAAGTATCAGTCATTGCTTCTTGGTTTGTTGCTTCTCTGAACACTTTTCTGCTCCAGAACTAAAGGAGCAGTTATGTAAAGCAAAAAAAAAAAAAAAAAAAAAAAAGTCAAATGGAACAAACTTATCACTGCCAATACATGCAAAATCTTGTTTATCAATAAAGGGAAAGAAGAAGAAAACCAGCAATGATTACAAAATAAACAAGTTATTAAACTGCTTCTCTAATATTATTATATTATTTAAAATACTGTTGTAACATGATATAATAATGGACACATTGAAAATACCACCTAAAAGAGGGGCTTTTCATATAACTCTAGAGTACTTGTAATCCTTATGCCTTCAGGGTAACAGTTCAGGCCCACAAAGCTATTCTTTGAGGGCTAGAAACTTAAATACCTTTTCAGAGCTAGGCTGTAGTCAGAACTGTGTCTCTGCAAGAGACTTTGCAGGCACTACATGCACTGGTTTACGTCCCTCTTTGAGTGAGTGACATGAGCTCAGAGAATATTCTTCTTCAGGGAGGTACCTAAGCATTTACCTGACCATAAACAAATTCTTAAACAGTGCTGGCTGAAAAAGCACGCTTTCTTGAGAGGGTACCATCAGAACTACTGGTTGCTTAGCAGCTTTGTAGATCATATTTTTCCTGGAGGACACCCTATTTAAAATTAAAGGCACAAAATTTTAAAATACCAGGTCCAAGTCACACACACACACCCCACCCATGTGTACATAAAACTCAGTTGTATGAATTCATGGAGTGCCTTGCCCAAAAAGGCCATATAAATGCACTCTGTTATTCACAATTTAAGGAAAAAAAAACTCTCTGGATAGTTATATTAATCATTGATTGGAACTTTTCAGACTTTGGATCTGGTAATCCAAAACCTGCCTCAAATTGAAAAAAAAAAAAAAAAAAAAAAAAAAAGGATGTTGTAGTAGTTAATATGAAAGTGGAATTTTGCTGATTGAACTATTTATCTGGTAGTGTTTCAGATAATTAAACTGAGCTCTGAGTAATATGAAAGGGTATTGTTATGGTCAGTTTTTTATCTTCTAGCACTGCAGGGCTGTTGGGACTTGAAAATTATATGCAGGCAGGTTTGGAAGGGGTCCAAGGTAGACCACACCGGACTCAGTAACATCTGGTGCATAGGGCTTCGATTTTTTAAAAGTGTGTCTTGACAGCTGTAAAATAGCAATGACATACATCTCTGACTAAAGGCTAAATGTAAAGCTGGCAGCAAGTTAAGTGTATGACATTTGGAAAGGCATTGCTCTGGTCTCAAAGCTGGGTACAACCACCCCGGAATATACACAAAGACATTCCAGTTATGCTGTAAAGAATTTGTTTTACATTGGGTGAATGGGAAATACTTGTAAAACCTTCTTCTTTGACTAGCATTTCTCCTGCCTTTTTAATGGTTAACAAGTTGAATAAAAAAAAAAAAAAAAAAAAAAAAAAAAAAAGAAAACAGTTCAAACAGTTCTAATACTTTGGGCCAGCACTGGGAAGTTACTGGCAGATGATATCTAGGTGACCTCAGAAACTGGCACTGTGGTATGCTGATATGCATCAATCTAATCACTGAATTTGATCAGTTATATATTTTTAGTTTTCAAATAAGATTTTTATAATGTGTATGCAACTTCTCCCATAAATGGGGTCTGTACTTTTCTCCACAACAGTGTTTAAACATGCTGTTCCTTTCTCTGGTGAATCCATAAAATTGCCTTCCTGTCTCTCCTCCAGTGCATAGAGAAAGGCGAGGGGAAAAGAGATGCTGTGACAGGCTGAGGGCAGCCTACTGCCATCCACCCCCCCGGCGTCTCGCCACTGCTGGCACGCTGCCCGTCATCAGGGACAGCTGTTAAGGGAAGAAGGAAGATAGCAGAAGTCAAAGTTTATCCCCATATGTTTCTGGCCAGCTCCAGTGCCAAAATGCGTATTTACTCATTTTCTCCACTTACCAAATGTTTGCTACACTTGCTTGCTCCCTGCGGCCTTAAATAAAAATGCCTCTGGGACAGGTATCACAATATACATCCCTGAGCACCCTGAGAGGCGCAGTGCCCCTACTTTGCTGCGATGGTGCTGTGGGGGCAGGAAACAGCATCTTAGCTGGTGTATAGAAAATTCCCTAAAAAGACTTCTTTCTATATTTAGAAAGAGGTGGAGGGAAGAAAAGAGATGGCTCTTACAAAGCAATAATGAACTGATGTATTTGATCATGAGTCAGAACTGGATATATAGAAAATTTCAAAATTTCATTAAAACAAAACCAGCCAACCAAAATCAAAACAACACAACAAATGACATTTTCATGATAAAAAAAGGAAAAAAAAAAAAAAAGAGAATAATTTTCTGTTATTTGAACTGCAAATTTATAGTAAGAAAAAGTTCTAGTGAGAAAAAAGATTTTGGTAAATCTATCTATCTATCCTAAACAAATAAAAGTCAATCATGTCATTACAAACATAGACTGCCTTAAAAAGAAGTTATTCATTTGGGTTGTTTCAGGTTTGTGCATGGTCAGTTTTACCATGCCTCAAGAACAGTCAGCTTCTTGGGGGACACTGCAAGACATACGCAGGGGGATGGGATGACCTCAATCTCAGCCTTCCAAGCTAACTTCCACCTAGCAAACACAAGTGCTGGAACCTCACTGCACAAAACAAAATAGGCTGAGGTTGTTCATTTTTTTTTTTGTTTAATAGGGCCAGTTCGGTTGTCTATTAAATTCAAATTGATTTGCCCTATCTGTACCCGACCACTCTGGAATCATGAGAAAAATGTCAGAGGTCTCTAATGGGGGAGTTCTCACCCCCCTGAATTTCAGTGTTCAGCCACTTCATTGCCAGGATGTGAGGAGCGAGCAAAGCACAGAGGCTGGGCTCCCAGGGAAGCACAGCAGGGCAGCTTGCGTAGGGCGAGGACTCTTGGCTTTAGCACTTGGAAAGAAAGAGGAAGGTGAGGAGGAGTTTCCTTGTAGTTAGAATCACCATGAAATGGATGTGTTTTCTTTTTACTGAAGCTCATCGCTAACCTAAACACATGCCCTAAATGTCTGAGACAGTAACTACTTACCAAAAAAAAAAAAAAAAGCAAACCTGTGATAAGTAAAACATTTTCTCTTACTCATCACCTGAAAGGTCCAAGGGATCCTACTGAGAGCAAACCCCTCCCAGCTACACACTGCCTTGGGTGCACATTGAAGTTACAGCTACAGTAATTAGCTCCAGTTAATATTTCAGTTAAGCATGGACTGCATATGTACAATGGGCTGAGTCATTTCTCCTTGGGACTCTGTGCGCGGAATCCTTTTTCTTCTGCATTACATGAAATATAGCACTTCTTTGTTGTGGTCCTGAAGAAGCCACTGTGTGTAACCCCCCGCCGGCAAGGCACAGAGCGGGGCACACAAAGCCCAGCACCACACTGGCATGTATAGCACCAGTTCCAGCTGTCTGGAAGCCACTTTATGAAGCTCTGAGACAACTTTGAGAAATACCCCAACAAAACACCTGCAAGATATGCTCACTTCAGAAATATATATATTTATTTTTCATTTAACAGCATCTGAAACCATTAGGTCAGCAAATAATATTGTTCCTGAAAGTGGAAAAAAATAAGCCAAGCCATTTTCCTTCCAAAGTCTGAAACAAAATTCCTAGGCTGTGAACATCGCCAATTTTTAACCCGCAATTACGTTTTTGCTGGGTTTAAATCTCAACTTATTGCAAGCTGCGACTCATTTTTTTACACCATACCAACTCCATACTTAAAACGCAGTCACTATTTCCAGTATGTTAGATTGGTTATACCAGCAGTGGTTTACATTAAGAGCTTAAAAAGGGCTAAGGAACTATTTACAATAGGAATGCTCTTTGCACAGGTTAAGCAGGGAGAAGTAAAAATGCAAGAGCTAGAAATGGTATCATTTGTCTTCAGAACACAAAATTGCCTATGGAAATACTCCACTGCTGAGCAAACCTTTCACAATGACCAGGGTAAAGGACAAGCAAGAGTTTCACTATTAAGCAATGGGACTCAGTAATAGGTCTGGCACTGCTGCATGCCTCCTGTCTGTGCAGGAGATGAAAAGGTGAAGAGATAACAAAGGATTGAAAAGGTGAAAGACACAGAGTTTTGTGCATGCTTTCTCAGGATACTCTGGACCTGACTTAGGGGAGAAAAATTCATCCCTTCTTCAAGGTCCCCCACGTGCACCATCTTTTATAAGGTCAGGCTTTACAGTACTAACAGCTTATTACTTTCACTTCTTTTTCACTTCTACATGGAAAATGCTATTATTACTAGAAAAGAATTTGCGGCTTTTCTTCCCCATCTGAAAATATTCTTCCTGATTTGAAACATAGGGAGCATGGAAAAGGTCCAGCTACAACCTGAAATACACACCAGCTCCCACGTAATACCACAGCCGGGGACAGCTTTACACTGACCTGTAATTCCAGAAACGACCGATCAATTTTCCTAAGGCCCAAATACCTCAAAGGTCAAGAAAAAGGCAAATGTGCTTTCTATAACCAAATTTGAAAGGAATAAAAATAATGACATAAAACCACATCACCTGAAAGTGCATTCACTCAGTAGCATATCGATGCTCACTCATAACGATGAGCTGAGATAGGGGTAAGCTATAGAGAAGGCTACTGGATGGAAAAATACAAACCCTGTTTCTAGATAGTACTTCCAAGGCATGCCCAAAACCACTCACAAACCTAAACTCGCTTCTCATTCATGCTGTGTGGACACAAGCAAGGCCCTGCTCAAAAACACAAAGCAACTCATTCTTGTGAGCGATTGTCAGGAGAGAAGGCCTGGGCTCTTGGGAGCATGGGTCATCCGTCAGCATGCACATGCCACAGGTGACCACAGTGTTACAGACCAGAGGTCTTTTGGTGCTGTTGGGATCCCTTCGTTTGTTGTCAGTGGATGTTTTAGATCATGAAAATACCTGAAGGGAGGGTGCTGAGAGGATGGAGCTGGTCTCTTTTCAATTGTGCCCAGTGACAGGGCGAGAGGCAACAGGCACAAACTGAAGCACAGGAGGTTCTGGCTCAATAAGAGGGGGCATTTCTTCAATATGAGGGTTGCCCAGAGAGGCTGTGGAGTCTCCTTCTCTGGATGCCATCCTGCACAACATACTCTAGGTGATCCTGCTTGGCAGGGGGTTGTACTAGATGATCTTCAGAGGTCCTTTCCTACCTTGGCCATTCAGTGACACTGTTATGCCTCTAACCAGCTTGCATGGAGCACCAGGGGTCCCTCACCCCATGGCAAGCTCTGTTGTTGTGCTCAGGCGTGACGACTTTAGTCCTGCTTTTACCGCATTGCTGGGAAGAGGGAGAGCCAAACAGACACGTAAGATTTCGGGTCGTTAGGAGTTTGCTCCTTCCCAAAAGACAAGAGTGGCTTTTGCTGCTCTCTGTAGGAAGGACAGCAACTTTCATATGTAAAAACTTTGTTCGTATGTGACAACTCAAATCATATCCCAGCCATGGTTATCAATCCAGATACACTACCTGCTTAACCAAAACTCATTTCGGGCCAATGTAAACTGAAAGGAAATCCATACAGTAGTGTACCCCATGTAATTACAGTGGATTAGATTTAATTTCCCATTTAGTTTACACTGTTGAGCGTTCGGTAATGCCACAATAACCTCCACCCATGAATAAAGTGTGTTGCTCTTGGATCTCCTCCTTGGAGATCTTAAAGAAAAGCTGCCTGGCTCTGTTCCCAGCACAGTGATCTGTGGTGGGTGAGCTCCTTGGCTGAGTTGGGTACTACATGAACAATTTAGCCAGATTACCCGGATAATTATTTTCATAGTTTCACCTCTCTAAACATCCATATATACAGTTGTAAATAAAATTATGATCAAATAGAAGCTCTCTGCATGGCATTAAAAAAGCTTTGACTCCACACAAACCTGATTACTGTGTTTTTTCGACAGTTGCATGGAAAAAATCAGGCAGTGGGTGACATGGTGAGAACACAGCAATGTCTCTGAATGACTTCTGCAGAAAGATTCTCCTTATCCTGAATCCTGCTATTCAACTCATGCTAAAGCAATATTCCCCATTAAAAAACACATAGGGTGGGAGGAGAAAGGTAATACGGAACCAGACATAACACATTATAGAAGTATATGGTTGCAACCCTAACTGCATGACCTTGACAAGCAGATGACAAGGCTTAGCCCATTCTCAGCCTAAAAGGAATTAGGTTTTCTGCTACACTTAGGTCAAACCCTTCCAGTTCCCAGTGAATCCTCCAAGCACAGACAGACATGCAGCGTATGGGCCACTATGCCTTCCACATCCTCCAGTGGGCATCTCTGGGTCACATTAACTCACTGGTTTCACTTGTGAAGATGGTAAAAAGCTGGCATTCAAAAGCATCTTGGGTCTCAGAGCTCCACAAGCTCATGGGGAACTTGTCCCCAGGGCTGAAAACTCCTGTACAGCTCGGCTGGAGGGAAGGCTACCTCACAGTGAACAAATACAGCAAGTTCTGATATACTATACCTCATCAAGTAGATGGTTTATCAGGGCTTAAACCTCACTATACCCCATAAACATGTCCTTTAAAAGAGCCACTCGTAAAGTGGAAACAACACATCCTGCAAAGGGAAAGTGTGGCCTACAGTTAACTTATTTATTCCTATCTAGCATACTACAGACGTCCTGATTTTTACAGCATTACATGTTTTGAACCTTTTCAGTAAAGTGGAGGTTTCTCATTTCAGTCTAACTGCTGTTAATCTGTTCCAAATGTTAACATTGCAAATAAGGTCTGGTTACCATCTCTGCCCCAAGTCGATAATAGGAACAGAGCTGATCAGCATCTGGTTTAGTTCAGAGTACAACTTGCTGCCTAATACTGCAGAATTTGGGTTGGAAGATCGTTGCATTTCATGAACACCACAAAAAAAATTAAACTAACAACACTCACATACAGTCATGTGTCATTATTTATTGCTCTATAGGCTTGCTAAAGATGGAATATCGCATTACTAATTTTGGCAAATTCCAGCACACATAAACAGGCCAAAACCTCTTAACATAAATTATACCAGAGCTGCCTAATGATAATTAAAAAAATTCAGTTGCTTATTTTCCAGACTTAAGATGGAAAAATAGTTTAAAAATAAGACAAATTTTTAAATCAGTTTCTTATTTTGTTATGAACTTTAAACATTTGAATTGTTGTGTGTCCAATTCATTGCAAGGTACTTGATAATACAGCACTTTGAATGTATAGAAAACTATGCTTATAATTAAAAAATGGCCTAAAATGGATTTATAAAACACAAATTAGTATTTTAAGGGAATACAATCATTGCCCTAAAAGTTATAAAATCAAGTTCATGCCTACATCAAAATAAAACCTTCTGCTAAGTTAAATCAGAGCTGAATCTGATCCCCAATATACAGTGTGATCCATCTGAGGATTAGCTGTGACCCATTCAGTGTTCTGAAACACCTCTCCCTTTCCCTTCAAGCACTTTTTATACTTTATTCCAAAAAAACTTTACTGTATGATCTATCCTTTTGCAGTTGAACCTTTAAAAGATTCTGCATACGACACATCTCAATGACATTTTTTTTCTTAATCTAGATGGCAGATTATCCTTTATAAACTCAGTTAAGACTACAGGATCAAAAGCTCTTGACATGTACAGAAAATATACAGAAAATAAACCATGAATAAGTAATGAAAGTTTTAGGTCAGTATGACATTCTAATTTATACCCATCAACTATTCATAATAAAGTTCAATTTGAACAAAAAAAAATAACCACCTCAGACATTATTATTATTATTATTTTTTAACTAGTGCACAGAATGGTTAAAAAATCTGGAGTCTGTATAAAATGTACATGAATTCTGCCAAATTTACCCTACACTTCCCTGTCATCTTAAGTCCTGACTGCGGTGACCCACATGACATAAATTTCTTGTTACCTGTGAGAAGTGGCTGGGCACAGAAATTACTTCTTTCCCCAGACAGATGTAGTTGTTTGGTCAGCCAACTGGTAATACAATATTTATGATGTTAAACAGGATAAAACTGGTAAGTGCTGTATTAATTTCGTGGCAACACCTCCAAGCAGTGACTTTTTGTGCACAACAGGTGCCATTGATCCAATTCTGCATTAGCGAAACCTGAAGCAGAAGAAGCCCAAGCTACCAAATTGCTTTCAGTTGCAAAGCCATGTCAGCAACACAACTCAGTTAGTGGCAGGCTTCTGCATGCTAATGATGAGCGATGCCATCGCCCACATATTAACAAGATTTCTCTCATCATAATAGATGGCCTAATTTCTCTTCCACTCTGCAAGGGGAAAAATAATTCATCGAAGATAATTTCCAGCAAACTTACCTCTTTTCTGCATACAGATTTCATCAGAAAGATTTTGAGGCAGGTGGGATCATACCCTCACAGGCTGAATGCTTCAGGAGGTAAGACACCTTCCTGCTACCACAAAACCCAGCATTTACAGGTGTCTTTTACAGAAAGATGGACATAATAAGGAAATCTATTAACTTCACCTAGCTAAAATCATATAGAAAAAGAAAAAAAACCATGAACCTTAAGCACGTACGAGAAATAAACTTGTTTTTAAAGACTTGTTTATACTGAAATGGCATCTTCCTTACCAGCACCAGCTACATGCCTTTGCCTTCCAAGCCAAGTAACACTAGAAGCAATGTGCCAAGGTAATTGATTGTCAGGGTATGAATATGCATCCATATGCCTGATATATTGCTCAGTTTATGAGAACTATCACTTCAGCAGTTTGCTGATGTATTAAGATCTCCATTAAAGAAATGTAAAGTGTCTAAGCGATGTTTCTTCTCCTTTCAAGCTGCTAAAAGAAGTAAGATTTATGAGGTTGGCCCATCTCTCCAGCTCCTACTGATTTGTATAGAAGTAAGGACTTCTTGTCACCTTTCTCTTCCTCTACACTTCACAGAAGTCATTTTCTATATATTGTTTACATAGTACAGAACTTCATTTAAAATTACCAGAAGCACTGTTCCCTGATGTTTTTTCTTTTTGCATTCTTATGAAGGAAGGGAGGGAAGGAGGGAGATCTCTGCCAAGCCAAAGTATTTCCTGGCGTCTCCCTTTGCCATAGCCATTACCTGAGCTGAAGTCTGCCCCTGCTAACATCTACATGCATAACAGCTTTCCTGGGTTACTGTCAGTGGATAAAAGCCAGGATCCAGGCTCTGCAGAGACAGCAAGGAGTTTATTCCCCTGGTGTGTCTGCACTCAAGGACCCCAGGCTGAATTTGGTCCCTGTAGGAAGCTCCATCTGTACTGGCATCTCTCACATTTTCACTTGGGGACTTGCACTTAACAGCCACCACTCCTGAGGCAGCCTCCTGCATAAAGTCTGATCTGAAAGTACAGCTTCTCCTCATTCTCCTCTCCTGGGACACACTCAGAAGATGCCTCTTCCTCCAGAGAGGGCAAAGATGGCTGGCATAGAACCCTTTTGCTGCCCAAGCTACACCCAAACCCTGTCCCTTCTCCCCAGCTCCTGCAGGAACAGAAAGCTGTGCACAGAGAAGGCAGGCAGGCTGCTCAGGATAAACAGCTCACCTCTGCCTTTTCAGACACAGGCAAAGCTCCATATAATTTTTGATCCCAGGCAGCCTCTGTCTTTCCCTGCTGTCCTGAGCTGTCTCAAAGCTCAGCAGACTCATTCGCATCCTTACAACACAAAGTGCATTAGCAAACAAAGGGAGCAAGTACAGATTTCTCATTTTTCCTTTCTCTGTAAAGTTCCAGATTTGTTAGGAGGAAAAGATGCAAATTGCTTGTTTTCAATGCTGCCAAGCCACTGCATGTTATAGGAATTGTAAAGTCTGTGTCCTGGGTGTGAAATATCACAGTCACTGTTGTCATTAGAACCCTTAAAAGCTCAATTAATTTGAAAATAATGAAAAAAAATGGTTCACTGAAGCTTCCTCAGGGTTGGGTTTATTTTAGAGAATTTTTGCAAGACAGAAACCCAACCTATCAAAGCTAATTGGCCACTCTCTCCTGTTGAGCTCTTCCATTTTCCAGCCATCAGTGGGCCAGAGACTGACTCAGCAACAGGATAGTTGGGTCACTTGCCGGGAATAAAAGAAATTCAAGTTCAAATTCTCTCTTAATCAGGTAGACGACTAAACCTAAATCTTGATCTCCTGCAGCCCAGGGAAATGAATCCATCATTATGTTACTGGTAATCCAGTGTGGATTTCAACCTTGTGGGTATGGCTTTTTTAGCAATGAGAAGGTTTCTGTTTTTTTTTCTCATGTGGAACAAAACCACGTCAAACTTCAATTTTATTGTAAAACAGAATTCTTGTCTTCTGGCCAGTCCTCAATAATATCATTTTCCATTTAAATAGCCTTCTGTATTCAGTGTTCAAAGTGAGACCTCTCTCCCTCCCTCCCAGCCCCATGGTGAAACCAAAGAGTTAGCTCCACCACTTTCTGCAGCTCCCTGGGGACCTGATGGCAGGCAGGATCCTCCTTAAGCCTCCTGCCCTTCTGTTTGGTTTACTTGAAGTGATCAGAAGTAGGTGAAGATAACCAACATCTGGCAGCCTTCTGATATTTTTTGTTCGCTGCCAAAGAACACACCCGCAGTCCTCACCCACCACTGAAAAGGAAACAGGACAAAACATCAGAAAAAAAAACATCAGTCGCCCTGGAGCGGGTAGATGTTGTCTCTCAGTTCTCGTGCATGTCATGGATGACCACAGTGTAAGGACAGAAACCCTGCCCCAGAGAACCACAGCAAAAGATGCAACTGGTGGGATGTAACAGGAAAGAGGCTGCAGGAATGAAAGGAGCATGAAGAAATGGCCAGGCAGCTCCACAGCACAACACAGCCCTTTTTGCATCTTCTGTATTTCAAGTAAACCTTTTACCTCACTAGCTTCTATCATTTCCAGTCTCTACAGCTGTCCTTGCATTAATTTGGTTCAGGATGTTATTCTTACGGCATTAATTACCATCACATCTGGTGCTTTCTTCCTATGGTTTGACATGTAGATGGCCATACATTAAAATGTATTTTTCAATGGCTTACAAATACACAGACAGGGACATTTGGACAATTACCCATTCTGCTTCCATTTAAGAGTCTTGCAAATGAAAGATTTTTTTTTAAAAAAGTTGATGCCTAAATTTAAGAATCAAATTCATGTCTAAGCACTTAAGCACTTGAATATGTGGTCTGATTTGGAAAAAAAATAAAATAAAAACAATTTGGAATCAAGAAAATACCAGCAAGGCCAAATGGAAGCTGATGACTTGAAGAATTCAATCCCTTACTTCATTGTCTAAGTAGCAATTCAGAAATAGGGCCTCAGAGCTCATTTAAAAAATTATAATAAAATAAAATATTTGTATGTATACTGGCTAGAGGTGGAGAAAATAATTCAGATTATTGATCCCTTCTGAACTGACAAATTGCTGTTTTTTTTTTTTTTTAAAAAAAGCACTATTCTTATTATAAAGGCATTCAAAAGAGTAACACAATTAGGCATAGAAAGAACACACAAAAGGTTGCTCCTGTCCTATAGGCAGATGTTACAGCTGGGTTACAAGCCCCACCACCTTGGTGCGGGTGGCCTGGGTGCTCTCAGATCGGAACCCACTTGAGACACTGATCCTGTACTAACATCACTCCCTCACCAGCATATTAGACTGGCACCTGTGAAAATTCCCTTTCTGTCAAGTAGTTAAACAGCTGAAACCCAGATACCAGCCAACCTAAATGAACTTTCTTCAAATAGGGTTTTTCCACCCCGCCCCCCCCCCCCCCGCCCAAGACCTTATAGAAAGGGGCCTGAAGAAAAAACAGCCATAAATCTCTTGTAGGACTTCTTCATCCAATACTCTCCCAAAGTGATGGCATTATGCATTGATTTGCTCTCAAGTGACATCATCTACATCTCTGCTTCACTGAGTAGATGGGTTGTGTATAGGAAAGCCCTGAAGTTCCTTGAAACTACTCTGATACTAGATGTAGCCATTTCTTTCATATAGCTAATCAGGCTCAAAATTACTCAAATATAGGAGCTTCCCAAGAGGAGTGAAATATCCGTATTAGCAAAGGTTCCTTCCTCAGTCTGGGCGGTGCCTACACTTAACTAAATCAAAGTTTACTTAAAAGCATATTAGTTTCTGGCTCCATACATACATCACATTTCTGGGAAGTTTTGATCAAAAAGCCTGGCACGGCTACAATTACAATATTGTTACAATTCACTAACTGCTCTCGGTGTGTTCAGAACAGAAATTCTGTGTTCATTTTATATACAATTCATCTCAATTTCAGTCAGCAAGACCAAGGTATTTACTTCATTTTCCGAATTTTCATTCTCTCTTTGAACCCTTCAAATATATTTCCAGCTTACAATAAAGCTTGCTAAAAAGTAATGCCCAAACAGCCCATAACTGTTCAAAGAAAAAAAAAAAAACATAAAGGAATAAGAACAGGGATTAGAGAATTATAAGGACACAGCGTCTACTGACTTTCAATAGGCCTATTAATATTTTTAATGTTTTTCATTCTTGATTCTAAGAAACAAAACAAACTGCAATGGCCGTCCAGGGAAGGAGATACTGTTCTACTGGGTAGCCTTCTTACGTGCTGCCCACATCATGATCTATCCACATTTACTGATTTCCAAAGTCTAAAGTGAAACAAACCATCTCAGACTGCCAGTGACAGCTTTGAGTGTTGTATCTGTACTTAATGGAACAAAAAACACAAACCACCTTGTCAGACACACCACTGTGTCAAGCTCAATTACCTAAATAAACACAAGTAACGGCTAATTTTACTTGCTGCTCACTTTTTCGAAACTGCTTCAGTGTTGATTTTTGCAGGCTCTTCCCTGGAGGACTACATCTGCCTGGTTTAAAGTTTCACTTCCAAACACCATGTCCAAAACCTAAAAGCTTGCTACAGAGGGAAAAAAAAAGAAAAAAAAAAGTATAAATTTGAGAAAAGATCCTTCATTCTTTGGGGAAAACTGGCCTTAATCCTAAGAGGAGTCTTATTTAAGCAAGTACTGTCTATGGGCAAGTAGTGTTTCTGTTGCCAACGCAAATAGGTCATGACCTGCAATGATGGAAGCCCATCAATAGCTTTCCCCAAGGGAGCAGTCACTCTCAATGTGTCTTTCTCCCCTGGCAGCCCTGAGGCAGATGACTCCATGCTAGCCAAATGGCATGACGAGCCCAAACATCAACAAGGTCATATTGAAAATGGTTAAAACACATAGAGCTGAGGAGAAGGATATATATTTTCCCCTGTTTTTTCTTAATACAGCCTTACACCTCTCATTGTTTATGCAATGCAAAAATGCACCGTACTTTGTGATTTTCCACAGGGAAGACAACTACCGGACCTTTGCTTACTCACACAAGCTGAAAAGGTGCTCCTTCAGCCATCCCTCTGACCTTGGATAAAGGGCTTCCCGTCTGGAAATGTTTTCACTTATTCACTTCATGCACTTTCTCCCACACAAAAGACGTCCCAGTGATCGCAAGAACTGAACTACAGACACCACAAGTAACAGATCTTCCTATACATGTGCACATCGTTCAGCATGATAAAATCCACTCACATTCTTTGTCAAGCCCCCACAACGAACTAAGCAGACTGCAGATGCTTAATAGGACAGGTCTGTTGTCTGATGCCCTTTCAGTCCAAGGCAGTAGGCTATGGCAGTAGGCTACCTTTAGGTACACTAAGTCAAGAAAGCACACAATCTTCACAGGTTCAGGATCAAACCTGCAAACTGACCCATCTCTACCCTCAGGATTCTGCACCTAGCACCAGTGAAACTTGTGGGGTTGTACATGTACATCACGCTGATTCAACCCTGCCAGGCTGGGTGGAGATTCACCAGCTGGCTCTCTGGCCAACCTACTCTGGAGACTCTGGGCTGTGCTGTCCAGTGTCATTGTTCCGTGGGCTGCACACCAGGAATGCTCCTCTGTGGGATCATAAGTGCAGATGAATGGCGTTCTCTTTGAGACTTGCCATAGAAAGTCCTGCTGTGGCATAGAGGTTGAACAGGCATTTGCACTGCTCTCCGGTCTTTCTGCATCCTAGACAGGCATTTAGAGGATTGCACCACTTAATACAGAAGGGAGGACTTTGTCATCACGCAACAAAATAAATTTACCTACAAAGTATACTGATAAGAGTTTTTCATTTCATGTTCAGCATCAGAAAAACAACTCTTTACCAGTTATGTTTTTTAAGACGCAGGTGGATTACTGTCTTATTCTGAAAACTATTTTCTGGGTTAAATCCAACTTTCAGCTGTTGCTTATCAAGAACATACAGATCTCTAAGCATCAGACAGAAAACTGAGGACTGATTTCAGTCCTAACATCGAAGAACTGTTCTAATGCTCTCCCCTCCAGTACCAACGTGAGTGAGGGTAGGAGAACCATCCTGTCCTGAGCTTCAGGGTAAGGGCACATTGCACAGCACTCTTTAACTGAAATATTTATGTTTTAGATTTTAATGGAGTATTGGTTTTACAGCTGAATACATGGAAGCTCTTGAGTTACAAGAAGGACAATTATTATTGCAAACCTGACTACAGCTACAGTTGGTGTTCTTGGAAGATGAGTGTGCAAGTAACAATAAGCTAACAAATTCATGCCAGTAAGTCAAGTTTAATTTGCTTTCCTTTTCCCCTCCCTTCTAAAGCTGGCTGAAATACAAGTTCCACTGTAAATGCAGTGACTAGCAAACAGGGATGCCATCACAAATACAACACTGCCAAGAGGAAGTCCTCCGTTGACTAATAACAGAGTTTCCAATAGCAACTGCAAGATATTCTGGGCACCGAACTGAAGAGATTTAGGGATATATTCTAAACAAGATGTGCTTTCTGCAACTAGAGAATATGCACTGTATAACATTTGGACAAAAGGTTCTTAAAAAGTCATCAGTAACTTGTATTACAAAGGCAGAATCAGAGGATTTGCTGGCTCTTCGATGACTTCAACAGATAACACTAAGCCCTCCACATCAAGCCTGTTATTAAAGCACAGATGCACAAAATAAAGACACAAGTCATTGCTACGCTTTCGACACTGCGAAGGCCTCAATTTTTTTTTCTGTCAACTGAGACAATATGAAAGCACAGCCTTTTATTTTGGAAAGAGGAAACGGCATGCTTGGTAATTTTTTATGCAGCATTTGTTGCTGTCAGAGTACAATGCAGAACATAATCAAGTTCATTTGTTAACTAAGTAACCCATTCTTTGAAAACAGTCTCTAACGCAAGACAGCGTCAGCAATGGATTATAAAATCATTTACTAGAAGTGGAAAATGAATACTAAGAAGATCACGTTCTATCAGAGCTTCTCCTTTGTACCCTTTGCTTGCTGAGATTGCTGGGCATTTCACACGGTTACTTCCCCTGCAGACACAGGAATTCCTTTTTTTTTTCCCTCCCCTTCATTTGAGTACAGAAAAAAAATGAATCCCTCATTGCTGCAATTCAATAGATGTATCAAAGACCGCCCATGGATTTTCATAAGAGTAATTTACTTTATCTTTGAAGTAAATACAGATTTGTCAGAAATATTTGCTAGGTCAAATTGTAAGCTCAACTATGTGGAAATTATGCCAAAATACAAGCACAAATCAGAGTGCTAAGAAGCAGTTTCAAAAGGATGCTAAGTACTTGTGAAAACAAGAAGGTTCTAAGCAATGAGATGAGATTTGTCACCAAATCACTGAAAACAACAAACAAACTTGACAGAGAAATATATGCCCAAAGTCTGACACATATATTCCTTGCTTTAGGCTGTCTTGGAAGAAAGCATTATACATGACTTTTCAGGAGCATAGATGAGTTCTGCACTGCTATTTTTTAAAATACCTTGGAGGTATGCACCTCTGTTGCATAATTCAAGTTCATTGTATAACTGACTAAATAAAGGTGAGCTGTTCATTATTGCAAATTCCACACAGTAAAATACTTGAACAGCAAGAATAGCTTTCCACAAATTAATTTTGTAATTTCCATCAAGCTGAAACTTTACAATATACATCCTCTACTGTACTTACTACAAACTCAAAAGATCAACCTACTCAAGCTTCTTTATGCTACCATATCTAGAGTACTATTTTCAGTTAAAAAAAAAAAAAACAAAAAAACCATTTAAACATAATGTCATAATTTAGACATAACAAAACATAGATTTATATTTAGGAAGTGTATATGAGACAAAATCCCACTGCACGGAATGAATTCTGATTGCTGAACTGTTCTTTAGTCCAAGTATCTTAGTCTATAGTACATCTGCCCACCATTTTTAATTTTAGAATGAAACCAAGTTATTGGAGATGCAGGTAAAATAAAAACAAGACTAATGAGGATTTAAAACTCTAGATGGCACACTCATACAATAAAATACTATAAATCTGAACAACAATACATATAGATTAATCTATGAGACTTACTCGGTTTTTCAACTGAAATATACATAATCTATCTGCAAACACTGTTTTCAAGTCAGTTAGTGATTTAATGTCATAAAAGCATCTGCACCACTTCCCCAAGTTAGAACTGGGTAACTTAATACCATACTACGCAGTATTAGCAGTTTTATGTTTCATCAGTACCAAATTGA
Source organism: Heteronetta atricapilla (assembly GCA_011075105.1). Classification (NCBI taxonomy): domain Eukaryota; kingdom Metazoa; phylum Chordata; class Aves; order Anseriformes; family Anatidae; genus Heteronetta; species Heteronetta atricapilla. The sequence continues at coordinate 140,497,495 of CM021732.1, read as the reverse complement.
GTTGAGATTCTACATATAATTCACTCATGGCATAGCACCCATCCTGTCACACCATCATATTCACTGCTCATAGTAATATATTTCATGGATAATGGGAACTAGATCATTTGTTTCCTAAAGACATGTATTCATGTAACAACCAGTTATACATATTTTCAAGCTTGGAACCCACAGAATTTTTGTTGTTGCTTTGTTTTTGAGCAAGAATTCAGCTTTATTACCTCAAGTCCAAGGTCATCAAAACAACACTCAAATGCACACAGAGCAGGCAGTATAAAATTTGAAACCCATGGAGCTTGGATGGTGACAACAATCACGAAAATGACACCACAATATTTTTATTAGAATTTGTCAAGGGTATGTTGCTGTCATGTAATATGACTGAAGCAGTGATAAATGAAACGACAGCTGTGAAACTGCATTGCCACAGCATACACATGAATGCCAGCGAGAATGATCAGAACTGCAAAATCCATGGGTTAGGGTGGCTGGCTAGTTTTCTGAGTAAATAAGCAAGCTCCTAAAAACCAAACATGATACAGACTTAGAGTGCACTAGATGCTTCATGCTAATGCCTCATGCTAATGCTAATGATGTGGAACACACGTACAACAAAGGACACATAGGAGTAAAAAAAAAAAAAAAAAAGTGCCTATGCATAAATTGGAGAATTAAGTGGACATGGAACCATTTGCTTGCAAAGCCACAGGGATCAATGTCTCCTCTGAAGCAAAGTATATAAAAAAGTTTTCTCCTTTTCTACAATACAATACCATATGCCAATTCATTAATAAAATCATTATCTTCTTCCTCTAATGAAGTGTATTCATGCACGATAATCTCTTCTTGATATATGGTTAAAAGTCACCAAAAAAATTACATCTGTAGCATGCTTTACTTTACATATTTAACTCTTAAATATTCAAATATGATAGAAACTTCTAACAGACGTTATTATTCCACATATATAAATTTGTAACTTCCATTGGCAAGTCCAATAAATCACTATGCAACTTTTAGTCATTTAACAAGTTTATTTCTACAAATTATGGCTTAAAAGCAGGTACTGTACATACAAAAATCTTGATACTGATGTGTAACTCATTACACTTCTTTATGCTGTCTTTGTTGGTAATTTATTCATTTCAGTGGATATTTATCACATTTCTCATAGCAGCAATAAATAGTCATTTACTTTTCATAAAATATTATTTTAGATAGCCACATTAATCAATACAAAATTAATTTTTAACAGCATTTGAGTAACATAACCCATAGCTCATTAAAGTTTGATCAGGGAATTTGTGAATTTAATATTACATGTCTTTGTGCCAACCTAAGACTGAGTGATTTGCAGGGTCTCCAACATGTCTTCCACTGCTTTCAAAGAGTATTTACTTTCTTTCTTACTGCGACCTGCAAACTGGAAGGAAAAAAAAGGTTTTTTTTCATATATAATAAACTTCACTGCATAGATCCTGTGCAAGAAATGGTTCTAAAAAATAAGTATGACAAAAACAGCTCTAAAATTATTAACTGTATTTACTACAAGCTCAACAGCACAGCCTCTTTAATGTTACAGTAAAACACAGCGTTTTTACTCCAACACAAGCTATGCTACCCTTCCTCTAGTAAGTCATGAAAAAATATAACAAAATCCTTAATTTCAATCATTTGCTCTGAATTTGGATACTGAGTACTAACAAATACTCAATTTGTAACAGTAATACTTATCTAATGACAGAGATCATCCTGTTGTTTTGTTTGCTCTGTAACCTTTAACACAAATCTTATTTGACTTGAATTTTTGATGTGATTCAATATAGATTATATTCATGATTTAAACAGTAGCAAGACTTGGATTTGATAGCTAATCAAGAAGCTCATCTATTTTCTATTTTTATTCCAGCAAGACACAAAAAGCTCTACTTACCAAAATCCACTACAGAACAATGAAGTCATCGTATAATTACATTTTGTGGTTCAAAGTAACTACAAGTAATGACCTTGTGTTTGATTGTAACCTACTGCTATAACATCTATTTCAGAGAGCATTTAAAATAAAGCCTGTCTTGATAACAAAGAAAAATACAGCTCAATAGATACTACTTTCCAGTGCTATGGCTTTACATTCCCTAAGATACATGCAGCCAAATCTGGGAAAGGAAGGGGAAGAAGGGTTGATTACTCCATGCTGACTTCAAAAGGGGCTTTCTAACTGTACTGACAGCTCCCGTCACTCATCAGCCCCATCTAACAAAGGGGATTTATTGACTAGGTTGGTCTTTGGACAAATGACACTCTCAAACATTTTAATACACCTGCATTAAAAAATAAGTTTTGCATTTGGGGTTGGGGAGGTGGCAAAGAAATTATAGAAGCAGCAACTATAATTTGCAGTTAGTAGAATAGCCAATTCTCTACCTAATTCTTAACATCTAAACACTTAATAAATTTTCAATTTAATGTTTTTTTTATTTCAAATACCACTGCTGTCTTGCATAGTTAGTCTTTGATTTATAATGTGTCCCTTTTCCCTTGTAATTAACTTAATTTAGCAAACTCTTCATGACCTGTTAAGAAAGATTAAGTCATCAGACCCAGGTAATATCACACCAGCAGCAAGCTGCAGGCCCTGTTAACCTGCTTTTGACCCCCAGGCTACAATCTAACATTGGGAATCTCAATCAGTACCGGGTTCTTAAAGAAACAGCTTTGGTACAGTAAAGGAAAAGCTATTTTGAATTAAATAATTAGGAGAATGAAATGGAGCTATTGTGACAACAGTAGTTAGGGGACATATTGGAAACACCGTATTTTCATACTTCTTATTTTCAGAAGATGAACTTGACATTCTCTGTTTTACTCTAGCAGCATGTACAAATCCACTCTCCAGGCTGCAGTTTCCATAATGGCCTGCAACAGCCAACTTCAGGGGAAAATCAAAGCTTTTGTAGCATTCTCCCAGTTGAGAGAAGAAACCTTTGCCTGGATCTGAACTTAATACAACATCTTTTTCTTCACACTAAACGAGAACAGTCCCAAGTTGATACTTGGGGAAGTCCAAACACCTTCATACAAACAAGCAAATGCAAAAACAGAACTCAAAATCGTTGACAGAAGAATCGTTCCAATTCAAGACATTTCAAAGATTCAATAAAAAAGCACAGAAGTCTGTGGTCAAACAGTACATTTGGCAGGACACAGAAAGCAGGCAGAGGAAAGCTTGAAAATAAGAATTTTACTTATTTTCCTTGTCTTTAGGGACACTGGAAGCAAAACTGACACAAGACATTAGCTTAAAAATGTTACTTGTTAGTTTCAGGAGCTGCTGTGTTCATGATATTGACGTGTGCTTCTAGCTACACAAGCAAAACCAAACTCTGCGTCATAACAAACAGAAGTATACTTGGAAATCTAATCACTTCAAATTTGCCCTGACGAACAATTATTTTGTCTATTCTGCCATTACACAGCAATTTGACTGATTGAGCCGGAATCCATTTCTTAAAATCATGATTTAATTTTCTGTTTCCCAAATGGTTTGTAACAAAATCACCTCTCCAACCATAAATAACATGTAGATTGCTAACACAGAAGAATTTAGCAATATACCCAAGAAGCATGTATCTGGAAAATTACTGTGAGTAGGATCACATTAAAGATTTTTGTAAGCATTAATCAAACTTCCCTGCCTCTGCTGAAATGCTTCTACCAGAGGACATGCTAAACCAATTACCTAATTGAGGAGCACTAGAGGTAGCCACAGTTTGCGTCGAGGTTAAAGGAACCGTGTGACTTGTGTCCTCAGTCAGGACAGTGAAAGGCTTCTGCACAGGAATAGCACTACCTGAATAATCCAGCATTTCCCAGTGATAAAATAACACAAACCTAAGCCTATGCTTGTAACAACTCTTCAAATAATCAGTACTTCTGTAACATTTCAAATAAAAGTTTAATTTTGTTTGCTTTTTTTACCCAGTCAATTAAAGTTAAGTGGTCTAGAGAATAATGATGACTTTTTTTTTTAATTATTATTTTATTTTTTTTAAGAGACTGTATTAGCAGCCAAGAATTCCAGCTCCAAGCTCCAGCTACAAAACCTTTCTGACTTCCTTCATAAAATTACATTTCTCCCAGATTAGGCACAGATGAGAAGTAGTGATCAGCACAGATGGTTGCATATTTAACATCAAAATAATAATATTAACCAGATAAAGCACTGATATTTGATGCTCTTAAAAAAAATCCAACCCAAAACCAAAAACTTAATTGGACTTCTCTTTATGACCACATCTTTCTGTAAAGAAACTGCTCTATAGTCTGACACTGGTGAAAGTAGTGAAAAGTAGTAGAAAGTATTTTCTATTTACACTCAAATACTCTCTTTTAAAATGACAATAAACAAAAATGTTCCTCTGATTTCAAACAGGAATGCACAGAAAAAGCAAAAATCATGAGCCAAAGAAAACTACCTGTGAGAGAATAAACTAGAAGTACCAGCAAAAATATTTCAAGTAAGCTGTATGAAAAATAAAAAATGCAACTACAGCCAGTGTAGAATTTGAAAAAACAGAGCAGGTTTCCAAAATTACTAAGCATGCTGTTTGTACTTGAAGTTCAAAATCCAGATGGAAAAGGGAGAAAGATCTCATTGCAAGACAATTGCTCAAAACTAACTTTCTAAATAGCTTCATATTTTAAAGTCACAAATGCACATAATTTGACTTGGCACCCAAGTCAGGATTCAAAATGCATCTTATCTTCTAGAACATGACTAAAGGAAAAATTGCATTTAACGGTGTAAGAAGGTCCAACTAATAAAACATGTCAATGCCAAACTCAACAGGCTCTTAAGGCTCTTATTTCACTTTGCAAACAAGTTTGGATAATGCTTGGAAAGTGGGGAGGATTTATAGAGATAATATAGGTATCTAGCTTAAAACCTGGCTAGACAATCCTCCACTAATGGAGGAAGGCTATGAGGGCTTCCACTGGCACCAGCCACGGAGGTTTCATCCTTAGGTCCAAAAGATGACAATTTCCAACCACTCAACACACTAAGGGAGCAGCAAATCAGTACTGACTCATGGGAGAAACTGCCACCTACTACATCACCAAACACCATTTGCTGTAGCAGTTGGATGTTGTAAGTCTGACAAACAATAGAGTGGCCAAACCTTTCCATAGTCATGTCAGAGTAACAAGCTCAATAGGGTTGGGCTGAGGAAGTCCTGTCCAGCTGTAGTCACTAGAGCTTCTTATGGTACTCCTCTGAAGATGAAAGGGGTTGTTCACACCAATTGCTTGCCAAATCCTAGGTTGAACAGATACACTTTCTGCATAGCTGAACTCCCCGTATGATTCCAGTCAGATATGGTGTTTGTCACTTTATCTTTCAAACAGCTAAAAAGAGCTGCTAAAGTGTGCAATGCATCATGAAAGTATGAAGTCACAAAGAAGTTATGACATTTGTTTTAAATATATAGCTGTGTTAACATGATCTGTTCTGGTAAGCATCAACCAAAAATGCTTAACATAGGTTCCAAAACAATTTCACAGAAACAATGGCATTGCACTTTCCAGTAAAAAATAAAGAACAACAACAGAATTAGTCATATTAGAGATAGTGGTGCTAACAAAAAAAGCTATGTGGAGGAAAAAAAAGAAACAGCAAGTTTATTTGGCTGTCAAGTAACTACAAACTGCCATAATTAAACTTTCATTACAATTAGAACCTGGAGATGCATATTTCTAGGTCTAAATCGTGGTATGCCTCCAACCCACGGCCAATGACTTTATATTCCCATTCTGATGTACCCTGAGGGAGGCCATTTCCCAGAAACACTAATGGGTCTCTACTGGTGCTTTGAACTGGAAACCTTAGTCATAATATCCACTTAAAACACGTGTTCAAGGCCCCTCCAATCTAAGCAGATCATTTTATTAAGATGTAAAACATAGAATAATAGTTTTCATCCAGATTTCACACATTTTTTAAAACCTGTCTTGTTCTGTCAACAGTGAGTCTATTGCGTATTCTGCTCTTCAAGGTTTGCATTGTTTGTTTTCTCTCATATATCCTGCAGGACTTGTGTTTTCCATCAATATTGTACTTACTGGAATGTCAGACATACTGAAGTCAAAAGAAGTCCTGCTTATTTATGGGAAACGAGACATAGCACACAAGAAGAATGCAAGAAATCCAAGCAAGTTATGTTGATTTACTCACTTTGCACCTAACCTGTTGAATGGCAGATGATAAAAGTGCAGACAAAACTACAGAGTATGTCGAGAGTATCAGAAAACAATTATGTACTAACCTGGTACGCTCTGTTTATTTGATTAGCTGCCCAGCTGGCATATTTCATATTATCTTTTTTCATTTTTGCGCTTGCTTTTGGGTTGGATGCAATATGGCTTGCAGACTAGAAATGGAAGCATAAAAAAATAAAAACAGTATAACTACAAAATATACGTACATGAAATAAACTGAGAGTACTTAGCACCTTTGCATAAAGAGCCCCAGTAATAGCAGAAAAACTGGTAACTGGTAAACTGCATCCAATTAAGAATTACATAAACTATTTAAGCTATTGTTTGTTCTAATTAAGGCTAAAGTAGACTTAACCTCAGTGGTGTACTGAGTTAAGAACAGAACTTGGACATAATCAGCCAACCCAATTCACTTTTCCTAAAGTAAGAGTTACAAATTAGTTTTTCATATTTGATTTCTTATCAGAGGAGATGAATAATGCATCATTTGTGGGTCCAGACTACCTTTTTTTTTCTTGTGACATTAGAAAAGTTTTAGAAGTAGGTTTTACACAAAAAGTATGGCCATCTTCTCTTGGAAAAATTACTTAAGAACTTAACTCATCTTGGAGACATTTCCACTTATACAAATAAATCCACTTTGTAAGGAATCATTGCTATTCTGAGTGCAAAAGTACTTGAGTGCAAAGAACCTTACTCACATGCATCAATGAAAACCTATAAAGATCTCAAGAAAAGCGTATGATGCCAATGTCTACATGAGTACTACATTTATAATTCAAACAATTTTCCCCTATTGCTGTTTACCTGCAACTACCTCCAGAAGTGAAAGGAGTGGAAGAAGAAGCCTCTACTAACTCATAAACATTCTTTCTGAAACCAAGTCTTCATGAATTAAATTTGCAATTTAGTATACAGTCACAGCCCTATGCTGAGGCATAATTCTCTACAGTTTCCTGACTTTGAGGAAGCATTACCAGTTTACTCAGCAGATGCAGCCAAAAGTCTTTTTGGAGAATTTACCACAGTTACAGACTGTCTTCAGGGACTACAGATGCTGGGCATGTCTGTCAAGAACTAAAGTAGCAGCCACAGTAAAAGCAGATCCTAAGGTCTAGAAACAACATTAAAAAGAAACTAGGAGCCAAAGGAAGATACAGATACAGCAATGGCAAGCTGAACTTGCAAACATCTCCTAGTGAAATTTGTCAGCCAGTTCCACGAACTGGAAGAAAATAACCAGTCAGTAGTGTACTTACATTGTGGAAATCAGGGCTTGTTTGTACAACTTTCAGGCAGTAACAAAAACAATTTTCTCAAATTCTTGGGTTATATTAGTTCAAAGTGGGCAGACAGATCATCATGGAAATAACAGGCTCTAAGTCTACCTTATAGACTGAAAATAACAGGCAGGATATTAAGATCTGACAGAGGGCAAGTCCAATTGCCTGACATTCAGCAAGGGTAAGTGCCAGGTCCTGCACCTGGATCATAATGACCCCACGCAGAGGTGTAGGCTTGGGGAAGAGTGGATGGAAGGCTGCCCAGCAGAAAAGGACATGGGGATGCAGGCTGAAAGCCAGCTGAACATGAGGTTGCCAAGAAAGCTGATGGCATCCCGGCCTACATTAGAAATAGTGCAGCCAATAGGACAAGAGAATTGATTGCCCCTCTGAATTCAGCACTGGCGAGACCTCACTTCGAATACTGTCTTCAGTTTGGGACCCTCCACTGTACGTGGGATAGTGAGATGCTTGAGCATGTACAGAACAGAGCAACTGAAGCTAATGAAGAGACTAAAAAACAAGCCTCATGAGAAGCAGCTGAGGGAACTGAGGTTGTTTAGTCTGAAAAGGAGGCTGAGTGCAAACCTCATTGCCCTCGACAACTACCTGAAGGTAAGTTGCAGCAAGGAGGGGGTCAGTCCCTTTCCTCAGGTGACAACTGATATGAAGCAAGGCAACAGTCTCAAGTTGCACCACGGGAGGTTTAGATTGGACATTAGTAACAATTTCTTCACAGAAAGGGCAGTCGAGCATTAGACAGGCTGTCCAGGAAGTGGTGGAGCCCCTACCCCTGGAAATATTTAAAATATGTTGGATGTGGCACCAACAGACATGGTTTGGTGATGGGACTCAGATGGTCGATGGTTGGACTTCATGATCTTGAAGGTATTTTCCAACCTAGATGATTCTTTGATTCTAATTACTGTACTAATGACCAGCCACGTTCTTGTCAATAGTTCTGTGCAGGCTATAGATTCATTTTGCAATTGTAGAACGTTCTATTTAGAAATTGGACTGAGAAAAACAAAAACATCAAAAAGCTTTGTTTGTTTTTTTAAACAGTTATAGTATGGTACTAGTCTTCAGCAGGTCAACATCCTGCAGAGAAGAGTATAACTTCAAATCCTTTTCCAAGAAGTTACCTTTATGTGTTCATTATCATAATTATTTGGAAAACATGGGCAAAACTTACAGCTTAAAAGCACTTCAACTAAGGAGACAGACTGCAACTGCAAAGATAGCTTCTTGAAGTTGCAGAAAATACCCAATCTCATTGAACTTTATAGATAACACAAGCAAGGTAGCAACTCATGATGAAATTACAGTGGAGCACAACTGAACTCCAAAACGTGGGGATTTACAGCCATCCAAACTGTCTGAAGATGCATTAGTGTAAGTCAGGTGATACACACAGTGATCAACACTATGCGACTGAAGCCTTTGGGAGCACTAACACCCCAAACTGCTTGAGAAAAAGGATATTCTTACAAATAATAATGATTAAAAATATCTTAAAATAAATTAATCTTTGACAAACTTGACCTGAAAGATAGCTTGATAGCTAAAGACAGTTAACCTTGGAAAATGTCTACATCGATAGTCAAACTATGTGAGAATATCCACGGAGAAAACAAGAAGTTAAAAAAAAGACAGTGTTTGAATTTACATATGGGAAGTACATGAAGGAGAGACCTTGCTTCTATAGGAAAGCATTCAAAAGCAACTGAACATTACAATTTAAATGTATTACTAAAACATTTTGAAAACTGATTTAATAAAGTACCATTACCCTATCCAGGATATGAAAAGCAAGATAGAATAGGGGTGACAACTTCAATGTCTTTTTACTACTTTTGACCACTGGCATAAAATTGTCTATACTCAATATTTAATAACACTAAGTCAGACCAAAAGGAAGAAAGCCCAGAAAATAGTAAAAGAAAATATACCAGTATAAAGATATTTAAAATGATAACATGGAACATATATAACCAAGCTCACCATGTAAAGTCCAAATAAAGCTCTCATATTTCTGTTGTTAAGCTTCAGTGCTTGTGCAAAATACTTTCTTGATAGCTCAAGGTTTTCAAGCCCCCCTTGAGTGTATTTAACCTGTAAAAATGATAGGCTCTTGAAAGTTGCATGTCATCCATAGCTCTAACATTCGCTCTTGATTCAAAGATATTATGCAATTTCTTGTCACGTTTGTTTCAAACAAATACTTCAGATAAGTTCTGCTAAAGGCAAAATACTGGCCTGTAAGAAATGTTAACCCTTTTCAATAAACACAAAAATATTTAACTATAGAGAAAAAAGAGTTAATTTAATTAGTTGCTAAAAGAATAAAAAGTGATTATTTTGCACCTATTCATACTTACAATATTGGGATAGTCTCTTATGAAATTTTGACAAACTCTCAATCTAAAGCTAAATTCTGACTGCTATAAATCCTTATTAACTTTAAATTCCTTCAGCATAGCATACACCAGTACAGAAAAAAACAGTCTTTCATTAGCTATTCAACTGCAAAATAGTGTACAAAATTTAAAGATCACTCCACTATTTTCTACCTCTTATTAAAACAAGAGGAAAGATAATTATTAGAAGACATGCTTCACAGATTTTATACCACAAAGCTATTTAGACTTTCAACTTTTACTGTTAATTCAATTTTATCCATTTTAACAAACCAAATTCAATTAATCCCATGCAGTTGAAGTATAGTTTAGGAAAAAAACATCATAAATCTGAAAAATGAATACAAATTACTAAAAACCTTGAGCTAAAAATTCAGTGTCCTCTTTCTACCCAGTGCTTTTTCAAGAAAATAATTCTTATTTGAAAGGTTCCCAAACCTGGCTCCACAATAATAGGTAATACATCATAACTTCCTAGACATAGTCTTCCATTACCATGGAAAAATTTTACTTCTCATTTGAAAAGCACATAAACATTTCAACAAGAATGGCTCATTTAAAAGGTATTTTTATCCTCAATAATTCCTGCCCTTACTCTTACTTATACACTACTCACATTGAGCAAGAAAACATTTTTTTAACATGCAAGCTCTTAGAAAAATTAACATTCTCTGTGTACTCTCTTACATCTCCTAGGGAAAATTAAATAAACTATTTTTGTTCTGTTTTCACCCCTTCAGTAACATAAAAGCAGAATACATTTAAATATAATTGATTTTTCTGAAAATACTTACTTCAGCATATTGCTGACAATACAAGTGGTTGTGTGGATTAGTCATCATAAGCTCCTCTAAGCAGAAGGCTGCCTTTGCATATCTGAGGAACATAAAAACAGTGGCATATAAAAACAAAACAATAGACAGCTCTCTCCCTCAGTTTCTCTACAGTGCAACAAAAGAAGCCTGACTTTTTGTCGTAACTCCATGATTTACAATTAAAAGAAATGTTTTATTTTTAAATGATGTTTGAAACCACAAATCACTTTTTTACATCATAAGCAGTGAAAAATATACAAAATGTATACACCTAACACAGACTACAACATAGTTCATATTCTTTTTCTACAAGAAAATTCAGCTACACTATGATTGATATAGCAAGCTATAGATCAGAGCATTTACACTGTCGGTTAACTACCTACTGACAGTCAACCACCAAAACACGATCAAAAAACGTAAGGAAATTTCTAAAAGTCATACAGTCCAAATATATGCAAGAAAATAGCATTATACCAGTCCAAACCAGCAACAATTTACTGTTGCAAAAGAAGAGGCTAGTACTTGTTCTTTATATGAAAGCTTTCAGAAAGAATTACAAGACAAGCTTATAACAACTTTGTTTGAGTTAATAAAAATCCTATCTTAACAATATTTTGACTAATAGGGTTTCCTGCAGAATTTGCATCTTCTAGAGATATGTGATAGCACACAGAGCTGAGGTGACAGGAGTCCAAAATACAGAGAGACAAAGTTTATAATGCCAGTGTTGGTAGATATGTAATATCAGAGTAAAAGAAATTTAGCAATGATGAGAATATTAAACTACATAATCAGCCAAGTGTTATTTCTTAAAATAAGCAAACTGTTTTTTTTTTTTTTCTATGAACATTGCAATAGTCAGATATATTTCTCAAATGAGGTATATCTCATTTGGATACAATGAGATATACCCCACTCTCCAAAAGCAGAAGCTGCCGTCCTCCTATCAGAACAGAACGAAGAACTGAGTATTACATAAACCTTGTAAATCTAGGCGTGTTCATTAACAATAGTAACAGCATGGTGCTTTCACAAGCAAGACAGAATTTGTGAGAGTGATAAAACAAGCGATGAATTATTTTATTTCTAAAATTAACATTCAGTTCCTTTTTTAGCCAAGACTGCATTTTTTTCTCCAAATCAAAAAAAATTTAATAATAAATGACGCTCACAAAATAAAACTACAGTGAGCACAGTCAACTTTTTCAATAAATCGGAGAAAGTTCAACTTTTTTTTTAATTACAAACCAAGGCAAATACAAGCAAAACCAATTTCCTTCTCAGGCTTTATTATATGATTTTGTAATAAAGATTACAGAAAAAAAAGCTGACAAAAGCTGTAAAGGAATATGTATTCCGTTTATTCCATTATAGTTGCACTCCAGCTCCAACAGATTTGACAGCTTTAATATATTTCTAAATATATATGTATACATAATATTAGATTTCTATTTTCTTGGAAAAGTTGGTGAATTTCTCAGAAGAAATAGAAATCTGGGACATCAAAATTCTAGATTAATCCCAAAGTCAGCATTTGAAAAAGTTTAATAATTATTTTTGAGAATGGGATGGAAGGAGAGACAATGGGGGGAACAAATTTTTCATCACAGTGAGAATGGCTACTTCTTGAGAATTTGATTATTTCACTACTCTCTAGAAAGGAAGGAAGGAAACAATGTGATATAATTTAGGCTGGGCTGAAGAACTAAGTGTGTGGGGGGAATACACCTTTGGGTGGGGGTTAGAATTAATGCTGTGATATTAGAAAACTTGCACTAAGGCTTTGAGCTAATCCTTTCACACTGGGATTTCCTCCTGTCACTACAGCAATAAAAAAGCTAACAAAAACATTAAATATCCAATAAGCAAGTTACTACAACATTCAGCATTCTTGATTGCACTGGGTTTTGTACCCAGGCGACCAAATTCCTCTAACTCTGGATCCATGTTTTATTTATTTATTTTTAAAGGTTACCAGAAGTTCTTGCAGAGGTAGGCTAACAGAAAGTAATAATATTACATACTAATCAATTGTTTTTAGAGGTAAATAATTTAAAAACTGTAACTAGTAAGAACCATCACTTGAATGAAAAATTACAGAAAATTTATACTGCTCATTGCACAACTTAAAACATTTTTATAAATCCACTATTTTAAAAGAAATGACTGAAACATAGAGGTAATTAAGTAAATTGTTTCTGCTTAAAAATCAAATACCTTTTTAAAGAATTAGTCAAATAAGGCTGATTCTGTGTTAATTATTTCCCGATAAAGCTTGTTATATTGGAAAAGAGACTGTATACTTTCTAACACTAGTCCTTCAAAACAATCACCAAGGTCTTTGATTTGCACAGAGAGCATTTCAATTTAACAGTTTTTATGTGGACTTAGCAAACAACTTACTCATGTTCATTGATGTAAAGTTCTGCAAGTTCATGCCAAGCTTCCTGGTCTCCAACAAATCTGTACAGAAAAAGGCAAGAGAGGAAAAAAAGCAAAAAGAATGTGTGAAGGGATTCTGTAAATGACCAGCCTGGAAGCAAAGCGTAAATCAAATGCAAATTCCATTTTAATTAAAAAAGATTTATCAGAATAGCAAAACACAATCCGTATTCTTGTGAGACACTCACTGTTCCAGATACTCATTCAGCTCTCGGATGGCCTCAAGATTTTTCCCCTGGGCTTTTCGAATGGCAATCTTACGCTTTCTTGCTGCCTATGGGTTGACATTAATAAAGGATTAAGGTCTCATAATTCCCTGGGTTTTTGTAAAGAAAGCAATTTGACTGTGCAAATTATTATCTCAATACCAGCGGAATTCCACTGCAGAGCAACTGCTAGGTTGGAGTTTATAAACATACCCTATGACATCCCACTGAGAGACTGAAAACCTCTTCTTACAATCACATTATGTATGCCTTTCTTTGGAAGTACAAACTGTATGCATTATTTCATTCAAATAAATGACTGTCCAGATTCCAATAATTACAAAACAGCAGGGGACGCTAATCTTCAGCCATTCCAAAGACCCCCACCTTGCCATTCACAAGGTCCATGACTACAGAGGAGAGGTGGGGACTAGGTTTTAGAGAATCCCACAGATGCACCTTGGTTGCCACTTTATGGCTTTCAGCCACTTTTAGAGATTCTCGTCAAAGTGCTAAATGCCATCTTTTAATTCCTGTTGAACATGCACCAACTTCATAAACAAGCTTCTCACCACTTCTGAAAAAAAATCAGGGTTTTCAGTGTTAAGGGAGCTTAAAGCAGCCATTTCAATGGCAAAAGCAGAGTGCTCCAATGCATAGGTAGAAAATGTGTTTCGACATAATATAAAAACAAAGAGTTGAGAATTGTACTGTATCATATTTCAAACTCCATGTAAGTTGTTACTGAACACATAAAAAAAATTACAGAATTTTAATAGCTAGATTTCAGTCCAAAATTCCAGTTTCTGAAGTTTTCTAGTTACCGTTCTCTAAAGGCAGAAAAAAATCCTGACTCTAAAACTCCTGACCTCTAGGAGTTTTAAATTGAGGTGCACTTCAGGTGTAATTCAAAACAACAGCCACCTGTCTCATTATCCGTCTGACACTATTTGACAGCACTACACCTCCACCAGCCTGAAAGTCATCAGACCTGGGTTCCAACAGAACGGAAGGAGAAACAAATTCCAGCACAAAGTGCCCCCCAAAATGAACGCTACCTGGACCATTGCTCCATGAGATAATATTCATGAAAAATTTGTATGCTTTTCCTGTGCCATTGCTCATTCCCCTTGTAGCTCTCAGCTCACTTTGTACCACATGAAGGGGTTACACAGCTGGGTACTGCCTTACAGAAGTCTTGACTGCACGGGAACAGACACCTCTTCCACAAAAACTCAAAACATTTTCATCTTTGACATCAAATTGTTTTTTTCCATCACGTAACTTCCTAAGGTAACAGTCACATTTACCCTGTAGGGGTTTCTGTATTTTTACGGTATTTTAAATGTGACTGTTCTTATATAGTTTATCTTTTAATCATCATTTGACAATATTAATTTATCTTGGAAGAGCACTGGAGCACATCATTTACGTATACTAGTTCAAGCTGGTTAGTAACACAAGAAACCAGCATAACTAGAATGCTTTTAATGCTGTCAGCTCATTCTTTCTTTTGAGCTTGTCCCCTTCACCTCCCTCACAAACACATATTCAGTGCAAATTCAGTGAAAATAACTCGAGCTAAAAATATTTCAGTCTTCTGCTTAAACACAACGCGGAGGTAGAGAGAAAATCTGTATGAAGGAGCAGGAGACAAATGAGGACACCAGCAGCGTGGCAGGTTTACCCACAGTCACTCTGTTATCCAGCGCTGCTTTGTCAAACTGTAACCTGTGAAATTACATTCATCTTCCTACTTTTACTGGGAGATGTTTGGCTAAAATCCATAACCAGCTCAGGAAATTTTAACTGCTGACCACATCTATCACTCTAACAATAATATACATTGCTTATTTTCCTGAAGGCTTTTAAAATAAAGGTAACAGCATGTTTACACTTTTTAAAAAAAAATCTTACAAGAATCATGTCACATGTTTATCAAATTGCAACTACTACTAAACCAAAAAAAAAAAAAAACCCAAACCCTCAAAATATAAAAAAACCAACTTCATTGCTCCCTATCATGTTTTATGAAGGGGTCTCCAAGCATTTCACAGAGTAGATCATTATCCCTTCCCTAGGGGAAACACTGGGGCAGCGCTGATCTGCCTGCCCAAGGCTGGGATTACACAGCTTGGTGACCTTCTGAGCAGAAAACCTGAAAGCAGGGAAAAGTGGGGATAACCGCAGCCAAAGGAGCACAGCATGCAACTACGGCTCACAAAGACACAAGTTTCTTTTGCAGGTGACAGACTAGCAACTTTAAAATGTAGCTTGTAAATTGAAAATTCAGTTGTTATTTGCAAAATTTTAAGAAAAAAATCATTAGACTGGAATGATCAAAAATAACCTGCGTGAGAACTGAAATCATCTGTTTAATATATAAAATCAATCAACGCATCTGACAACTTAATTTGCAATGACAAACAGGCACAGGCTACATGTCAGCCATCCTCCCTCTTCATTTCTAACGTAACTCCTTCAATTGCATGCAAAGTCCTCTAAAAGCATCTGCAAACAAATTCTCTCCATGGTTGCTTTATTTCTTGACCACGTAACTCCCAAATAATGTAAATCAGTGTAGCCTCAAGATGTTAATTTTTAAAAAACTACAACTATTTCTGGTCACAAATTTAAACTGATATTTACCTATAACAAGCATGTCGTGTAATGTAATCAAATATTGAGGATACAAGAATTAGTCCTAATTACTGAGATCTGATGGTAGCACTTGAGAGTAAAATTAATTAGATGCACATTTGATGACGTTGCTTCTAAACTGCACACAATATTTCCTCAAAGTAACACTTTTTTATTTTATAATTGAGAAAAGTAGTATTTAAAACTTCTCATTTCATTCCCCTTATCAAAAACAAAACAGCATCTGGGCTTGAAATCTGCACTCACTTCACCCTCAAACACACCTTCAAAACTCCTGGGATAAGTTAATTTATATAAGGAGAACACTTTGTTTACAAAGACACATTGACATTCAAAACAGTGCTGACATTCAAAGGAAAAATCTGGGAAATGGATGCACAATGTGTTTTGTAGTGACATAGAATTTTTGAAAGTATTTTAAATTGCTGGGAAGAAATCGATGCTATAGTATTTTTTGTGTTGTTTTTTAAAAAGTAATTTACAGCATTTTTCAATCACATAAACAAAATTAATACAAAAATGTTCTGAAAACATTGCCAAGAGACATTCACATAGATGTTCAGCAGAAGAGATTGAAAGTATTTGGATCTGTGACTCCTAGGAGTCATAAGACTGTTCTAAAAAGTAAAGACCTAGAAACAAAATAGCATTGCTTTTACCCGTAGTATTCACAAACTATCTCACTTTCTAGCTTTTCTTAAAAGACCATAAAAACTATCAGTTAATTTTTTAAAATAAAGACTGAAATAAATATGATTCCAATAGTCCCTGCTTTAAGAAAAACAAGTATGAAAAGGCCTAAAAACTAAAAACAGACCTGGGCAATTTTGTGTGTTGTAAACTTCTCATCTTTTTTTTTTTTTTTTTTTAATTTATGCTGTCTCTGACCCTATCCAGGTCCCTGTGCGCATCAGTTTTCTTCTCAGTGAACTGAGCCTCATGTCCAGGATGCTTCCTGAGCATCTTGAGAGTAGGCTACATAACGACAAACCTAGCATCATTTTCTTCCTCATTTCCATCAAATTAAACCAACTGTTTTACCATGTGGAACCACTACCAATGCTAACAACCACTCCACCAGATAAAAAATAGTTATTTTTAAGAAAAAAGGCCAACTCAAAGCAGTACTGCAGAGGATTTTCATACATGACATTCATTATGTGCCTTAATATCAGGAGGTTTGAAAAAAAGGTCACTTCATACGTTTTACTAATGTTTCAGGACTTTGTTTAGTGTAAGTCTCACATTTCAAAATATAAGCTCGTTTTTGAGCCTTTAGAGCTCATTTTGACCTACTGAAAGACACTAAGAGACTGTAGAATGCAGAGTGCAAACCTGTGCAATCATTAACTTCATGTCCACATGAGAACTATTTTCAACTACCAGACTTGAGATTATTCTGAAATCTACGAAGTATACTAAAGCAGTTGTAACAATTACGTTTAAAAAGACTGCAAAACAACATTCAAACCTTACATCTCAGTTCACAACAAAAAGATTCTTAAGAACTAGTCTGATGCAAAAATGAACTCAATCTTCTTCCACCTTAAATTGAAAAAAAAAAAAAAAGAGAAATTTCTGTGCTGCAACAAGATATGCCGTGTTTGACCGTGCAGAACCTATGACATGGAATTCCCCCTATCAATTTTCCAGGGTTTAAAACAAAATACTGGAATGGTTATTGGTTGATTCTGTAAATCCAGCATTCTTAATGGAAAGATATATGCCATCTTAAAGAAACACTTATACCTTAATCAGTATCATCTGGACTAAGGTACTTTAGTATGTCACATTTATTAAACAGTGAACCTTTCCAAGCTATTTCTTTTAAAGACTAATAATCCCCAATCTGGCACAAGAACTAATCCTCCATTTGTCATGATTCTTTTTAATTAGCATTAAGTAGACTCAAAGTGAAGTGAGGATTTGAACATTTATCAACTTCTGCATTTGATTAGTAAAATATACCAACAGAGAGTCTACGATCCGTCCAATTTCATGGTTGCAAATAAGGCACTAGGAGAAGAACTGTCAAGGACTGACACATCTAAGGAGCAATTTCCTATTTGTTTCACTGCTGCAATGTTAAACAAAGTATATATTGCAACTTAAAATAAATTCATAGTTTTGTTTTTGTTAAGGATTTAACAACTTAGAAAAGGGTCATTTGGTCTAAAATTTGACACGTTAAAATAATTTCCTTCACATTGGAGTATGCAAATCAAAAGTGTAAACAACTACAACCAAGATAAAGGGAAGGAATTACATGGACGTCAAAAAATACCACATAATTTGAATACAACCACCAGAACAAATATACTGTCACCAGATTTTTATTTATTATTATTTTTTTTAAGTTAACCAAGGAAGACAGTTAAATCAGGCCAAATCTTGCAAATGAAGAGCTACTGACTTGAAACTGCTGCTTTAGGGATAACGTCAAGTGTAAGTAGCAAGGGTCAACACAAATTTTTACAGGGTCCCAGAGAGGAATCCAACATAATGTCTGCCACCAGCACACAGAAAATTGGTAGTAGCTATAAAGGCTGAAAATTCATGCCTGGAATTAGAAAACATGAAAAATTTTATATATTAAAGAAAGCAGTTCAAGCAAACCAAAGTAAGGCTTTCCGGATCTACTGAGGTTCTTTGAGAGAGTCACTAATGGTGTAGAAGAATAAAGATCCATTTAAAAGTCAACTTTGACTCCAAAAAGAATTCAAAGGGACCTCTCACTGAGAGCTCTGGAGGAAACCAAAGTGCCACAGGTTAAGAAGGGAAGATCTTTGTTTGGATCAATAAACAGCTAGAACATATAAAACAGAAAAAGAATTGCCTACTAGTCAGTTCTCTTCACTGAGAATCCCAGAGTCACCTGTACTAAGAGTATTGCTCAGCATTGTCATAAGTGATCTAATGGGAATTAACAGAGATATGCTCAAATTAATTGATGATAATGAGTTATTCAAGTATAGAAGTCAACTGCAAAGAATAACATTCACAACAGAGAGTGCCAGCATGAAAAAATAGCCCTTGAAATTTAATTCACATAAAGGGTAAAACAATACTAATTTAATGTATGCAGTAAAGTTCCCTGAATTTGTCCAATCAGAAAAGAGATGCTGGAGTTGCAATGAACAGCTCTATAAAATGTTCAGAACAGGTCTTAAAAAAAAAAAATCTGCCCAAACTCCCATCAACAGTGATGCTAGAATTATCAGAAAAGACTAAGAGCAGAACACATCAGTAGTATCATTTTTGTCATTGTACAATTCCATAATGATCTTGCTTTTTGAATACTCACTGCAGATCTGTGCTCTCTTTCCTCATCTAAATACAGAATAAAATCAGAAAGGATGCTGGGAACAGCAGCAGGGTTTCAGAGTACAAAATGGCAACATGAACTGCTAGACAGGTTAGGACTTTCTCTTCCCTCAGCTTAGCAGGCAGAAAAATGAAAGAGATCCATAAAATCATGCAGAATGAGTAAAGTGAACAACTAAACAACTGTGTTTACCGTAACAGAAAAATTAGGGGTATGAAACAAAATTGTTAGGTTGAAGGTTCAAAAATAAATAAATAAATAATTGAAGATGTGCCCAACCCACAAGTAAATGATGAGGCTTCATCACTGAGTGATACTGTGAACAGTGTATTTATTACAAATTTATACAAGTTCAAAAAGCATCTTTAAAAAAAATCAATGCAATGAAGAGCTATAAAATACTCAGTTACCACTTCTGGCACAGGAAAACTGTAACATGAAGATGAATAGAAACTGGCAGGGCAGACTACAGCACACTGCATGACTGCCCTGTTCTTATACACTTCTTCCACTATCTACTATTGGTCGCTGTCAGAACAGGACAAGCTAAATGCACATTTGGCACAATTTCAGTATAGCTGCTCTTCTGTTTTCAAATACTTAATTTCAAGGGGGAAAATCCCACCAACATTTTTTAAAAAATGCTACACCCATGAAAGTAAAACATAGGAAAAATGCTAGAAGATACTCTTCTGCTGAGTCACTTTGTTGATATGATTCAACGAGAAGCAAAGTAAGTCTCACAAAGGTCGATGATGCGTGTCAGAAGTGTAAGTAGATGAACACACTTCTTCAGGATCCATATAGCACACCCCCAGCTTAATCACCATATCTCCTCAGGGACTATCCGAAGAAGCAGCTGCAGCTCTTCATACCTCTCACTAACTCCATCCTGTGTCAGGCACAGTGCCAAACTTTCTTTGTCAATCCCCCTTAAACCTACCACCATACAAACCTAAGTGTAGGACTAGTGGAATCTTCCCTGGCAGGGCTAGCAACATATTTAATGAAATATTCACATCGCTTCACAATCACTAACCTACTAATAAAGGGATTTCATTTGGTAAGCAATTCTACTTTTTTGAAATGTAAAAGCTTCCAACAGATCAATGTACAAAACTATAGAAGGTTCAAAGGAGGTCTCTGTCTGCTCAAAATGAATGTATAGCTACTGCCAGAGTTGAAAAGAATTATCACTATTCATACGATAAATACATAGACAGTGCTCAAACGGTGCTCGTTATTCTCATCCTGTTTTGATAAAGATAAGGAACTGGAAAACAAGTAAGTTACCTATATTACAGAATCATAGAACAGCTTGGGTTGGAAGGGACCTCAGTCCATCCAGTTCCAACCCCCCTGCCATGGGCAGGGACACCTCCCACCAGACCAGGCTGCCGGAGGCCTCATCCAACCTGGCCATGAGCACCTCCAGGGATGAAGCATCCACAGCTTCTCTGGGCAACCTGTGCCAGGGCCTCACCACCCTCTGTGTAAAGAATTTCCTCCTAATATCTAAACTAATCTCCCCTCTTTTAGTTTAAAACAAGTCCCCCTTGCCCTATCAAGTCAAGGTGGTATTAATATGCAATGATATAAAATGCTAGGAAGAACAAGCTCAGATTTAATGGTATCTAATTCCTGCTTATTTACATCATATACATTCATAAGACTTCACTCCTTCACTCTTTTTTTTTTTTCCTAGTGTCTTCTGGATTCCCATCTCTAGATGGCTTGACTGGAAAAATAATCTCAAAATAGTATAGAAAAATGTTAATTCATACGACTCTATGCACTCACTTGTTCTTGTTCATTCCTAAAAACAAAGCTGTTCTGGGTGAAGCCATGGTCTTTCCGGGTTCTTAAAGTGTTTCACTATCATGTTCTGAAAATTCCATTTTTAATTGTTCGTTCGGTGAGATGCGATTACTAGAACCATGAAGTTAATGAGATTATTCACATGCCCTAAGCTAAGCAAGCATATACAGTGTCTTGTATTAAAAGCTTAGCTGAAAAAGTGGTAAGAGAAACAGCAGAAGAATTACAGCAATAAAGACTTCAGTTTTTCTGTGGATTAGAAGACAGAACTGTGTCTTATCTCACTTTCCCCTTTCGCTGACTAAATGCTCTGCAATCTTCTTGAGAGTTCAGTTGAAGAGAGGGGACAAATTGCAGCTGTACGAGGATGACAGTGGAGTGGTTTAGACACCAGCCCAACTCTTGGACATAGGAACTCGATGTTGTTTCTTATCATCAGCCTTCTTTGTGCTTCTGGACAGGCCATAACAAGAAGGGCCCGATTCACAAAAATATTTAGCTAATAGATGGGTCTTCATTTAAATTGCTCCCCAAAAGGAGAAATCTGTGCCAGGCTAAAGTACTGCAAAAAGGCATTAAACTTAACCTGATACAGACATATACACATATTTTAAAAATTACTCATTTAATATCCATTACAGAATTGAAATTAATGGACAAATCAGAGAATTGTCTACTTTGAAACTGAGCCCTAAAAAATTTTGCAGAGCTGTGCTTCCAGCTGCTCTCCACATGTAAAATGACAGTACTGTTTCATCTCAAATGGATGCTGTGGGACAAATTAGGGAAAAAAACACCCAAGACACTACTTCTTCTGTAAGAGCTTCATCCCAAGAAATTATGACTTAAGCATCAATTAGAAAATACAGATATATCAATTCCAAGCAAATTTCCTATCAGATTTTACAAAAGCAATTTAAAGTATTCATAACATTAATAAAGATATTGAGAACATTCTGAAAATGAAGTTACAAATTAAAAACACCTTGAGACTGAATCTGGCTTTAAATTTCATATTATGAAATCGTATCAAATTTTAGCCTTTAATATCTTAACCAATATAGCTCAACTTCACTACTCACTTCAAAAGACTCCTGGTCATTTCCAGGGCATGCAGATTTTGGCATTTCTTAAATAGCATGCTCACCATTCAGCATTATCTTCAGGAGGTATGAAGTATACCTGTGTTCTCTTTAGTGAAATAACAAAAACTCCATCCTGCAGAACTGCCAGTTTTGTTACTTGTAACATTCAAATGGTATATGGCTTCATGATTAGAGCTAAAACAGTTACTGACAGAACTAATACACACTAGGTACTATAGGGAATAAAGACAACTTGCACCAGTAGGTCTCAAAGCTGTTTATTGACAACAGAAAATATGGTGCCTCAAGGCAAAATGTGATTTTTATTAAAAAAAGGGGGATGGGGGGTAGTCCAAGACATAAATGCCAATACAAATCCCTCTGTTCTTATCTCCTACCCACCCTTCAAGCCATCTGTTCCCCTACATCTGACCTGACCTCTCTTCTTAACTAACCACATAACCTGTCCCCCTCTCTTTAGCCCTCACAATTCTGCTTTCCTCACTTTTTATTCAGTTCCTTCTGAATGTTTTTTCCTTCCCCTACTCACTGCTTAGATCCAGCTCGGAAAAGAAAGGAGCCTCCCTACTTCTCCCTACTTTCTGCCCCTTTCCCACAGTGCTACAGCCATGAGGAACAACTTCTAGAAGTCCTGCTTAGTTTCCGTAGCCTGGGATAGATCATGCTCAATACAAATGGGATTTTTAGAAGATGTATTTAATAAAAATTCCATCAGTCTCTACTGAGTACATGAAATGAAGACTTTCAAATGCCTGTAACTAAGCCAATTTGGGTGTTTTTCTCTTAGTATAATAAAAGTTGCATTCTATCAAGTGCTCTTTTCCTGTTGGTATCCAACGTTTTACTCCAAAGCAGGATGAGATCTTCTGAAATAAATAAATTAACAGCAAAAACAAACATACAGAAGTCCTTCCTTTCTGCTAAAAAACAATGCACCCCTTATTTTGTTCTGAGAAACAGGCTAAGTATGTTTGTCTACAAACAACTCAGTCACTGTTTGGCATCAGTATAAAGATTTTCAGTTGGATATTAAATTAAATTTTAATTAATAAAAAAGGACCTACAATGGAAAATGTTATGCAGGCTTAAAAACAGCTACAGCTTGAATATGCTTGCATTTCAACATAAATGGACAGGAAAGGAAAAGGTTGCCATTCTTATCGTATTAAAATACACGCAACTTGTGGTTTTCACAAAGTCACGTTTCATTCACGAATGTTAACCTCTTTAGAAGGGAGAGACTGTTACTCAATGCCTACAAGTTTTGATGAATGAAACGTGATCTCTGAAATGACAGCATTAACGTTGCGCCATTGTCAAATGAGTCATCTTTTTCAGCAAGCCTTGAGTGAGGTAAAACACAGAGAGATGACCATCTTTTAAAAACAAAGACTACTTACAATTCTATCCTGAGAAATGAAATAAAATAATTATTCAATTTCAGAGTTTCATACAACAAAACCTCATCTGAAAGTGTAAGCATCCATTATATAATTGGAGTCGAAGGTTCACTTAACAGAAAAGCCTACTAAATGTTTAAAATAAAAGATTTTCTGAAAAAGCTTCTACCATTCTTCTCTGTAGGTGAAATTGTCAGTTGATGCGAAGTATGATTTTTACATGATTCGTGTGAACAAATGTCTATGTTTCACTCACAGCAGTTGCCAAAACTTTTAATATATATAAGCAACTCCATGTGTCAGCACACCAGAAGAAATTTCTATACAGTAAGGTGACTGCCAAGACAAACTGAGCAACAGCTTCTTTTTTAAAATCTTGAAGTACTTATTTTCCTACAGCAGCCATATGTGTGCATGGAAATAATTAACAGGTAAAAGACACAAAGTAATCTACGCATGTCAATTTATCAAAATTTTCTACTTAATTTTCACTTTTGACATGCAAGACTGAGCCAACATATCCTACAGTTATATAGCAAGGAACTTTTGCGCTGAATTTAACACTCTTTGCTTTTAGTCTAAGATTTTCAAAAATCTAATAAATGATGCAGCTGTTTGAATATTTACCCCTTATGCTTCTAAATATTAATGTTTTATGGGTCTTTATGATTTTCTTATAGAGGAAATCCAAATCAGGCATGTTACTTCTTTAAATATATTATTTTGTTTTATAAAAATATCCTACAAGCCACGTATTCAGATAACATTAGCCATGTTGAGTCAGTTGAAAAGTAAAAGTGCCAAAAATGCACCCTTCAAAGTTCTGTGGTCAATGGATGTCATTGTAATATGGTGCTTCATCTTCCATTGGCTTCAGCAGAAGATGTGCACCTAGGTAACCTATTCTTGTGGCTTCGCTGTAGATGGTTTCCATTTTATTTTAACAAAACTTTGAAGACTCAGGGTCTCTGAAAGCCTTTGGTTATACACTTCTAAAACATGTCAAAATTATCAGCAGTCAACTACACAGCTTGTGCTCAAAACATCTACTCAAAAACACTACAGACTTTCAAAGAACAACTTCAGATCACCTGTATTTGTATTCCAAAGCAAAGTTCAAGAAAAACTGCTTTAGGGTCAGAAAAAATAAGAGTGAAAAGCTGCAATAGTACATTTTATCTGCACACCAAAAATGGCTAAATCACTGCTCAAAGATAAAGACTTTACTACTGTTGTCTGAGTGTTCAACTTGGTATTAACATTTCAAGATGTATTTTCTTAAAAATTATTTAGTTATTTACTTTAAATGGTTTACTTCATCTAAGTGCTGACACTTTATATCCAGTTCTGGCATACCTTAGCTACCCCAGTTACATGTTTCTATTCCTCAGTTACTGACCACATCAAATAAACCAAGTGCAGAAAGGTTGAGGTTCAAAAAGCACCAGTGAAGCTTTACATGAGACCACCAAAGCATCGACAATAGCTAAATTATTATATTTACATAGAAGTCTATCAAACACGTAGGTTCAGTTCCTCAAAACCACGTAACACAGACAAACTCATACCTCAAATAGACAATGTTTAATAATAATTGTTAACTGACATTGCACCATGTGATATAAAATAAAAAGTGTGAAACTATTTTCTTCATTTTTCTAATTTTATCCTTGCTGAGAAAACCAAAAACAAACAAAAAATAAGTCATTTAAATACACAGCTACAAGTTAGACTTTAATTTTTGCATGTAATAACTCAAGGTGTCTTACACAACCAGTACTCAAAAAATCCTTTAAAAAAAAGTGTAGTCTGTCTCAGATTTTGTTTTATACAGCTGGCCAGCTTTATGGCATTTTGTTTCAAAAGCTAATGAGGCTTTCCAGATAATATATCAAAATAACTGTAGCATTCAAGCACTACCTGAGTGCATTCATACTTAATCTTCAAGTAAGATTAAGCTTTAGGAAGACAGAGGACACATGGTGGACTATATTGGTCCTTTAAATACTAAATATTCAGGGAAAATGGAAAAGGCCCAATATAAGTCCTATTAAGCTTGCTGGAAAGGTTAACAGTTATAATCCTATGTCTTCTAAATTCAGTGTTAAAGATTAAATCATACCTTCTCTTCTTGAAGAGAATCTCATTTGTTCTAACAAACATAATATACCAGGATATTACACTAGGAAACTAAGGGAAACAAATGCAGTAATACAGGCAAACTAATCTCCACAGTGAGACCATCAAAATATTATCTAACAAACCACTACAGTTCAGAAAATCTTTTGAACTTACTGTATTAGTTGAATCTTCTTGTAAAATTCGATCATATAACTGTATGGCGTCATCATACCTGTTCAAATAAATCATTCACATTTATTTCTGTTAAGAAATAACTCTAACTTTCTGACTATCCTTGCAATAGCTAATAATAATCATGCACTTTTTATACTGAATATATTTATGCAAACTATAATCATGCAGAATTTCTCTTAAGTGAGTGCTGAAGATTAACTGCAATATTTTATGTCACCAAGTTAAAAACAAAATAAATGGCAATTCATTTATGGAATACAGGTTCTACACCAAAGTAGTCTTACTCTTGTCTCTTCTCTTCTTCTGTACTCAGTAGGTCCAATCACCACATCCCATCTCTCTTCTTCTCCTTTCCCAAGGAGCAGAAACCCCCAAACTTCAAAGGCCATCCAAAATAATGATGTCACCTCATTATTCATATAAGTCTTTACTGTTATGATTTTATAAATTTAAGTAGACGTATGCAGTAAACTGGGGGGGATTCATACAAG
The DNA here is from genome assembly GCA_011075105.1 of Heteronetta atricapilla. NCBI lineage: Eukaryota > Metazoa > Chordata > Aves > Anseriformes > Anatidae > Heteronetta > Heteronetta atricapilla. Next base: position 140,470,933 of record CM021732.1, on the reverse strand, counting down.
AGTCCAACTCTTTTTCAGAAATCATTAAAGAAAATGTTCTCCACCACCACTACATAGGTTTTATTAATTAATTCTGTTATTTTAAGTATGCTTAAAAAATGTTGCTCCAGCCGCTGTTAATAGTTTAAGCCTTCTGGGAAACAGATTTGCTTGTTTAGCCATCCCTGTACAGAACCCAAACTGGACAAATGTAACAATTCAATTCAGAACACAATTGACTATACAGCTATTGTGCTATTGTGCTGGGCACTGCACAACAATACTTTTCCAGTCCAGTTATAAGGTGTAGAACAACTTAGAGGCAAATCCTGTAAAATGTTGTATTCTTGTTCCTCATTAGTTACTATTGCTTCTCATGTATTTTACAAGGCTGAACAAAATGGCCATAATCCCAGCTTAACCCCGTCGATTCCAGTCAAGTTCCAGAATGGTATTCTCTTGATCAATGTCTACAAGGTCATTCATTACTATCTCTTCTTTCTGCTGAGGAAGGAAGGATCTTAACAACTCTTAGAGTCACTCAGAATTTAACAAGAAGTGCGTGATCACTCCTGCCTAGGCCTCCCTATGCTTCCCTTGCAGTCCCTGGGGACAGGCAGGCCTCTCTAGGGCACAGCTTAGAATACCTACAAATGGGTTCCTGTACAAGACAACCTAGAGCTAAAGCCCCTCTTTCTCCTCTGAGTTCTAGAGAAAACCCATGGACATGAAACCTCAACTTTTGTTAATACCTCTGCTTCTCTGATAGTCCAGTCTCAGGGATCTAAACTGACAGCAACGCTTTGTCAATAACTTTTACAAGCATTTTTGGAAAACTGCAGCTCAATCCCACTTCACAGCTGTAACAACACACAATGTTTTGTAGCTATCATCTCTTACAAAGATGTACTCCCACACAGTAACATCTTCAGCATAGTCACATAAGCCTGAACAGATTTATGATCTTTTGCACTTCTGGAGAGGTGATGGGAATGGGGGAAAATGTGCTGCCAATCTCTCACTGTATTTGCGGAAACAGAATCATTAATGTTGGAAAAGACCTCCAAGATCATCTAGTCCAGCCACCCCCCTTGTAGGCAGAAAGAAAGCTAAGTTTTAATGGACATTCTTCAGGAAGATGTGTAGAGTATGAAATGTGGCACATTTAGTTGCACTAAGACTGCTCCTATGGCAGTGGAGCCCATTTATCGTCTCTTTTTGTTCCAAGCAATGGACCTTCACTAGTGGCTCATATCAAATTACATTTTCAAAGTTCATTTTGCAAGGAACATCTGCTAAATAAATTATAATAAAGCATTTAGGAATTTACTTTTAAATTACAATTCCCTCATACCAAGATGGGCCAAAAGCTCAAAACCTCATTAATTCTGTATGCAGAATGTGGCATGGAATAGATTTGCTGGAGTTCAAAGGCACAGGAAGCTAAAACTCCTGCTCATACTTTTGGCCGTACTCTGCAAAACCCAAAACAAGTGCCTGAGAACAAAATGTTGGTATCAAAGAAATATCCAAAGGAGAAATGCAGACAAAAGTGGTCAACCTCAAGCTCTCATTCCTTTTGGAAAACTAAGTTCTCAGCTGTTTATTATTTTAGTAATTTCTATTAAATTTTGTATAGGATATTTCAAAAAGGTCACTCTGACTTTAAGTTTCTGCCATTCTATTCCAGGTTTGATGGAGGTGGGTTTTTTTTGAATTGTTTTTATGAAGAAGTCTATAGATTTAATTCTTATTAAATTCCACTGGATTTATTCACACTCAGAAAACATACAAACAACAAAGCCTCTATTTTGCAGTAATCAGGAGCACTATGAAGCAAAAATAAATAAAAAAAGCTGTCACTCATTTTCACATGCTGCTCCTAAGATGAAATGTATACATCAGGTCTTGCCAAAAAAATGCCTAGTTTTTTAGTGTATAACAGCTTAAACTGTCAAGTAATAGATCTTTTTAATCTATGAAGTCTGATGAAAGATTGCAAAAACGTAACATTGTATAGTACAAGCAAAAATGCAATAAAAATGTCTAAACATAATACGATCATGCACACCATTATTTTCTTTAAAGAAAATGGACAGTATTGCTTTGCCATGTGCTTATTATGTCTGAATTCCTTTTTAAGAAATAGCATGCACCTTTCCATACAGAAATTACATTTTTTTAAACCAGGTTTTACCTTTCCATAGCTTCAAATCTCATTCCAGTTAATCGCTTAACTCTGTGGCTTCCAGGAAACTGCCTCCTTAGTTCCTGAAGACAAAACTGTACAAATAAAATCAAAAATACTACTGTGAACATAGTTATCTACACCAAAGCAGGAAAGGAAAAAAGTCCTTGACTGATGAATTCAAAAGCCTGCAATGATTAAAAGCAAATACCAATTTTTGAAATACATATTAAAAATTGATAAAGAGTTCAGTAACTGAAACTTACTTCTGTAAGAAGACTAATTCTAGGAAATATTTTCCATACAGTTTGTGAAATCATCAAGGCTTCCTAGAAATAGTTATTTGCCCAGAAAATTAAACTCTTCTACTAAAACTGTTCATATACTATTAAACATTGCAGTCTACTTAATTGCCTCATAATAACACAAGTAATTAAAAAAAAGGAGGAAGGAGGAGGAAGGAGCACGGAGAAAAATAGTTAAGAGCTCATGTGATAATTCTTTCATAAAAGGATACCTCATAATGTCACAAACTATGCTAATACTATGCTCTGTGTTTATTTTTTAAATAAAACTTTGAAATTCAAAGAAAATATTTGTCACTAGCTTGAACTGAGCCCACTGGCAGAGGAGGCATAACTTCTAACTCCTGAAATCAATGAGACACCTGGGCTGGATAAAATAAATAAATAAATAAATAAAAGATGTTTGGCAGAGGGACTGAGTCACAACTTCCCCAGAGCAAACTGACTCTAACCATATTACAAATGTGGCTAGATAGCTGTGCAAAGTTTGTAGGTGACTCTTTGGTAAAAGACAGCATAGAACCCAAGCTCTTCAAAAGACCAGGGGTTTCAATGACATAAAAAGCTTCACCACAACCCTTCTTTTCAAAGCATTTAATTTATGCCACTGAGCTTATAAACCTGTTCCTGAGATCTAAGGTTCTGGCTAAGGCCTATCCACATCATCTGGTCCATCATCACATCCACTGGTTAAAGGAAAAAATATAGTCAAGCAAATTGGTAAAAATTAGCAGATTGTGCCCCACAGTCGGCAGATAGACTTGCATCTAGATGAAAGACATCAACAGCATAAGAAAAGCTGATGAAGTAGCAGTGGAGTGCAGGAGTACTGTGAAACTAGAACTGTTCATATTAGAACTGACTACAGGATCACTATCCAACTAAATACAGAAGCCACAAGGCCAAAATAAACTCATGTAGATTAAGAAAGACATCAGAAGCAATAATATGACATGAAAAGCTGTGAGACAATCTCAAAAAACTTGATGCAATGCTTTTGAAAGCAAAACAAGAAAGCCCTCTATCTGAATAAATTACATTAGGTCTATCTTCAGATTGTTCTGAATTCAGAAGCGCTGAATGTCATCTTTTGAAATTTAACCTGTGATCCCCATAATCATTTATAATAATATCTATTTTTGAAATACTGCATTTTTTTAATAAGAGACTCTATCAATTCTTACAGAGAGGACTCGTTCTGCACTATGTTAACAAACTACTTTTCAGTTTCTCTCAGAAACCCAGAAGTTACAATGGCAAATCTAACTTATATGTGAAACTTTAATTAGCAGTTAATTTTCTTTCTGATGTTTTAAACACAGGTTTTTAACTTTAGTAGTCTGACAAAAGTAAAGAAATATAAACCTGAACTTCAACATGTAAAACACTGCTAGTTGCAGGTGTCTGCCAGCAGTAATTTCCCTAAAACACATGCTTGAAAAAGAACCAGGTAATTGCAGTAGCTGCATGCATTATACATTGTCATCATGTGCATAACAAAGAAAACAACACTAATAATATATATATAAAAAAAAGGCCAGATAAATGGTTTTGTGAAATCTGTCTCAGCCTCCTCATTTGGAGCAGATGAGACCCATTCCCCTAAGAAAAATGCATCACAGCTGTCAAAAGCTTTTTCTAAAAAACAGAAGTTCCATAGCGGATTGTCTACGGGGCTACAGCTGTAGCAGAAAGCCACATATGATGTTGACTTGATTAACGACTTGATTAACTACTTATTATAAATCAATCAAAGAAAAAAAGAAAAAGTATCTCAGTTTCCCTCTAAGCTTTTAACCTCCTTTCTGAGCTGCATAAAATGCTGCACTCCCTGATCTTGAGCAATATACCTTAGAGGGCATAGAAACTGAAATTCAAAATCCCTTCCAGGGTGAGTAAAAACAAATAGTGTTTCAAAACCGATCTTTCAACACTGGCTGCCTCAACAATTTCATGAAAGTCTTCCTAAAAACACCGTGCAAATAAAGACCAAAACTGTTTTAGATATAAATCAGAACACAGAAACACATTTATTTAAACAGTAAGTCTGTTTGTTTTTGTTTAAACAGACAGTTATATAGTACAAATGTTTTCTTTTGGGACACAAAAGAAAGGGAAGTTCAGTGGGTTCACAAGTTCAATGAGTTGTGCTGTGTTTTCCAGTGTACTCCATTTTACCATACACATATGAACGATGAGATAAACTTGTCTAGTTCTGCCTACTTTCAAATTGCCCTTCTCTCAGCTACATCCTCTAGTCTGACCCCTTGTATATCACAGGCCATTAAATTTCACCCAAATGACACCACATGAAGCTCAAAGACTTCATGTGGTGTCTTGCTGTCTAAGGGAGAATAAGGCACTAGAATAATTCCCATGAAGGACCTGAACTTTTGAAAGTATCTTTCTTTTTACTTTGAACGAGCTCAGTGTTGTTGGCTTTCAAGGCACAAGTCAAGCCCATGATTTTTTCCTCAGTCATTTGTGAAGGACATATGAAAACATTATTAAAATTTCACTGCAAAGCAGTTTTTTTGCCTTTTTCAGTTCCTGCCTTTAAAGGAGCAGCTAAGGTCATGGTATTTGTTTTTTTGGGGGGGCGGTGGTGGCATCAATTTTCATTAGTTAAGAGTTCTAAACAAGCTCATTTTATCTGAATTGCTACTTGTATAATTCAAATACATTTGCATACAAAATTACTAAAACCAAATACCCATTACAAATGTTTATATTAAGACCACGAAATATTTGAATTAGAACGGGCCTTTGGAGGTCACCTGTGCTAAATCCCCACTCATAACAGAGCCAGAAGGTTGTTCAGGCCATATCACAATATTTCTGAGCTTCTCCAAGAAAGGAAGCAGAGGAGCAGAATACTGCTCCTCTGTGCCATGTGTTCACCATCCTCATTGTTACAAACTTTTTCCCAATGCTGGAAATTGGAATTTCCTCTGTTGTTGCATATGTCTATCACAGTTGTCAACTGATGCAAATCTACAAGTCTGTCTCTACTTTCTTTATAACTTCCCACTCCATATTACATATGCAGTTAGAGATTTGAAGATCACAGTAAATGTCCTCTTTACCTTCTACGGACTTAAACACGTATCTCTCAGCCTTTCTGTATACATTATGAAGTCCAGCTCCTTACTCATCTTGGTGGCCCTCTGCTGGGCTTGCTCCAATAAGGCAATGACTTTGTCAGCCAGCATGACATAGCCAGCCATAGTCAGTCATGCAATGACATAGCCAGCATGACATATAATATGATGTGTGTGGCATTTTACCTCAAAACCTTCAAGAAACAATATAATTTGAGAGGTTTTTAATAAACAGACACACTCTGTGCAATATGGCAACTTCAGTATTATTCTTGACATTTAGCCCATACCAGAGTAGCTGTAAATATTTTCATGGCTATTGGAAGAGACACGATCTGTCTAAACAAAAGTCACACATTAAAGAAGGTGGGTGGAGGTGGTTTCTTCCCAGAAGTCTGTTTCTTGATACTCTACAAGTTCAAGCTATGAAGTCCAGAATATCCTATGACTATCCAAAGAGATATCTGAAAGAGATACCCAGGAAGAAAACCGAAAGTTTGTGAGAAAAGTCAACTTGACAACTTACCAGTGCCAAATCATCTCGACTGCAGTCCAGGGCAGCAATCATCACCTGTTCATATATTATCCAAACTGGACATAAAAGAGACATGAAATTTAGATAATTGTTGTTGTGTTTTGTTGTTTGTTTTTGTTTTTTAAGGGTATGGGAAACACCTACAATGTAAATAAGGTTAATGAATTCTGACTGTTTATCTTTCCCCTGCTACTCCTGTGGATCACTACTGAAACAGGGACATTTAAAGAAACTGCTGGAATTAATTAAAAACGCATTTAAGCAGTTTTATTGCTTTCAGTAACGTAAAGTACCTTTTGACATCTTGAAAGGCAAAAAGCTCTAATCCTCTGCTATTCCTAACATTATAGCTGCAATCTTTTAAACAGATCCCCATTAGGACATGCTCTCTGATCATACCTGGAGGATAGCCATTTGGGTCTAGAATGAAAACAATTTTTCCTTAACTGTTTCATTGCCAAAAGTCCTGTAAGTATTGTCTTCTTCCTGGAGTTGAAAAATGTTTCTAAATCAATGACAGATTATATTAGTTCTGTTCTAAGCCCTCTGAGTTCTTGAATGTATAGAACTTAACAGTACAGCTACACAAGTGACAGACAAATCATGCTATGGCAGAAGGAAACATGTAATATAGGTGCTGCAAGTACTGACTGCATTAAGTTGCCTGTAACCTTTCTTCCCCACTGGAACTATCTGTAGGACATACATTCTTGTTTTACCATATAACATAAATAATTTTTTCATGAATGTAAAAATACATACATAGATACAGACAAAATACAGATAATATATATATAGCATTTAAATTGTGTTAAGTTAAAAAAAATCAAAATACAAGAACACATTTATAGCTTATGAACAGCTCTCCTTATTAGAATAAACCTCTCATTTGATAGTCTATCCCTAATACATGTCAATGTCAGATATTTCACAAAAGAACATTTGTAGTGAGAAACAGATACTGCCCCTGAAATAATAATTTCAATTAATAATGATTATTTCAGGGGCAGGTATGTGTTTTTCTAACATGTATTAATTTTTTTTTTTAAATTTATGCTTAATAAAATTAATACAAAGTCAAGGGTTTTACTCTTCTACTTTGAAATCTAACTCTGTAACTTTAGTCTACTGATTGTCCATGTGAATCCCTACTTTTCATGAAAATTATGAAGTGGATAATAACACCCTTGTCCTTTAGGCTCAATATACAGTTTGGTATTTTTATTTTTAAATCTCTTAGGACTGTTTCAGAAGGAAACTGGTAAGATCTGAGAGGAATACCAAGATCCTCAATAACGCCTTAATGAACTACAATTCTCATGAATTATTAACAACATTGTAATGATTAAGTAAAACCATAGGTAGTTTTCATTTGTTTTCTATAGCAGAGGGACACGATGACAATTCCTTTGCAGGTGACTGTATTAAGCTCATCCTGCTGCCTACCAGCAAGTGCATTCCTCACAGTTACAATGTAAGACAAGCACAGAACATTGTCATCAGGTAGTGAACCGCCAAATGCACTTCATGCTGCACTGCTATGCAGTCCTTTACATGATACAGGTAATACATAATGGATTCTTTGTGTAGATTATCCACATGTTTATATCTAAAAAAAAGTGTAACATTGGCAGTGGCTAAGTTCCTCAGAAGTAAAGAGCTTCACACCAGAATTACTGCCCAGAGGTTCTGCAAGGCAGAACCAGAGCAAAGTACTGACATCAAGGCAATCCTACCCGTAGAACCACAAAGCCAACACCAAAAAAATGCCTCCCTTGATAAATTAATGAAGCAAAATGTTTTCCTGAAATAACTATGTGAATTCTGGAATACTGGATGCAGTTAGGTATTCAAAATTAATTTACTAAAGCTGAACAAAGTTATTAGAATATTATAGCTTATATTAGTAAATACAATGCATTATTGTGGCTGCAAAAATCCACTAGGTTCTATACAACAGCAATTAAGAAAAATCCAAGAACTAAAATAAAAATGTATTAAAACATAGTCTATATAAAATTATCTGAACTGTAAGAAAGGGAAAATGAAGAAAAAAGAATGAGCATTAAAATAAAAACCTGCTTGTGTAACACTCTGTTATACTTTGTTTTATATTATGCTTATAGTACAGAGTGCTATTGCATGGTTGTGACATGTTTCCAAACAATTCTTTTGCAGTACAAAACAACACGTGCCAAGTTTCTGTCTCCTCCTGTCTATGAAGTTAGTATAAGGCAATTAAAATAATGTGAAAATAATAATTGCATGCATAGTGAAAATGAAGAGTTAATCTTCATCTGTAATATCATAAATGTAATGATATAATAAAAATGCCCTTAATATTAATTTCTGCAGTATGTATGATTTGATTAAGGAATAGCTTTCCCTATTGTAGAATTATCCTTTTAGATGTTTGCTGTGCTGTTGAAGAACAGAAAATCACTCAAATGACAGCTACATAAAAGATTAACACTACTTCATATAATGGTCTAACACATAGTATAGCAAACTAAGTGTTCTAGCAGGTAATTTTTCCATCTATTTTCAGTGCACCCCGTATTTGGGAAACGAATAAAATATGGGATTTTTTGCAGCCTGATATAATAAAAAAAGGTAATGTATGTTTTACCAACATCAACAAATAGACAAAGGCAACACAGTCTGAAAAGAGAAAAACAAAAGCAGATGAAGGCATGAAGCAATGTATGCTGTAAAAAAAAAAATGTTTTCTTACTGTCATCTCCAAGCTTAGAGGCGTATTCATTAATTAACTCTTCTCCAACATCCACTATCTGTTCACTGTTTCGGTAGTTTTCTTCCCTCCATTTCCTCATTTTATCACGCATATCTGAAGGTAAATAGAAAAAGAAATCAGAAGAAAATATTGCAATTTCCAGATAGTAAAGGAATCTGAAATTTATTTCTTGAAAATATGCATATTAAGAATGGTTTAGAGAGCAACAGATCTAAAAAAGTGACTTCAACTAATAGAAGAAAACTACTAGAGAACAGGTCTATGTACTAGACCTCTGGAACTGTACCTCAAACCTTGCGTATGCTATAATATAAATAATCAATTCAACTTCTATTTTTGCAGGCTATTAAATATATTTATTTAATAACATGTGCAGTTTAAAAAAAAAGAAAAAACACAAAACTGACACCTGGTTATCCAATAAATGATAAAAATTAATGGACATTACCCAGTGTCATGAAACACATGCTTCAGGAGTTTTCTTCCAAGTAGTATTACACTTACATTTACACACCATAATCAAAATTGCACTTCTGCTCCATATGAATATACTTTCACTTGAAGAAAGAATGAGAAAAACGATGAGAACTCAATCACTGCTCATTTTTATCAGTGTAGGAAAAATGTTATAAAATTCTATTACAAAGAATCTGCACGCTCCTACCAATGGGAGCTGCAAGACAGACATAGAAACAAAGTGTTTCTATGCCAGGGAAGTGCTCAGAGGTGAAAACTCTCATTGCTCATCTAGATAAGATAAAGGCAGTTTCCTTTAGCTTTAGGACTTTTGTTTGCTTCCAGTTCCAAGAGTACATTAACTAGGAACTGGATCTCCGAGTCCACGGGCATATTCAAGGTCATCCACAGAGCACCACCAAGCATTACCCAGCCTACGTTTTATGCATTCTTCGGATCGGCAAATTGCTAAGAATGACTTTGTGCACATATTTACACGTCTATACATGTATGTGTCCCATACACAAGAACACATTTTGGGGGCACTCAAGGAAAACAGTTTTTTACTATTAAGTAGCAGTTTTACTCCTAGGAAGATACCACAAAAACCACTGCCACTATTTTATTTAACTTTACAACAGCTGGAAAAACAAACACAATGGTAGATCTAAACACTGTCAGCTTTTCTTGCACTTCAAAACACACAGTTAACGTAACTGACAGCTAAAAATTCAGCACTTACTTTTCTTCCATCTACCTGAAGTAGTCTCAGATCACTCATAACACTGTTATTGTGCAACATCTTGCATTCTGAAACCCAACCAAAACCACCACAGGGTTACGTTTCATATGCATGAGCAAAGTTAAACAGTTCTAGACACATGATGGTCCCTGGATATTCAAAGTTAGACAGTAAGAATGTGAGAGAACACAAACAGTCACAAAACCTGACAAGCTACACACATAAAAGCGAATAAGTGATCCGATTCCTAACTACCCCTGTACTTGGAAATTATCAATGCCTCCATTCCAGTGCAGTTCTAAATGGAACAGTGTCTAAATTATGTACTAATAGAACATACATCTATCGTTCATCAACCCGTTACTGAATTTACCGCAGTGGAAAAAATCAGAGCAGAGTATATCAGAAGATGACTAAAAAAAAAAGAAGTAAAACTAGATATTCTCATTCATGTGAATCCATCCAAAGGCTCATTCGTTTTAGAAGTACTGAATTCTAAATAAAAGGTAGAAGAAAATGCTAAAAACTATAATAAAACTTATCAGGGCTTTTACAATGTTGTCAATTTTTTACTATGAAAGCTCTCGAAAGAGTCAGGCAATAATAATTTCAGTCTTGGAGGCAAATGTACACACGGTACGTAATACAAGGTTGGACAATAGCACTCTGGGATTAAGAAATGTCTAGTTTTAATTACAATTGCTCCTCTGACATGTATGCAGGTTGGTCTTGAGCAACTAATGACCCTGGTTTAGGTTCTCTCTAAGTCAGCACACTCTGCCTATATGAACCTAAACATTTTAAGTTTAAAGGAAAAAGCACACTTGCCATGAAATCTGTTGTTCCTTGAAAACGTGCATGCAGTCTAAAGGAAGCCAAAGGAAGTAACCATTATTTTATTTTTTGTTTCTGTTCAGGTGTCAGTTAATTAGGCCAGAACAACCAGATACTGAGTAATCATTCTATAAGGATTCATACTTTGATTTTTCAGTTGGACCATAGGTTTCAAATCCTCAGTATCTAAGACCTGGTCCTTACCCCCATGCCTGGCACAGAGCTCCCACTTGCAGGAAGAGACAAAGGGACAAGCAGGCAGCACTGCTACTGCCTCCAATGGCAGCAACTCAAAGCAGCCTCAACTTAGATCTCAGGATCTCACCTTTGCCTGCTGTAATCACATAAATCCATGCATAAAATCCAGAGTGAACTGATCTGTCCATTGGTTAAGACAAAAAATAGGAATATGTAAAAGCAAGCAAACTCAGCATGGAACACACACACAAAATTCATCATCATTTAATTGCACGTGGACAATGACAGAGAAAACAGCCTACCATTTTATCTATTTCTGATTCTATTTCTGAATCTTTTCATACAAAGTAGATGTGAATTCAGAGTCTAAGTGATACCAAGGAAGCAATGTTGTCATCTAAAGTGGATGCTTCTAATGACCAGAGATGCTAAAGTCAAAGTGTTCAGTTCTAAAATTTATTTGGGACTTTCTTTATTATATACTATGTTCCCTAATACATTCATTTGCAAGAAAATGGCCTCACGTACAAGGACTAAAATTTCCACTTTATAAAGCATTTAGGCGATGTTTTTAAAAATTACAAAGAATCACTTGAAAAAAGTTTCACATGAACAGGTAACAAAACCTCTTAATGTACCTCCACTTCAGCAGAGCAATTTTTAATACAGAAAATAAAAATACTACACTTAAGCAACAGTCAACAGAAGAACTACTAAAAAGATTGCAAAATACTCTTTTAGCTTGTTTCCTATTTATGTTAAAAGAAATGTAGTATAAAGCATAAACCAGCTCTCTTTCCCCCCCCTCTTGTTTTTGGTATTCGTTGAAGAACGATGGGCTGACTGTAACAAGAGTTGCCCAGAGAGCACGTCAGGGTCTCCAGAAAGTCCACCTGAAAGTCACTGCTTCCTGTGGGTTTGAGATGTTAATGCAATTATGCTTCAGTGCAAGAAGAAAAGAAAAACTGGTTTACTTTGTTCATTTCTGACAACATATCAAATTATTTTTCTACAAAGCCAGCCATTACTTTATTAACTTTTGACTACCATGACCACTTCTTTGTAGATCAAGCTAATTCTGCACACACAAGCCAACTGACATGCTAACCTATAGCATCAGGCTGCTCTGCCAGACCTGCAGTTCTTGGCTCCCTGGCACTCCATGGAGTTTCTAATTCTTGTACATAAAAAGGAGGCAAGAACGAAAATACCATTTTCCATGGGATAATTAGCAATTATGACCCCCCCCAAAAGCTATTACTTAAGACTCAAATAAGCTGTGAAATATATATGACGCATGCCTACATTGCACTTACCCAATGTACAATTTAATCTCTGTTGAACACCCTTTGCCACCAAGAACACAAGTGAAAAATGAAGCAAGGAACACAATGTAATTCACATGCCTCACATTCGTTCTTCTTCCCTAACCCCCTAATCCCTGTTTCATCTTTGAGCAACATGCAATTAAAACCATCCTGTTTAAGAAGGACTTAATACATGAAGGACACTTTTCAGATAAATACCAACCATAAACCTGGTTGCAAAATCAAGCATTTTGTTCAACGTTCTTTCTTAGGGACGAGGTCACAATGTTACCAGGATCATCCCATGAATGAAAAGCCTCTTTGTACTGGGGATCCATTGAAATACACATGAAGCAGAGAGAAAAGCCTTCTCTGAGAAGAGTCTTTGTGCAGCCTGTTGCAAAAATTTGTTCGCTTGTTAAGAGATGCAAAATCAAATAAGAAAGAAGAAAAAAACACCACCATTTTTCAAACATGTGCTTCTGAAACAGACGTAGACCCTTACACCAGCACAGGTCTTCAAGGTCAAGATGCTCAAACGGTTTGAGCATCCTATACCTGACCTGCAGTCTCGTGATAGGAGACTTGAAGTCCCATTCTCTGGAGATACCCAAAACCTGCCTGGATGACATCCTGCACAATGTGCTCTATGTGATCCTGTTGGACTGAGGAGTTGGACTAGATGATCTTCAGAGAGCCCTTCCAACCTCAGCCATTCTGTGATTCTGTGACCTTCACATTAAAGCCACGTTGTCTCTGCAATACTCTTTGCCAAAACAAGGGAGGGCTAATTACAGAGAACATGTGTACACCCAGTGCACATTACTGGTCCGCAAAACATCCTACTTCTCTTCCCAATCACTGACACTTTAAAAATGAGGGGAAAAAATATAAACATCTGATTTTATATTTGAAACAGTTTATATTCAGGCAAAGGAAAAACGGAAGAAGTTATTTTCACAAGCTGTTTTCAGAGCAACTTTTGGGAAAGCCTAACAATAAAACTAGTAATACTCCACACAACTTTCCTTCCCATGCAGCGGCCTCCCCACGAGTCTCTATTTTGGTTGAGCTTCGCAACTGTTATTACCTTCTCACAAGACACATAAAAGAACTGGCAAGCCATCTTTTTCCAAAGTGCTAACTAGCCTAAGGCCATCAAGGCAATGCAAGTGAGCATCAAAGAGAAAACTAGCTACAAACAAACCACCATGCACGCTGGCAAGGAAGTACTCTTTTTCATCTTTAAGCATTTCTTTTCTATACCAGACAAAATATTTTCTGCAATTAATGCAATTTGACCTGAAAGCTAAACATTTCAAACTCTGTTCTGTTTTGCTTTGTAGTCTTCTAGAAAAAGGTGCTGGCTACTAACATCTGCTAAAATACATTCCATGCAGTGTTCTTCCTCTTTCCGCACTCTACAAAACCAAACCAACCAATAATCTATGCTATTAATTATTGTTAACTTTTTTCCCCAATTATTGTTAATTTTTTTCCCTCAATTGCTCACACTGCTTCTCCCTAACAATGCATTATCTTCTCTACCATGTAATATTTGCAACTCATTGGACTATTTAGCTGAAGGTTAATCCTTTATGGATAAAACTGTATAGAAGGATTAGCTTGTTCCTGATGGGAGACTAATGGGCTCCAGTGCTATATGGACCTGCATTTGAACATGTGCTGCTTATGAGATGAGCCACTCACAATTTAAGGTAAACCATAACAACTACTGCCATAAAAAATCATTATGATCAAATGGATATCAGAGCTATAAAAATCTGTGAAGCAGGCTTTTCAAAAACTTGACATTCATCTTCCAAGATCTAGCAAAATGAGATAATTTGCAGCCATTTAAGCCAATAGTAGGTTTCTTAGATTGAAAGATACTTGCTATTTTATACTAAACCCTGACTTAAACTAATTTATCGCTTTTGAGGCTTTGACTAAAAGAAAAAGGGTTGACCCAATGAGGTTGACCCAACAGCAAATTGATCAAGTATTGACATACTTTGTCCCAACATGTCTGGGGCAATGGAAGAAATGGAGAAGCCTTTTCTTTCAAACTGAATCACTGGCCCACTGGCTTTCCCCTCGCACAAACAAGGGCAGAGCAATTGAGGAAAAAATATATCCGTTTCTGGCCAACGGCAGTCACTGCCACCACAAACCTTGGTCACTGCCACCAGGAACCTTGCAATGAGAACAACCTGAGCTGCCGCTGAAATGGTTCAGAGCTGCAGCTCCTGGCAGAGGGGCTTTGGACAATGCACCAACAGAAGCCCGTGTGTAGCTTGATGGCCAGGAAGAACATTAATTTTTCTGAACTGCTCTTACCAAACTGATAATGGCATGAAGCACAGCTTAAAATACGGTAGGGAAATAAAATTTAGCTGGTGGTTATATAATTTTTGAATAACATGAGTAGTGAGGAACATGTCTTGGGAAGGGACAGTGGCAGCAGCCAGCAGGGCCTGGATCCAGCGACCTGAGCCTCTGGTGGCACCACCAACAGCCTGGCCGTTATCCTGCTGGGATCTGCAGCAGGATCTTGGCCAGCAGACCTTAAACACAAACCTGAATGAGTAATTAAATTTGGTAAGAGCCCCCCAAAAAAGCGAACTGACACAAACTGCTGACCCAGTTCAGTTTTTTTGTTTGTTTGTTTGTTTTTTCTTGCAGGAGCACGAGAGGGGGAACAGCAGCGATGGCCCCCAGGGGGGCAGGGGGTCCCTCCCAGTACAGGGGGACCTGCGACCTCCTCTGGCGTACACAGCCACCGGGGCCACCACGTCCCGCGGGGACACCCCGGCCCCTCGCGGCTCCCCCCCTGCTGCTGCCGTGCTTCAAGCCGGCCCCCCGAGGGCTGGCGGCGGAATGCCGAGATCCTCCTCCGGCCGCAACTCCCCCTGCCAGAGCCGCCCCGGCCTCCCGAGCCGCCCGCCCCCGGCTCCCGTTCGCGACGGTACCTTCCCAGGTCACGTCGTACATCTCCGAGACCTTCGCCATCTTGGCGCCCGCCCCGTGACGCGGCGCCGTGACGGCCCCGGCCCTCATTGGCGGCGATGGCGGCGGCCGCCCGCGGCGGGGCGAAGCCAGGGGGGGCGAGGAGGCGGCCGCTGGCGGGATCCCGCCTGAGGGACGCCGCTGTGGGGTTCCTGCTCGCCCGACCCTAGCTAGCACCAAGGGTCAGGAGGAGGCTGCAGGGTGTTCAATGAAGAGCCGTTCTTGGCAGAGAATTAATAAAAAGAAGGCGCTTGGCCTCGTGGTTTTGGTATTTTGTCTTTTTGTCTTCCCCTCCGCCATTTGGCTATGTGTTCCCGCGGGGCCGTGTGTCCCCCTGTGTACTGAGGAGCTGCCAGATGCCAGCAGAGCTACCGTGTCTCACAGAAACACAGCGAACAGCTCTGCTGTCCCCGGCCACTGTTAACACGGCTGCCATGCAGGCCCGCCAGGCAAATGGAGTGACCAGCTCACCGAGGCCACTTCACCAAGGCACCAAAATCCATGGTGCAGCCACAGTTGTCACCAGTCCTAATGTCCCACAAGCTCAAACACAAAGCCATACAGAGCTAGAAAGAACGCCCACCCAGCCCAGTGTCTTGTTTCCTGCAACGTCCGAAGCTGATGCTAAGGAAGAATACAGGACAGTGCAAATATAAAGCAATGCTCTCCTGGTCTCAGTGAGTGTTGGCCTGGGGCGTCCTGAATCAGATGCCATTGCAGTCTGTAAATAAATTTGCCTTATTTTTTCATCTGTAGATGCTTTCGATATCCAGTTCAGGTGGCACAAAGCTTTACAATTTAAACACACGCTGTGGGAGGAGGCACCCATTTTTATTTGCTTTAAGCTTATTAACTACTAGTTCAATTCATGCTCCCAGGGCTGGTTTTGGAGAAGACAATGAATGGTGGATTTCTGTTCATTCCTCAAACCACTTGCTGTTTTATAAGATGACAAATTTCAGGTGCTGAGTCAGAGGAGCCCTGAGACAGGTTGCAGGCAGAGCTCTGCTGGTGACCCACAGGCTGTGTGATGCTGCATCAGGCCACCTCTGTCCCTCGCTATCCTTCAGCTCTGAAACTTGTGCAGGCCACAGACTGTGTGGATGGGGGATTTTGCAGTAAAGTAAGGTCTTGATTTCAGCATAACTTAAGAAATAATTGTATCTTCACTTCCAGAGCAATATAAACTAAAAGGGCATTCAAAAATGTTTTAACCTCAGATATGTCAAAGGATTTATTTATTTATTTATTTCAGAAAATATCACTAGAAACGTACTTGTTTCTCATTCACTTTCAGCTCTGATAAGAACTCTTCTAGGAAAGGAATCGGACTCCATGATCAAATGATCAAATCAATCCCCCTATCTCCAGCAGTAAATGTGCCCTAGTATCAAAAAAAAAAAAAAAAAAAAAAAAAAAAAAATATTAAAAAAGTATTTCTGTATTTATTATGTTGCTTACTTTGAATTACAATAAACTACTAATTCTTAATACCAGCTACAATGTAATTATGTGTAATGCCTTTGACAGCTGAAAGATCGAAACTAGAATTCAAATGATGGTCTCGAAAGACTGCATATACCTGATTTTTCTTCTCTCAGAGGTGTTCTTTAATATTCTTCTAAATCACTGAATTGGAAGGAACACCGTTTAGATCTTGTACAACATTGCTGTCCTTCCAACTAATTCTACAGTGCCTGTGTCTGTGAACACTTCAGAAAACATACATGTATTTATTCTCATAGTATTCCTGTAGGGTAGATAAATCTTGCTCCTGTTTTACAGATAAAGGAATTGAATACAGAAAGGTTTAGTGCCAGGCCCACAAAGGATTTAGTACACACCTGCTCTGCACATTACAGCGTAACACAGACATAACTGAAGTAAACTGAGAAATTAGCTTTCAGAGGGCAGTGCTTCAGGGTTGCTGAGCTAGCTGTAATGCATAATGCAGGAGACAGACAAAACTTTTAAGCATACAAATCAAAATTTTTGATCCTTTTAAAAGCCTTGTCAGCTGCCACCTGATGCTGAATGTACTGAAATTGGAGAAATGTGTGTTTGAAGTGTTTGGGAGGGGTTCTGACTCACTTCCCTGGACATTGAGCGTTGTGCTTCTGCACCTGCCCAAAACTTTCTGTCTCAGCAGGATGTAGGAAATTGTGCCTCACAAGTGCTTGGTCCAGTTACTGTTCTCAGAGATAATTCTGACCTCTCTGTTAGCTAGATTTAGACAGCTCTCCAGTTATTTTGGATTGCTTCCTAAGACATGCAGCCCTCCACCTGCATTGTAAGAGGAGACTGCATCCTGTAGTTATGCACTGTAAGTGTTGCCTACTACCTTTTTTGGATGTAGTCTTGAGCAACTTGCCTAAAAACATACATTGTGTTCTGCTGAGCATAAAATTGACCCTTCCACTGCATTCCTCTGTTCTTACTGTGAAAGAGAGAACTTTTCATACTCACTAAGAGCAGGGAATTATGGTTATGATATCCATTTATGCCAGATAGTGTTGTAGTTGGAAACAGAAATGTTTTTGGTATTAAGATTTTTCTTCTTGGAAATGAAAACAGTGGTTTTGAAAACTGTTTTGTAATGCCAATGAGCTCCATCACTTAATTCAAAGTTGAAAGCGTTTTGCTAATAAAGCTTAAAATGCTCTAAAAAGGCAATAGTCATGTGAAAACTGTTTTCTGGATCTGACATGTTCTGCTCTTGTGCCACTTCTGCAGGAAACAACAGGAAAAGTAGTGATCCAAATTTCACATAATAATGTTAAAGGTGTTTTGAGGTGACTGATTAGAAAATGCACAAAGCTCACAAAAAGCTTGTTATATGCATCACAGCTAATATTACATATTAACAATTTAAAAATCAAAAATGCATTTTTTTTCCCCTCTCAAATTATTATAAAAAACAAAACAAAACAAACAAACAAACAAAACCTGTCTCTTTTATTTTGAAATCCATCAGTCAGATCAATCATAATTCAGTCAGAATTACAGTTTGGAGAGGTGATACATACCAAGGAGGAACATAGTAATTGAATTTACAGTTTACCATTGCAGAAAAAGCATGGAAGTCTCTGTTCTGTGTATGAGATACAAGGCATATAGAGATATTTGGGCTCAGTACCTAAAGGACTCAGAACCTCTTTCAGTTAGTAATATCAAGGTTAATTCTGTATTGTAACAATGGTGGCATCCTTCATGTAGATGACAAGTAAGAGAAGACAACTCTGGGACATCTGTGGCGCAAGGAAAAATGTATGTGTATAGGATCCATGGAAGCTGGGAATTGATAAAATACGTATTCTACTTTGTCTTTGATGCCAACCAAATGATTCATTTGTTTGAACAGTAGTTGAAGAGTGTGGACAGGCTTCTCAAAGAGAGAACTTACAGATATTATTAACTTGTGTAGTGATGGTAAAGATGAGTCCCAGAAAATAAATTAGTGGATTAATAATACAGGAAATTCAAGCCATTTGAATCATATGAATTAAGAACTCTGTATTTAACGCAGCTGCCTTTGAACCTAATCCTACCTGACACTTAGTTATTAAATTTCGAACTTTAGACAATACCATACATCTAGTTTTAAATGTCCCAACATGAAAGAAAAATAGGTGAGAAAATAAATTAACAAACTTGCTGCAGGTGGATTACTATACAAGGCAATATAGAGAAAAGGACATTTTAGCGGGCTTTTTAGTTTTATCGCACTATCACCGTGAATGATAAATCCAAATAAAAATTTTGTCATCTTGAAAAAATTAATTTTTTCCTTATTTTGACTAGAATGAGCTATTATTATATATTTGTAATATATATATATCAGAACCGTAACATTGTGAATTTCTAGTTCAGCCTTAGTATTTATGGTCAATTTAAAATGAATTCTTTCTGACTACCAAAGTAAAGTACAAGAAGAGACCATAGCCACAGGAGGTTTTTATGCTTAAGAAATCAATCTTCCTAGCTATTGACACTCACAAATAGAGAACACTCCCAGAATTACATCATTCAGCACGCCATGAAAAAAGACAAAGAGGAGACAGTTTGGGAAAGCTGGGGAAAACGAGAAATATAAATCAATTTGATGAATTGACAACACTAGCAATCCTTAAGCAAGTCAAACAGTATTTCCTTCACAACATGGTTCTCTAAGCTATATCCTGAGAGCCTCCTGAGACTGGTTTTAACATTGGTAGTGAACATTGCAGATCTAAGTTTCTGAGTTCATATGATAAGGTAATATGAGCTTAATTTTTAGAATTTACTAGCTCAGTATATACAACCTTGAAAATACTGTCCCAAAGACAACTCTCTGCATGCTTAATTAAGAATTTTTGTGTAGTCTTAACTAGATCCTGTGGGCATTAATTAAGTATAAGAATCCATTAATAGTAATAAGTTGCGGAAGCTTAAATTGGGTGGGAAGTGTTGGGAGCTGTTAACTCCTATGGCTAGAATTAAAAAATCGGCAGTAACGAGTGGCCGCCGGCGGGAGCTCTCAGGAGGGCAGGGCTGGTGCCTGGGCCCCATGAGGCTGCTGCCCTAGTTTTGGTCCTAATGAACACGAAGAACGGGGCCAGCTCGATGGGGAGAGCTGTCCCAGTTCTCCCCACCAAAGTGCAGGGTGCAGGAGGGAGGGATGGGCTGCGGTTACCGGAGAACCTAATGCCACTGGGGAGGCGAGGGGTGTGGGACGCAGGCTGGCTCTCATGTATAGCCTGATGCCTCGTCTGCTTTGGGAGAGTGCCTCTCCCAGGGCAGGGAACACTGCAGTGCTCCAGGGCTGCTGGCTGTGGTGGGAGCAGGTGGGGAAGAGCCAAGGGGGGGCTCAGGGTTGGGGTCTGCAGCTGAGCGGGGCCCAGGGACCTCCATCCACAGTGGTGGGGCCTGCAGGCAGCTGTATGCCTGTAGGCTTGCGGCTGAGGAGGGTCAGATGTTCTCTCCTGCCTTCGTCTCTCCAGCTCCCAGCCCAGTTACTCATCTCTTCATAGCTGCAATAGTGTGTCACGGACATTTGGGGTCTTTTTTGTCTGACTTGAAATAAATTGTACCGAAGTTAAGGGAATTGCAGTGCTCTCCCCGGGCTCTCAGAATGAGTCTGCTCTCTGAATGTTTTTTTAACACCCTCCTGACATCCTGACCATTTAAAACATCTTCTCATTTCTGAACCTCATGTCTGTCTCACAAGGAATTCTCCTGTGCTTTCCCCCAATCCTTATTTATTAACTTTGGTCCTTTTTTCAGTTCTCTCCTTGTATCCAGCTATGTCTCATTATTTCCGCTATGTTTCTAAGATACTTTTGTAAGGACAAGCTTTAACCTTGGAAGGGAAATAATCTGTCTGTAGGGCAGAATGTTTTATTCATAGATACAATGGTTTCTGTTTCTACCCTTTAAAAAATAGAAAAATAAAGTAAACCAGAGTGGAAACAAGGTCTGATTTTCATATCTGCCAAGACAAAATGATGGTGAGAGGCTGTCAGCATAGCCAATCCATTCTCACTTCAGCAGAAGTGAAATCCATGCCATGCCATGAGAGAGGCATCTTCTCACTCTGAGAGAAATTATAATTGTCTATCTGTTTCAGAACACATTGGAAAGGTGTGCTATGCCCAGCTGAGAAAATCAAAATAGAGGAAGATGCTGTAACTTACTTAAACTCATAAGTGGAATGAAGGACACATCTCTTATTTGTGCACAGACCACCTAGTTGTCCAATTTGAAGGTTCTTGTCCCCATTTCTAACTGTATCATTGTAAAGCCTGTTCAGTATTGAGACATGTTTGTCTTATGTGCTGCTCAGTGCCAGGTCCTGCTGTAAATTGGGAAGGTTTGTAGAGTGTAAAATGTCAGTGTTCATTTTTCTAGATGTTTCAGCTCTTATCCTCCCTTGACTTCTTAGAAGCTTAGTGGCAACACACATCTTGTTATTCATCATTAAAGCCCTTATTTTCCTAACAATGTGTACTGGGCTGTTTGGGCAACCTTTATGAGTTTTCACACCACCAGTTAGCAGCTGCTTTACCAGTCCAACCAATTGCTGTCACACTTGAAGCTGGTGGTTAGAAAGGTACTGGCCATACCTGAAGGATGGGGAGTGCTGGAGGAGATACAGTGACCACCACCATTGCAGTCAAAGCAGCTGTAATGCCCAACAGTATTTTCAGCAACTTCCTCAGCTGCGTATTTATCCTACCAGGCTGCAGAGCCATGAACACAGCAGCCATATGAAACAGCTCAATGGGAAAGCATAGGAAATTCATTAGAGGGCCAGGAATTCCTTGACTACATACTTCACTACAAAGAGCTGAGTTAGATACTTGCCAGTCCTCTGAGTGCTAATCTTCTGATTGCTTCATCCAGTTCTTCAGCATGGGGCTTCTTTTGGGGGACAGAAGCAAAGAGTTGAAGGTCAGTAGCAGAACGTGGGCACTGCAATGGCAGAGCTTCGGCACTTACACATGTGGATCTCTGAACCTGCCCAGTTAGATGGCCTGGGAGGTTCTGTGCAAATCCTTTCAGCAGTGCAACATCAGCTGCATCCCTAGCAGCCCTGTAGTCTCAGTTTCTGCCTTTTTTGATTCTGGTGGAAAAATTTGGGGAAATTTTCTCATGGACTGATAATGAAAACAAAGCTAAGGAGGTTTCTGTCTTTCCTGGGGTGTCACTAGCTTTGATTTGGGTCAGAAATGTTCATGGATGATTTGCACAACATTTTTCCCACTACCCTAACATCTCCCCTGCCTTGCCACATCCCTGGCAGTATGGCTGCCAAATGAGAGAAATAACAGTTTAAAAGCACAAGCCAGGCAGAAAATGCCTCATAATAATCTAAACTGTGATTCTAATTACCATGACATTGTTACACACTGGAGCTGTTACATAAGATTTAAAAAAGAATATACAATACATCATTACAATCTGCACGAGTGAGTGTTAATGGACTGCAGCTTCAGAAAAAAAAATAATCAAAACAAGGCTGTGATTTTGCCTGTAAGTCATATGAGTCCATTTATGGAAACTGTTCACATTAAAAGTCAGCAGTAGTAGTATTCATCTCACTTGTCTTTGCATACATACAGATGTCTATATACAAGCTATTTATCTCAGGGTCCACTTGTAGGTAGTAGAGCAAATTCTGGGGGTGCATCTCAACCTAAAGTAGGTGTCCAAGGCCTAATCTAAATCACAGCCTAAAAGCAACCCTTTCTTTCCATTAACTATGAGGGGAATCAAGAGGACTAGTTCAGATACAAATGTCTTCACTCTAAATGCTTATGTTTAGTTAGATGGATTCTCCGTAGAGGAATATCTGTTTTCTTTGCTTGAGCCTTGCTACAGCCACTGAAAATGAGAAAGAGAAAACAATGCTTTTAGCATCTCTCTCACACAGGAGTGAGTCATTAAAGTTCCCAAACAAAGTTCCTGCAAGTCATCTCCCTTCTCCTTCTCCCTTGGTGATGTTCAGGAAGTGCCAATGTTCTTTCACTGTGGTTATGAGGTGACCTTTGCAAGTTTTTGTGCATCTACTAATTGGTTGGTGAAAGCAATAATCATAGAATCACAGAATGGTTTAGGTTGGAAGGGACCTTAAAGACCATCTAATTCCAACCCCCTACCATGGGCAGGGACACCTCCCACTAGACCAGGTTGCCAAAAGCCCCATCCAGCCTGGCCTTGAACACTTCCAGGGATGGGGCATCCACAGCTTCTCTGGGCAAAATAATATAATAATTTCCCTTTGTTCAAGTAGATATATTTCAGTCACCAGGCTTGCAAAAGAGGAGTTTTTGAAGGAAGTTCTTCACTGGTGTAAAGTGCCACCATGCTTTTCCAGCCAGGAACCTGTGAAACATGTATGTTCCTAACTAGATGATCCACTTGAAAGAGAGCAATGGAGCCCTGGCTAGATATAACAGACATAAGACACAACCATGTCCCACACACAGAAAAAATTGCTACCACCAAGGCAGATCGCCAAATTGGTAAAGATAATTAAGTGCGGTAAAAGACTGCTTGGGCAGATTGTGGAGTCTGTCACCAAAGGGCATTAAGAACAGACCATTAGGGAATGGATTACATGTTTGTTTGTATGATTTTCTATATTTTTGTTATGAAAAAGAAAAAAAAACTTTCCATCTGATATGACTGCAGTTGCTTTGCCTTCCAATGTTCACCTCCTAATCACCTTTCATGGATATCTGTGAGAATGATAAAACCATAAAATGCAAACATGTAGCTTTGTAAGCTACAGGCCCAGTCAGCATGGGTTTATGGAAGGCAGATCCTGCTTGACGAACCTGATCTCCTTCTATGAAAAAGTGACGCGCTGGGTGGACGAGGGAAAGGCTGTGGATGTGGTCTACCTTGACTTCAGCAAGGCTTTTGACACCGTTTCCCACAGCATTCTCCTCAAGAAACTGGCTGCTCTTGGCTTGGACTGGCGCACGCTTCGTTGGGTTAGAAACTGGCTGGATAGCCGGGCCCAAAGAGTCGTGGTAAATGGAGCCAAGTCCAGTTGGAGGCCAGTCACTAGTGGCATCCCCCAGGGCTCGGTGCTGGGGCCGATCCTCTTTAATATCTTCATCAATGATCTGGACGAGGGCATTGAGTGCACCCTCAGTAAGTTTGCAGATGACACCAAGTTAGGTGCGTGTGTCGACCTGCTCGAGGGTAGGAAAGCTCTGCAGGAGGATCTGGACAGGCTGCACCGATGGGCTGAGGTCAACTACATGAAGTTCAACAAGGCCAAGTGCCAGGTCCTCCACCTGGGGTTCAATAACCCCAAGCAGAGCTACAGGCTGGGAGATGAGTGGTTGGAGAGCTGCCAGGCAGAGAAGGACCTGGGAGTGATGGTGGACAGTCGGCTGAATATGAGCCCGCAGTGTGCTCAGGTGGCCAAGAAGGCCAACAGCATCCTGGCTTGTATCAGAAACAGTGTGACCAGCAGGGCTAGGGAGGTGATCGTCCCCCTGTACTCGGCTCTGGTGAGGCCACACCTCGAGTACTGTGTTCAGTTTTGGGCCCCTCGCTACAAGAAGGACATGGAGGTGCTTGAGCGGGTCCAGAGAAGGGCGACGAAGCTGGTGAGGGGCCTGGAGAACAAGTCCTACAAGGAGCGGCTGAAGGAGCTGGGCTTGTTCAGCCTGGAGAAAAGGAGGCTCAGGGGCGACCTTATCGCTCTCTACAGATACCTTAAAGGAGGCTGTAGCGAGGTGGGGGTTGGTCTGTTCTCCCACGTGCCTGGTAACAGGACGAGGGGGAATGGGCTAAAGTTGCACCAGGGGATTTTTAGGTTAGACGTTAGGAAGAACTTCTTTACTGAAAGGGTTGTTAGGCACTGGAGCAGGCTGCCCAGGGAGGTGGTGGAGTCACCATCCCTGGAGGTCTTTAAAAGACGTTTAGATGTAGAGCTTAGGGATATGGTTTAGTGGGGACTGTTAGGGTTAGGTTAGAGGTTGGACTCGATGATCTTGAGGTCTCTTCCAACCTAGAAATTCTGTGATTCTGTGATTCTGTAATGTTGAAGATTCCCTTTCCTATAAGGGAAATAGGAGAAATAGAAGGAGAAATTATGCACCTGATTAAAAAGAAGGAAAAAAAAAAAAAAAAAAAAAAAGTCAAGCATACTTAATGGAGTGTTTTATTTTGCACTGAAACCACCTGGGTTTTTATGGGGTTAGGTTGCCTACTGATCAGCATGAATACACCACTGCTGCTGCAGATGGCCAGAGGATGAGCACTGGTGGTCATTCTGTGGGAGATGAAGGATCTCAGCAACTGTGAGGCCAAGGCGGTCCCCTCTTCTTTCACTCTTGTTCACTGGTCAAAGGATGAGAAGGAAAAGGAGAAAGCAAAGGGGAAAGACAGTACTTCCAGGGGAGAGAAACTCATGCTATACTGAGATTAGGCTACAAGGCTGATGGGAGATGTAGCCTGCCTACATCCAGTCCTATTCTCTGAGAATGCAGCGGGTCTGCAGCTGTGCTGGGGCAACTGTTTGCTGGTCCTCATCCAGTTACTATAGTCAGGTGAAAAATATCCCAACAAGAGCTTTAAAAAAGGAGCATCATTTGGT
Source organism: Heteronetta atricapilla (assembly GCA_011075105.1). Lineage (NCBI taxonomy): Eukaryota > Metazoa > Chordata > Aves > Anseriformes > Anatidae > Heteronetta > Heteronetta atricapilla. The sequence goes on along the minus strand of CM021732.1, from coordinate 140,445,428 downwards.
CCGGCTCGGGACCAGGGATCTCGTCTCTCTGTTATGTCAAACATATTGAAGGAGTACTGTGGACAAGGACTGGAAAAAATGGCTAAGGATTTCCTTAACTGTGGAATGATGAATCCCTTCTGTTGTGGAACTGCAGCCTGATGGTGTGACCATTCTTCTCTTTAACTTTAATTTTATACACACTTCAGTTTTGGAATTATTCTGCATTTCAGTTGTGCTGAGTCTCATTTGCACATTATTTTAGCATTTAAAAGAAAACACTTGTTTGCTTTTGGCACAGCTGACTGTGGGCTTGTTTAACTTTCTTTATCACATGTATTTGCCAGTTTAATAAAATTCAGTGTTTGTTGAACTATTTATTGCTATATATACAATTGCAATGAAACAGAAACCCTCAAGACATTACTGAAATATTACAAACCACCAAGCAATATGTAGAAGCCTCAGAAATCAAGTTTCGTGATCTCAAAATTGCAGGCAGAAAACTCCAATTAAGTCAATACTTAATTCAGCAGAAAAATCAATGTTTTGAGACTTAGAACTTACCAGGGTTAACATCTGCCCTGTGGATCAGCATCTTCTTCAGTGCAGTATTGCAATGGTAGGAGCACTTTCAGTCTGCAGAATAGCACTGAAGTTAGCAGGTGACTTCTTGAAAGGGTAACTATGTGTGGCATGAACATGAACACATACATAGAATGCCATATGGGCCAGATTTATTTGGTGTATAGACGCAGAGGAGAAAAAAGTGTATGTGTTACATTTCACGTAATAAAACAGGTGTTGTTGCTTTTTGTAAAACACTTATAGTCCTTCACATGCATTTCTGTGAAGGCAGAAAAAGTAAGCAGAAAAATAAGTAAAGAATTTCAATAACAAAGGTGCTATAAAAATGCTATTGACCATAAAGTGATCCTGAAAAATTTGTAATCATTATACACTAAAGTTCCAGTGTGGCTTTCCTAATTTCCCTAGTCTATTGAACTAGAACCTGCATTGCTTTGGGGAGTCCTTTCCAGATTTTCGGATCAGCTAATGAGTTCATCAGTATCCAGGTATTATTCCAAAAATAAAAATAAACAAATAAAAATTCCTCCAGTTTCCCATATGTTGCAAAAGGTAATGCAGGTCATCATCATATCTACAGTATTTGTAATATTGGCATCCAAATGACTCTGGAGACTATGCCTTCTTACATCCAGCCTTCCCAGTAAATAATCCACCACCGTTCTGCAACCATTACCGGCTGTTATGCTGTGCAGTGGGTGGATGCACTTTGTGTGTATTTGGCTTCTTAAGTCCTGGCAGGAAGAAACAGCTGGAATGCCTCAAAATAACAGGAGGCACCTGCACCCTAATGCAAATGTTATTAGTGGGAGGGAATAAAGATCTCAGCTTGTCCAAGGGTCTGTGTGTCTTATCTCCTCTAAATACACGTTGTATATCTTGCCAATGCCTCCCAGGCTGGTGCTCATAAGCTTGCTCTGTGGTCCTAAGGGCTCTTAGAGAAACTGCTATGTTCACTTATTCACTGGTTCCTTCGATGAAAGGTCAAATATCAAGTATTATGAACACTGAGGGGAGATCTCATCAATGCATATAAATATCTGAAGTGAGGGTGTCAAAAGAATGGAACCAAACTATTTTCATTTGTGCCCAGTGACAAGATGAGAGGCAACGGGCACAAGCTGAAGCACAGGAGGTTTTGGCTCAATATATGAGGGAGCACTTCTTTACCGTGAGGGTCACAGAACACTGGAACAGGTTGCCCAGAGAGGTTGTGGAGTCTCCTTCTGTGGAGATATTCAAAACCCTTCTGGATGCCATTCTGCGCAATGTGCTCTAGGTGATTCTGCTTGTCAGGGGGGTTGGACTGGATGATCTTCAGAGGTCCCTTCCAACCTCAGCCATCCTGTGATTCTCTGATTCTGTGATATATTGCCATAGTGCAAACTATAAACCACCTTCTCTGCAAGCCAGATCTCGGGATTTATTTCTCAAAGCTTAACAACTTCTAAAACAGCATCACAAACTCATATTACTGCAAGCATTATGAAAATGTTTTTTTCCAATAAGAGATACTAGTCCTGAGTGTCTTCAGGTCATTATCTTGTGTTGTCATGGGCTGTGAGGTTCATGTGGTTTGATACTAGAGTGATGGGTAGACTTTGTAGGTTGACTGTGGGATAGGAGATTGTCTGGGGAAACATATTTCCCAAATCTCTCACTTTTTCTCACTGTGCTCTAGATCTTTGGCCTTGAACATCTTAGAAAATTCCCCAGAGTTGTTCAGCTTCTCTCTGACCATCTGCCTGCCTCACAAACATTTGGTCCACATTCTAAGATTTTCTTCTGATGGATCTGTGGTCGTTTGCTTCATACCACATGATTATTTTCTTTTCTTTGATTTACAGCACTTCTGTGAATATTTTCTTTAAGATGATACAGTCATTTTACATATATTGTAGCAGGAAATTCACTATGGCATTTAACCCAAAGTGAAGAATGAATTGTAGACTTTTTCTGGTCCCATGAGGATCCTTTTGCCTGCTGGCCTACTCTTCTCAGGCTTGAAACTGACACCATGTTTACCTTTCTGGTCTACCCTTCTGTTCTCTACCATTACACATCTATTACTTTTTAACAAGGGCTCCCCTGTGAAGCAGACCTGCCTTTTCTTAATGTGGGTCTTAAGTCCTGTTTGTTGTTATTATTATTATTATTTTATTTTATTCTCCCAGCTTTCTGATTATCATCCTGCCTTTTGTTCTTTCAGATGTGTTTTTTTATTTCTTCTGTGTTATCCCTCTGGCTATATGGTGGTTTACTGTTCCTATCCAGATATCAGGTCTTCTCATCAATATGTATCTGAGAGTCTTGTTTTTCCTCTCCTCTTTTCCACTACATCCCTCTCTATACTTCATGGTGGACTCCAGACATATTTCTGGATCTTCTCTTCCCTGAGGTCTATCAGATGACCCAATATAGCATAGGGTCCTGTTGAATGCTCAAGGGTAACATTCAACTCACAACTGCTCTGTGCAAATATTTGCATTATCTCTGCAATTTTTCAGATCTCCTTTACTTCTTTAGCAGCTTCTATATTCTCTTCCCTGTCTTACTTTTCCCAGGAAAACAATAACACTACCAACAGCAGAATCCTTCAAACCATTCCCTCCCTCCTTCTCCAAAATCCTTTCCCCTCTCCATCCTTTTTATAAGCAAAAGGATGGAGAGCAACTTTTTGCTCAATCAGATAATGACAGAACAATGAGGAATGGTTTTAAACTAAAAGAGGGGAGATTTAGATTAGATGTTAGGAGAAAATTCTTCACTCAAAGGGTGGTGAGGCACTGGCACAGGTTGCCCCAAGATGCTGTGGATGCCCCATCCCTGGAGGTGCTCAAGGCCAGGCTGGATGGGGCTTTGGGCAGCTTGACCTAGTGGGTGGCATCCCTGCCCATGACAGGGGTGTTGGAACTAGATTATCTGTAAAGTGCCTTCCTACCTGAGCCATTCTATTATTCTATAAAAATCACTAACAGTGATAATCATACCACTGAGGATGGAAATGGACTACTGAGAATCTGAATTTCCTGCCTCTTCCTCAGTGAGGCCCTGTCATTACAACAAAGACTTCTGTCTATTAACGTCCCCTCAAACATCCAACCGAGAGTTACTCTGCATTAATCCTGAGGGCAGCTGACAAGTTACCTGTGCACCCATGGAGAAGATTGTATGTGCTTCTCAAATGTGGCCTGCTTAGCCTCTGCACTGCTTACCTGGTGTGCACATCCAGAAGCCAGGGGGTACCTACCCTCTTTATCCTTCTCCCTAGGCTGTAAGTAGCCCTGGCTTTATAACAGTCTGGTTGGAAATAATAAATTGAATGAGGCGCTGATATAATGTGCTTTAGTATACACTTCTTTGCAAGCTATTGTACTAATACTTTTTTTCATTTTCTATTTAGAGACTGATAAGCATGAGGAAGTATTTCCTACATTCCCTAACAAGCTGGTTTTTATTCTGAAATACATCTGCAAGTGCTTCTTAGGTCCTCTGTCACATCTTGCTAGCTTCCTGATAAAGGCCACTAGCACAAAGTTCAAGTGAATATTGTGCCACTACAAAAACATATGAACTTACAGCCAATTTTCTTGGAAATTTAAGGGCATAACCTCCAACTAAGTATTTTCACACACCTTATATTTTTGTTTAGTGTCCTAACTGATAAACTACTTAGTTACATTAATACCACTGGGAAAAGATCAAGCAAGTACACAATCAAAACAAAGTTCCCTGAGTTTTAATGAGATTGTGCTATAAATATAAATTTATTTTTTTTAAGTCCAGTGATGAATTCTATTGTCTTTTTTTTTTTTTTTTTTTTTTTTTAATTTAATTAGTTCCTCTTCATTTATTTTTATTACTCATTTGCTGTTCCATAGAACTGCAAGTTTTGCAAAAGGCAGCAGTGAATATAAAAATGCATGATGTGTCCTTAGAGGTGGATAAATAGAACTCTGCTGTAGGGTCTGTAAAAATTAACATCTCTGAAGGACACAAATATGAATTGCATATGGTCATTTTTTAAATTTCTGCTTCACTCATCTCCAGGTCTTAAAATCTCCAGATGATTGTCAGTGGCTATGCAACCAGACTTAGCAGGGAACACAAACACTACTATAACCACATAAAATAATCAACTGCTTTCTTTTCTAACTGCGACTTTTCTCAAAGGACCAAAGTGTAAGGGAAGTTTTAATCTCAAGCTGCACACCAGACCTGCCTCAGACACAGCTCTGACGTCAACAGCCCTTCCTTGCAACACAACTGCTTGTCTTCCAGCTCCTCAAAGTAAGCTGCAGATGGAAACTCTGACCAGAGAGGAACACAGTGTATGTGCTGAAATTGCTTACTGTGGAAACTCAAGGAAACTGTGCACATGTCTTTAGCCTAGTTCCACAGGCAAGAGAAAAAAAAAAAAAAAGGTGAATATATACATTTTAACAGTCCCTCTCAAGCATAAGTCTCGCCATTTACATTCCTAATGTCTTCTGAAGACCTGGCATCATAAAGAAATATGAGCTGATGGCCATATCACCCCCAACTATAATAACAAAATTCAGGATGTCGTGACAGAAAAATCTTTGAGATGCTTCCACAATGGAGTCGCCCTGAGTGAATGAATCATGGGGCCTGAACTCAAACCCAGATGCCAGGGGTGTGAGAGCTTTCTGGCTGAAGGCACTTTGTAGTGAGAATTAGAGGGTTATTGAAACTTCATGTACTTCTGTGGTGGTATGCAACGAAGATGGTGAAGAGCCTGGAGAGGAAAACATATGAGGAGCAGCTGAGGTCACTGGGTCTGTTCAGCCTGGAGAAGAGGAGGCTGAGGGGAAACCTCATCACGGTCTACAACTTCCTCAAGAGGGGGAATGGAGAGGCAGATGACCTGTTCTCCATAAACACCAGTGATAGGACCCACAGGAATGGGGTGAAGCTGAGGCAGGGGAAGTTCATACTAGATATCAGGAGGAGATTCTTCACTGAGAGGGTGCTTGTGCACTGGAACAGGCTCCCCAGTGAAGTAGTCACTGCACCAAGCCTGTATGAATTTAAGAAGAGATTGGACTGTGCACTTAGTCACATGGTCTAAACTTTTGGGTAGACCTGTGTGGTGTGAGGAGTTGGACTTGATGATCCTTATGGGTCCCTTCCAACTCAGGATATTCTATGATTCTATGATACTATGGTACAAAAAAACCCTCATGCTTGTGGGCAGTGCTATTCAGACAGTCATATTCTGTACCCGGAAATCCATGGAAGAAGTGCATGTACACTGCATGAGATCTCAGGGGCTGTGCTTTGACGTAGAGCTTGCTGGATAAACATATACAAGTACATTCGTGGGTGCAGGACCATCTTGGGCACTGAAACAAGCTGTCATTGAATGGTCTGCATCTCTACTGTTACACTCTCTTATCCTCCAATCCATGATTGCCACATCCGAACTACCAAGGTCTCTGGCCTGTGCCTCTTCCTGAGTTGTACCCAGGAACTACTTGGAAGATTGCTAGCTGGCCTTGCACAAAGTCATCCTAGGGACTAGTATGGTAATTTAAAAGTAGAGCCCATCACCTTCCTGCTCTTGGGAGCACCGTGTGCACTTACTGATTTGCTAACTCAGATGTAGCTATTGGATACTGCTTAGAAGCATGAATGGGGCCCCCAGCACACATAAATTAAGAGAAATCGCTGAGACCACAGGAGTGGTGATCAGTTAGATTGGTTATTGGTTCTTAGATGATAATATCTTTTGTCTCTGTATCATTAAAAATGTTTTATTATTATTATTATTTTGGAGCTTTCATAAGTTTTAATTATATTATTGCCTGCACAAGCCCATTATAAATATAAGGGATTTTTTTCACTTTCAGTGAATAGAGCTTTGCTCTGTGACAATCCCACATACTATTTCAGGGGTATGTTCACGTTCAATGGGTAGAAAAGTAGAAAAACAAGGCCTTCAATGTATGGGGGAATTAAGTGACTATGCTTGTACTCTCAGTTCTCCTAGAAGCATCAAGGAGAGCTTTGACTGCAAAAGACAAGCAGAATCTGGACCAGAACATGTGCAAAAAATTATTTAGTCGTCAGCACTTTGCTTTGCAAAAAGATGGCTGCTAAAAATAATAGTTGTTACTGTCTTTCCCTCAACTGCACAGTAGTTCTACAATGAGTACCAGAGATACATTAGTACAGCAATTGAAAGTTTCAACCACAACATTCTTCTCAAAGGTATCACTGGTAAAAACCCCAGGGTCATTAAGTGAAAAAGAACAAGAACTTATTCCACTACATGAACCACAAACTATTTCTGTAATAAAAATGTGCAAAAGTTGTCAAAAAAATAGCTACTGTGAACCTCACCATACATAAAGTGTTGTAACTGGATCACTTCTCTGCTGAGTGGTTCAGGCTGTTGCTTTAAAGCTATTTTACCTCTGAAAATCAGAATGAAAGAAAAAGTTTCTACTGATGAATGGAATTCATCATTAACTTCAGTATCATCTTTAATTTTACTCAGTGTAGTACTTATTTTGGTTTATACTTACTGACAGATTAGGTAAATTATTTTGCAATCTAGTGAAAAATGAGTATGATCTCTTGAAACAACTGATATTCACTGGTGTACTAAGGAGATCCACAAATAATGTTTGGGATTTGTTTTGTCCAGAATTTACAATACTTGATCTACTCTTAATAAAGTGAATTTCTATTTCTATAAATTGCAGGAATTTGCAATATACTGCAATATAAGTTTTCCAATAAATCAGAAGATGTCTCTATATATGTCTCTAATTAGTACTGCTCTAAGTGCTAGGATTGTCATCTAGAGCTGTACAGTGTGCTCTTTTTACCTCTCAGAGAATTTATATTCCACATTTTTTCTTATAAAAATATGGTATATAACAGCACAAACAGTTTCTTAAATCATCCTAGGAGACACATTTTCTTCTCATGTGGTCCTAATGCATCAAAAACAGTTTATGTACTAAATATTACTGGAATGGTATATTTAGGCATTTGCAGAGAGCTCACATCAAGTGAAAAATTTTTAGATAGAATGTGTTTTACCGTATCACTACTTCCTGATAGTAATCAAGAAAATTAATGCTTTTGTAACTTCAAAAATGAAGGAATCCCTAAAGCCCATAGAAATTACAGCTTAGGCTGCTGGAGGTGGAGTAAGAACTGTTTGTAACTCTTGGTTTGTAATGTCTGTGGATTTACTGCTTGTATTTTTACATGCAGTTCATGATATGAACAAGTGTAACTGAAACTTAAAAGTGTGTAATAAACATATAATAATCTAGGTCATAGAAATATGCATTTATATTCCACTAAAGTCTTTTACTCTTCTTACTTTCCATCTTTATTCAATAATGTGATTGCCTTTTTTTCTGTAGAAGAGGATCTACCCCAAATCCTTTATAGAACCAAAACACCAATGATGTCCCACGGGTGCCAAAAGAAGTTGCACCTGAATTTCTGTAATAATTCTAGAACTTAGGACTTGTGCTGTACTTAAATCTGAATGTTACTTTCATTTTACATTCTTCTCTTCAGACTATCAAAACTTCATGATTTTTTTTTTCCTTCCCATGCTGAGACATCACCTTTGAGTTTTCTGAAGGTATTAAAATTGTGCTGAAGTAATTTTAAGCAGAGAAAAAGAGCTCTTTTGTCCTTTTATGAAGTTCTAACTTAACATAGTCATAACTATGAGAAGACTTGGCTGAAGTTTGAAAACTGAGATGGCATTGCTAAATTGACTAGACAGCTGCAATGGCTTCATCTGACTGAAAAATCACTTCTGAAAATATTCACTGGACATCTGTCAAGAAGCACCTCCTCACTCATAGTCTCACATAGGAAATAGGAAGGGCATACATTATTTATCTGCTGAGTTTGATAAATCTGAAACTGAAAAAGCGATTGTATAAAGAAGACTGCAAAAGCCTCATCACAGAGCCCAAAACTGTTCCCTTATCCTAAGGGAGAGGGTGGAAAATCCTACGGGAGCTAAATGCAGTTAGTCTGATGCGGGAGCACACAGGGAGCATTTTGAGGGGTGGGTCCATGTAGGCAAGCAGCAATGGGGTGACAGCATAACCTTGGCCTCCTCCTGCATGTGCTTTCTAGGAGAACAATGTGCTCAGAACAAAGGGGAACCAAAATCTATGACAAAATTGACACTGCAGGGGAAGTGTGTGGTGATGAGGGTAATGCCTTTTCCAGTTCCAGTTGTTCTGTGTGCACAATGAATGCACTTTTCCAATATTTCACTTATAGAGAATAGGTTTACTCAATATTTTTTCATTTTGTGACACTTCTGTGTAATAAAAGTTTTGCTTTCTTTTTACATTTATCCTACAGGCCACTAATTCACTATAGAAATTAAGTATTGCAAATACTCTGTGCATTTAGAAGTTCTTATTTCCAAAATTAACTACTCAGTGAGGCAACCAGTAAGTCTCAGTCCCAGAAGCCACTGCCACAGGTACAATCTAGCCAGATGTTTTTGCCTTAAGCTTTAAATTCTTAGGTTTGAAAATCTTGACTAACTGTACCAATCTGTTGTATAATGATAGGGTTTGTAAAACCACATGGCCCATGAAAAGCTAAGGTTGCACTGACATTTTGTTTTCACTAGGAATTATGAATTTGTGACTGCACTATATGTGATGTGTGTGTGCTCAGCAGAAGCCCACAAGCTATCGAAGGAAAAGAGGCAAACAGTAGCCAGTGACAACTTTCACGATCTTCTAGAAGTAGGCAAAGCTCATTCATGGGAAAACCTTAAAGGTAATCCTCCATGCCTCCACAGCTGCTGTTCTGAAGGAAATGAGTGCATCTTGTGGGTACTATGAATTATGAAGACAAACTTGGACAACCACAAAAAAGCATTAAAAATTAAATGCAGCCTGACTCCTGTTCCATTTTCCTTTCAGAGGTACACAGCTGACTTTCTGTGTTGGTGTTACCTAACCACAAGCAGCCTTCTCATCTTCTGCAAGCTGCATTTCTGTCCAACGATACTGACGACCCAACCACTCTGCCTAAAGATGTCAGGGGAGGAGAAAAACCAGACTGCTACAAGTGACAAAGCGAATACTCCTTTCCTGTTACAAATTCCACATTAAATCTAAGTAATTACTTGGCTGCAGTGATACTTAAGTCTACAGGACAATACGTTCACAGACATTTAGGAACAGCAGTTTACAATAACACTTGCATATGGGTTTGATATCTCGTGTTGTTAAAACAAATCAGCAAGTCTAGACTGTAATTTGCTGAAGCAATTTATGGTTATTTCATGCCTTTTTTCTCTAAGCAGAGGTGAATATATTTGACTGTCCTAAGAGGAAGGATGGTAGTGCACATTCTTTTCATTTTAATTGGACAGCTGATCTGAAACAGAAGCATTGATGTGCTCATTTTCATACCACGGAAAAGCTGCCCTAGACTACTAGTGCTTTATTCCACTATGATGTTTGAATATTTTGCCAACTGCTGCTTAATCATGAAAGAAAACTATGCAAGGTGGTCAATAAAGCAGCAGCCGTTTCTTCACAAATGAATAAATTGGGAATGTCAATACAGCAAGTCAGTAGCAGAGCAGGGGGAAAGGACCCATCTGGGAACCCTCAGCTACTGTACAGTGTTACTGAAATCACAGGAGCTTAGCAGTTAGCAGGAGCTGAGGACTCTACTTAGCTCTTCACTGGCAGGCTCCTGCTTAGTAGCAAGGTGAAACAAATGCTTTAGTATTTAGGGGAATGTTGCTTTTCAACAGACTTGCTGTTGCTTTCCTTCTAAGTGAATACTGGCAGGTAATTGTGTCACCCTATTTTCCTATCAGTCCCACATGGCAGCAAACCACCAGAAGATACGGTGCTAAATCTGCTTAGACATGATTGCATTTCTGAAGAATGTAACAAGATATACAGCTAAACAAAGAAAGAATGGACTCTCCAAAGCTAAGAAATACTTTCCCAGTGAGAGTTTGGTTTCCTCGTGCTGTTCAGCCGGGAAAATGCCCCCCGGGCCCCACAGCTGGTCCCCAGCACCCCAGTGCTGAGACCCTGCACGAGTGAAACCACTGCAGAGCACAGCCCCAGGGCAGCACACCTTCACAGAGACTTGTCCTGCTTTGAAGCTGCCTGTCGTCTGTGGAAGAGCCGCTTTGAATATGGTGGGCTATAGCTTCAGGGTTCTCTGCAGCAGAGGAGTATACTTGGCACTGGCAGAACAGAAATAGGATTTATACAAACTAGTCATTAGCAGTCTACTAATCAGAAGAAAGTTCAGGATGTGTCTTTTTAATAAACTTAAAAAAGCACAATGAAGCAACTTGGCCAACAGAGACCTTTACATTTGCATGGACAGTAGCGCTTTCCAAAGCTAATCAGTTATTATAATCCTCATGGATTTCATGGAGCCTTGTACTCTTCCACTTTCCTGTTTTCTTTATTTTTTTTTTTTTTATTTCTCATGGAGATGTATATGAATTGCATTCTCAGTAACACTCTAGTGTCTTGATCAAGTTTTTTTTGTTTGTTTGTTTGTTTGCTGGTTTGTTGTTTTTTGTGTGTACTGTGATTGTCATACTACTGACAGAAAGACTTTGGAAAATCAAATGCATTTTTTTTTTTCCTAGAAGTGATCAGATTTTGAATTTACAAGGAAGTGTGTCACTTTATTAAGAAGGTAGAATGGACATCGCCCTTTACTGGTACAAAGTGTTGTTAACTCTACTAATTGTAATTGCATGCTACAATACTTTATTTTCATTGAAAGTTGAGATCTGTGTCCAATTCTGGGCTCCCCAGTACAAAAAAGACAGGGGTCTCTTGGAAGGAGTGCAGCAGAGGGCCACAAAGACGATATGGGGTCTGGAGCATCTTTCCTATGAGGACAGGCTGAGAGACCTGGGTCTGTTCAGCCTGGAGAAGAGGAGACTGAGGGGGGATCTTATCAATGTCTATAAATATCTGAGGGGTGGGAGACAGAAAGATGTAGCCAACCTCTTCTCAGTGGCTTGTGGGAATAGGACAAGGGGAAACGGCCACAAAATAGAGCACAGGAAGTTCCGCACCGACATGCCAAAGAACTTCTTCACAGTGAGGGTGACAGAGCACTGGAACAGGCTACCCAGGGAGGTTGTGGAGTCTCCTTCTCTGGAGATATTCAAGGCCCGTCTGGACACCTACCTGGGCAGCCTGCTCCGAGGATCCTGCTTTGCAGGGGGGTTGGGCCCGATGATCTTTCAAGGTCCCTTCCAACCCCTATAGTTCTGTGTGTATCTTTACGGAAGACACAACTATTTACGCATTGCATATTGACCCTATCTAATACCCAAGATCCTAGGTGTCCTTCTTACCTTTGCCACTGGCCCTCATTTTTATACTTCAGATAAGCACCAATTTGTAACAAAACATGAAGGAGACATTATAGAGCACTATGTGAGGTTCTTACAGCATTGTGCAAGGTGTAACTAATTAAGCCTTTGAGCCTCCCAGGGCTGAGGAAAAAGGAGCTGGGCTGAACTTCAGCTCTAAATAGACTGCAGTTTGTAACAAGCCATCTCATTTCAAATTATTGCTCTTCTGATATTATTGCACTTTGGGCTGTGTTTGGTTTTGCTTACTTTGCACTGCACATATGGACTGCAGTTTTTCTGTAACTTAATCCTAAAAACGTCAGTTCTAAGATGGGATTCTCCTTTGTTTAAAGAGAGATGTGTGTATTTATCAAGAATCAGACTTGAGCTTCTACAGACTGACAATTGGCATTATCTAAACAGGTCAACAAAAGCCTGTCTGATGATCTAAGAAGGCTGTAGAAAGACAGGCATGAAACTGTGTGATTGTATTGAGGTGATCTACAGGTAATAGCTGAGTACCTATCCCTAATTGCTCTGAGAGTTGTGCCAGGTTATTAAATCAAGAGTCATAAGTGAAAAATGTCCTCAGACTCACGCTGGTGTTTGTAGAAAGCCTCTGTCCATGTAAGATGTTTTTGAAATTTCAATGTGACATTCCAGGATGTGTGTCACGGCCTCTTCTGAGAAGAGTGAAGTCACTTGGCCTTTGGCCTTGTGACTTCCAGCACACCCCAGGAAAGACATATCTCATCAGCAGCCACAGCCTGTAACTTCATCGCCTGTAATTACCGCTCTGGCTGTGCCAGGCTGAATTAACCCTTATGTAGTGCACGTGCTGCTGTGCTCTCTGGGTTGCCTGTGCTTGGGCGATCTTTAGAAAGACTGACTGCAATACCTTCATCTGTTACAGTACGTGATCCCAGCATGAGTGAATCAAGCCTCTCCAGTTCCACAAAATATGATTTATTATTTTACTTTTCAACATCCTTCTTATAACACGAAGATTTTAAATGGAGTAGAAACTAACAAAAATCCAGAAATATGAGGCCCCAACAGTCAAATAAGGCACAATCCTCTCATGCTTCTTTTCTCCTATGAATTCAGTGAACGGTTTGCTCCTGAGTGCTGGATGACACTGGAATGTGACCATGACACCACAACCACTGACAGTGTCACATTCCTCTCACAGACAGGGTCACTCTGGGCTTAGCAGGGTGATGCATGTAACCCTTTTGTCCCTGTGCTAGGCAGGAAGGTAGAATGATTTGTTCTATGCCATCATCCTAGTGTCCTCCATGTGAGCAGTCATGTTTGCCTGTACATGACACTCACCGTATCTGGTAAGAAGCATTGTATTTAAAAAACTGCTTTTAAGTATGCTCTTGTCTCCTAGCAAATTTGAAGTTTTAAGTGTTTAAGATAAATTAATAAGATTGATTTATATGCTCAGGCAATAATCTACCTGGTGTTTTTTCCAGACTTCTAAACAAAGTTTCTGACAGCATCTTTCATGATCTCGAGTCCAAACGTTGTTCCACATCACCTATAAGCAAGAAAGGGAGAAAAGATCCAGGTGTCATCCTTTGTCTTCTTCCTTGCCAATGCTCACAGATCAGACAGAATTTCTCTTCTCAGCATTAGAGTAACTAGCTAGTGCAAAACCAGATCTACTGATTAATGAAATGTCCCCATGGAACACAGGGATTCTCTTATTCCACTTTGGCTAATTAGTGTGCAAAATTAATTTTCTCCTGATTATCAACAACATGAAAACATGATTGGCCTGTCTTTTTTTATCAGAGTCCCAGCCTTTCATCTGGAAATTCAGACATTATTCCAGATGAAATGAAATTTCACTAATGACAGGAAATGAGTGTCAGAAAAACAGTATATAACGTACCACATGCAATATATGCTGTAATCCATCAAGCCTAAGGCATTATGGCAATCAAACTATTTTTCACTGTTTAAAAAATATGTAAAATTTTTCTCAGGGGGAAAAAAAAGAAAGAATTGCAATTTTTTCACAGTAGCTGAGAAAACAATCGATTACAGAAGGTATTTTAAACACTTTTCTCAGTGTGGGTTCATTTCATCTGTTGCTACTGCTTATTCTTGTCCTGATTTTTTGGGAATTAAGGGGTTTTCTGGCCCATGGCTTGAAATGGCCCTCCTGTTCTCAGAAACCCTGTCAGAAGTCCATCAGCTGCAGCATGGCTATCTTAGGCATTTGTCTTCTTAACATATTTTTTTTTTTTCAAAGTAAATACAACCAACAATCATAAAATAACAGTCCCCACTTGCAACTATAACAGAACAGAGTTATATATTGAATACTGGAACAAAGCATTTGATGGGAAAGGACCACACCATCCAGGGCAATGTAGCTACACTGGTTTGTATTGGGCCATAAACTAGCTATCCAATCCAAAAATCATATTAAAGAATGTTGGAAACTATTCTGAATCTGTTACTGCTTCCTTCAGGGGAAACAAATATCTAGCACAAAGCTGTAACTCAGCAGACAAGACATCTTGCATACTTCTTTATGAATATGTTTTATTAGCTTCTCTTAGACTTGTCTTGAATTCCACGGTAAGGATATTGCTTGGCTCCTCTGTTGAAAATAGCATTGTCCTTGCTCCCAAGAGTTTCATTGGGAAGCCATCCCTCAAACCCTCTGCTCAGCATGGCCACAGTGAACAGCTCAGAACCAGGAGCAGCTTTTGTTCCTGGCCTCAATCTCTGCCTCCCAGAACATGCAGCCAAACAAAAGTACATTAAAAGTACTTTAAAATGGTGTTGCACAGAATCATACAAAATTTACCTTGTGTAGTGTGCATATGGTGAGAGTCAACAGGGGTAAGTGAAGACGTGACATAGGCTGTGCCATGTCTTACAGGCTTTGTAGATAAAAAAGTGTAAGCTGTGGTATTTGAAGGGGAAGAGATTTTTGTCTGTTGCTTTCTGATGTTGTGAAACAAGATGCTCCTTGAATTCTCTGTCAAGATCTTTAAGCCTGACTGGATTAAGTGAGCCACTGGGTTTCTTGGAGCACCATTTTTCTGGTACTCGCTAAAGTAACTTCAAACTGAAGGAGCATGGACCCGTTGACTGAGAGAGCAATGAGCAGGGGAAGAACAACAGACCAAGAGCACATTACCACAGCACGTAAGAAACATGAAGCAGGAGACTAACACCAAAGAGAGCTGTGTGAGAGGCTGCTCTCTGGAGGACTGCAAACACCAGCACAATCACTACCAGACTTTTGGTTCACACTTTACCACAACCTGAACCTACCAAGCAATTTTCAATGTATATAATGCAGGATTGTAAGGTCCCATCTGTATAGATACAACATAAGTGCAGTTCTTCAATATAAACTTTTGCTGCTAAGTAAGATTGGCTCATCAGCTCTGTTTTGGTCAAGGTACACAGATTGACTGAAGATATATTCTACCCCTAAGGAGATATGCTGAAGAATAACACAGTAACATAGCAAACACACCTCAAAGGAACCTGTTAACTCTTCTTCTGAACCTGACTTTCTAGACCTGACTTGGTTGTTTGCTTCCATTTCTGCTAGGAGGCAGTTCTGGAACTCCACACCTTGGATGGTAAATGTCTTCCTCCAGATGTATAAAAAACAAGCCAGGCTATCTCTATATAGCCATTTTGACTAATGTGGTAAGTTTCTGGGAAGGCAGAAAGAAGCTCATTTTAGTAGATGACTGAAGAAATAATTCTACCCTGGATGCAATTTCTGCAACGGGAATTGAAAGCATAAACATCATCTGATACTGGAACTGAGAGGAAAGGAACATATAACAAAGCCAAAATTATGAAGAAAGAAGAGAAAGACATTTGTGGGGGAGGATAGTACTAGAGCTAAGTATGTCGGTTGAGCTGGTAAATGGGAAAGTATCAATGAAGATGCCTGTGATCTGGTTTACTCTTCCACCAATCCATCAGATATTCCTGTAACAATGTGTGCCATTATCCCTTTAATTTGATGTTGCCACTTTTATGTCATGTGAAATATCTTTCCAATGCCAGGGCAACTGACATTCTGGCACACACAGCTGACAGCTGTTTTGAAACTAAGAATGTGATGCATGCTACATCTGGTGGTGTTGGTGTATGGATGGTGGAAAAGTACAGCTTCTTGTCTGGGATGGCTGGGAAGGATTTTCACTATCTAAGTCCCTGTAAGGGACTTAGCCCCCCTCCTAGGAGACTATATAATGACCTACCCATAGAGATAGCCTTGGAAAATCAGAGCCAAAGATTGATATGAGTATCTCTGACAAGCTAGTTCACTGTTTGTAACCAGGAAAAATGACACAGCACATGAAAGAAAAGGGAAGTTTAAAATGCATGAATGAGTTAAATGAGTGAATAAATAAATGATCTAAAAATATTTTTCATTAATTTTCATGACACAGATGTGACTGTGCCAAGCCAGGCATCATGTGTACTTAAGCCTAATAAAGTCTAATACCAATGACTCAATGGCAGCAATGGCAGCTGGTCCCCTGGAAGCTACAATGAGAAACAAAGGAATTGTTGGTTTAGGGCTTTCTACACTGAAGACAGTGTAGAGTAATAGAGTGAAGCCATAAATATTATGCTTTAGAGAATTTGTAATCTAACATCCAGGTGAGCAGTGTTACCTCTGCTAGCTCCAGATGCAAGCATTTTTCACACCTGATTTTTGAGTGTGTATGTCTGTAAATGATCTTGGTGTCTGTACTGATGCACTATCCTCCTAGTCCTGTTTTTCCAAGAGAAAAGTTATCAGTAGGCAGAAAGACTTAACTAGCAACAGGAGAGAGTCTGTGAAAGGATATGTTTCCTTTTTTTTCTTTCTTTTTCTTTTTTTTTTTTTTTTCTTCCTTTCAAATTAAGGTTAAAAGGCAGATTTTTCTCAAGCTTTGTAATTCAGCTTGACTTAATTTTGGAAAGCACAGGACCATGAGAGCAACTGAGAGAGCAGAATATACTTCAGATGAGAATTAAGGATCTCCACAATTTCTCTGGGCAGTGTGTGCTCAGTTACCTGAAGAACAAAGAAGAGCTTCTTGATGCTCAGAGAGAGCCTTCTGTGCTTCAACTTGTGCCCATTGCTTCTTGTCCTGGCACTGGACACCTCTGACAAGAGCCCAGATCCATCTTCTAAGTAAAACTAAACAGGACTGGAACGGACATTCTCTGGCAGTGCTGTTTGTGTACAGAAAGATAAGTAACAGCAAGTAAAAATGAACAGTGTCACTTGCAAAGATACCCTTAAATGTTTTTGAAAAACTTACTCTGAGTCTCTAAGACACTAAAGCCTCTGGTGCAGATGGCTTCCACCAGTGGGACACTCAAGGACCCCTGGAAGTGCATAGTTGCAACTAAACATAACAGAGAGGTTAGTTCAGGGAAAAAAAAAAAAAAAAGGGGGGGGAAAAAAAGCAAAGAATAAAAAAAGGAAAAAAAAGTCTTTTTCATTACATTCTTCCTTTCATCATTTAAATTTTCATATAATTTGATAAATTTGTCATGCACTTCTAAGATGTATGAAAAACATAGCTGTAAAGAAATTAATAAAAACAAACAAACAAAAAAAAACATTGAAAGAGTCCATTGATGGTGAATACTTTAGGACAAAAGACTGATTCACTTACTTTCCTCTGGAGATTCAGAAGGTTCATCTGTACATCCATGATGAATAACCAATGTTTTTTAAAACTTATGATTGCCACAAATGAGTGTATATATTTATGAATGCATAATGTATAAAAAATTAAAAATGTAAACACTGACATTTTAAATGTCAAATAAATTATAATTCAGGCTTTAATTATATTATTATATCATGCTGAAGCTAACCGTTTTCAATTACTCCCTGAATAATATGAAATAATGATTTAGTGTTCAGAATAAAAAATTGAAATATCGAAATTCAACCACAGAGGTTCTGGAAACCATCTAACATCTGGGTGCTGAGTAAATTTCAGACCACCCAAACATCACTTGGTCATTGGTTCTTCAAGTAAAACCTCAATAGCTTCTAGAAGTCTGAAGCACTACTTAGTCTTTGTATTCTGGATGGGAGAAAACAGAAAATTAATATTTCATAGAGGTAAAATTGTAATTTTGAACTTTCTGTGATATTTATGATAAGATGCCATGAAAACACAGGGCTCTAATAATAAACCATATCTAAGTTATGATATAAAGGTTTCTCTAGTTAAAACATGCAGTGAGTGAAGCTGACTAAGCAGCTTTGAAATTTTCGCAATTTTCTTTTCCTACCAGCAGCTTTCACTTAATGTAGAATCACTCTGTGGCTGATACTCAAATCCTTTAAATATGTAATTTTAAAATACATAAAACTAAACTCAAGTGTTTTAATATGGATTGATTAGACTCAGTGTCAAAATTCAATTAAAACCATCTGACGGTGGAGCTTGCCTGGGGAAAGTGACTACATTAACAGCAACACTAGTATTTTATTTCAGATGGAGAAAATCTTTCTGTTGAAGCTGCACGTTTTTCTGTCCTGGAATGTTGTGGATGGAATTTTAGCCAGAAAATATGAACACTTACATTTCATACTTCTACATGTTTTAGGGCCTTCAACAAAGAGTTGTAGTGCTGTCAGGCTGTCTTAGGCTCCACTATTTTTTTTTGAAACACACTGAGAGTGGAAGTTTATTTTGATGACTACCTTACTCTAAGTTGGCTGATTTTGGCAAAGATTCCTGAATTTCCATGGAACAATGCCAGTGGCATCAAATGAAAATAGAGCCTTGAAACTGGAAGTGGACAAGTATGATTCCGTGCTTGAACTGGAATCTGATCAGGTGCAGCTACAGAATAAAGCACTCAGTAGTAATCAATGTTTTGAGCACAAGGGTTAAGACAAGTCTGGATTTTCTGTACATTACTGCAGCATCTAAGTGCATCCCAAGAAGGCCCTTGAAGACACTGAGTGGTGTTCAGTTGCCTAATACGGTCAAACCACCACAGTTGGCTTTATCAAATCATAGAATTGTTCAGTTTGCAAAAGACCTTCAAGATCATCAAGTCCAATCATTGACCACCAATGCTCTGATCTATGTTCCAGAAGCTTCACTACTCTGAGCACCCACGCACAGGTGTTGGAGAGAAGCAGTGCTTCTCCATGCCTTGCCAGCTCCTCTGTTGCAAAGGGGAGTTGTGGAACTGGACAGAGGTTGGGAATGCTCTATCCAGCACCAAACAATGCTTCTAAGTGAGGTCAAGCTGCTGTTAAGTGGCACAACATGGTCCTGAAGAGGGATTAGTGTGGACATGAGAGCTCCTCAGTTCCCCCCTGACCACACCCTTGCTTCAGAGATGCATCCAGGATTAACAGCTGGCACTCAGTTCACTGGAAGCACCATGTGTCATCTACAAGGATGAAAACACGTGTAGAGCCTTAGAAAAAAAAATCAAGAAAATACCAATAGCCAAACCAGTGACCTTCCCAGCCAATCTTGTCACTTCCTTATGTATTTTAAAACACCCAGGATTTTTTTTTTTTTTTAAAGAATAAACATTCTGGATTGATAGAAACCTGAAATATTTGGAAAGTACTACTCTCAGGAGTAAGTGTTGCAGGAGGAAGGCCTACAGCTCCAATTTGTTTGAATGCCACAGTATGTAGCAGAATACGATTGACTTTATTTTAAAATACATACAAGTGTATGAAGTGAATTTCTATTCTGCTCTGAAATAAAGCAAATTCAACTATATTTTTATATGGCACTTCTTTGTAAAGAATTACTGAGTTCCTAAAAATTGAAAAAAATCTTGTAACTATAAGGATGTACTGGTTTTACGTGATACAGATATGTGAATTAAGAGTTTTTGATGGGACAGGACACAAATTCATTAATAAGGGATCATTATCACCCCAGAAGAAAAATCTCAGCAGATCGAGATTAAAAAAATTACTAGCCAACCCTCTTACCTTCCACTCCACCTCTTTAAGACACATTTCATCTTAATTAAGGAGGTCTGAATTTATTGAGATTTATATTATTACAATTTAACAATTCTCAAGTCATCCATAAAGTCTGTTATGAATTTGAGATCTGACTTTACAATGACATACAGAAATTAAACAAAAAATTATATTAAAAATAATAATAATAATCAGGGAACATGTGCCATTCAGCTCCCATTTCAGAACAGTATAAGCAATGTCCATCAGTCCTCTAACTGAATATTTAACTTGTTTTTACTTAACTTATTCTGTAGTATCACAAAATGTGCCATAGAATCTTTGGCTTTGATTTTGCAAAGGCATCTGCCTGAGTAGATCCTTATGGAGTCCCCTTCCTGAATGAGAGCTTAGATACTGTAAATCTATCCCAGTCATCCCTAAAGAGAAATTGGACTTTTCCACTGTCTGCACTCAAACCTCAGCACCTCCATATGCAGCACGCATCACAGCCTTCACTTCAAAACAGCTGTCAAGAATGTGCGCCAGAGTTTCAACTGTCATGCCATACAGACAGGATCCCACACAACACACAAATGACAAAATACAGTTAAATAATAGTACATGATATGAGAAGAAAAATGCAATAGATTTATAAAATGGTAGTGGTCATGCTCACTGATTTTACAAAATTCAGAATTTCTCTGTTGGAGTGAGTTTAATACCAGACAGATCTAAATATCATGATTCTAAGATGTAGCAACATTTGTTGAAAGAATAACTCTACATGACGTACTTCAAGAAAGGTGTCCCAGAATTGCTCTGGACTGTTAACTTGTCTAAAATATCCATACTATTTAATCTATTTACAGTGTATAAAGCTCTTCTGTTCAGAGGCAATGAGGCACAGCATATAACTCATAGTTTTCACATTGTGGTGTAAAAAAACACCTCTGAAACTGTCTCTCTATATAATTTGGAATGATTTCACCAATTACCAACACTCTTCCTAAATATAAATAGAATTTTTGTTAGTAGCATATTTGATGAGGCAGATTAAGCTGACAACTTTCATTAATCAGACATTGTAAAAATCTTCCAAACCAAAAGGTTTGCCTTAAGAAACTAGACACCGATGTTGGCAGGTTCCAAGATACTTTTTCAACTTTATACAACAGTACATCTGTGCCATTATAAATGACTCAGAAAGTAATATACTGAAATATATACTGATGGCCTGACACTGAAAAATGCCAAAAAATAAGGAAAATTTAGATGGTCCCAACCAAGTGGTTTTATTTGTATATGTGCCAGATGCTGTAACACCAGAAGCAAACAGTTTGAAATGAAACTCAGATAAATACTGGGAATTACGTTTTTCATTGGATTTCAAATAAGCATCATCAAATAAGGCAATTCAAGAAGTATATTGTGAGAATTATTTAATTAAAAATCTATATGACAAAGTGTTTCATTTTGTGTAATAGCACTGTATTTTATTAGTTATATAGTATCAAATAAATTGAGGAAGAGCCCTCTCAGAGGACTCTCTAGACATTGCTTTTATATAAGATCAAGTCAGGCCAGATGATCTAATAGTCCCTTGTGACAATAACATTTATAAATCTATGAAAAAGTTTCATAAAACCTAAGACCAAAGATGAGCTTGTATTGCTAAGTCCTTTGAGCTTTTGCTTTTTTCGTTTTTTCTTTTTGTGTTTATCTCAAAGCAATACAGCTTTTTAATTCAGATTTTTGAATATATTAAAGCACACTGTTTTTTCAGTTTCCTCTACTTATTCTTGAATTTGGTAACCCACTAGTCACAATTTCTATGTTTTTGTCTAAATATTTAAGCTTCTTATATATTATTTGCAAATTTAAATAGAATGTTTAAACATTCTACATACACAAAGTATTGGATCCCCCAAATCCATATCAAAATCAGTTTTTAAATTAATACTGTAATTTTTTTTCCTACCTCCTCATTGGACAATTTGCAATTTATCTTAAAAACTTGTCCCTTGTTCTTATATGAGAATCCCAATCAGACATAACTCTTCATTGCTACAATGCAGGTTACCTCTAAGGTTAATCTACCAATTTACCTCTAAGTAACAATATAATTTGATTACTACAGCATTTTAGGTATGTCCTACTAACCAATAAGTGTAAATGTAGAGACCACAATTCATCTTTTCATTTGTTCCCTGTTCATATAGCCAGTCCTTTTATTCCTACCAAATGGCACTCATCTATTCAGGGTGAGATCTCCCCATGTGCTAACTAGTATTTTTAGTACTTTTTGCAAGTGTCACTTGAGAAATATTGCAGTATATCAATTTTTCTTGAACATCAATCATGCTGTTCAAAGAATTCTGAACACATTTTCCTATATGACATCTTTTTTAGTGTAGGCCATCCAAAACTAATGCTGAATTACACAGAATGGTTGAGATTTGTAGGGACCTCTGGAGGCCAGCTGGTCCAACCCCCTGCTTAAGTAGGGCCACAACACAGAGTAGCATGCAGGATGGGTTATGGGCTTTTTTTTTTTTTTTTTTTTTTTTTTTTTTAATGTAATGATTATGCAAATCTATTTAAAAATGGGCATATGTTTCATTTTTATAATTAATTCAGAAAAATAATCCATGATAATAAAAACAGATAATACTAATGAATTTCAGTTTAAGAACATACACAATGAGATAGACTTAACTAGTTTTCATCTGATTTGTACCCACTTAACAGCAACAGGAAACACTCAAAAAACCCTGTACTTGACATTTTGCATACCAGTTTCACAGACCCATAGAATTATGTCTGAGCTGCCCAAAGTGGGTTGCTAAGCCAGCCTGAGCACTCTCAGTCTATCACCAGCTTACCAGCTGCTGATCTTCTAATACCCACACACTTGCTATTCATTTGCACTTCCTTAAGAATCACATTTCGCAGTCACTGCAGCATATCCACCCTTTTCAGAGTGCAAGCCATGGTTAAAATACACCTGGAAAAGACTGTAGCATACAATGCACCCTGATATTCACCTGAGTTTATGCCTGTGCTTATGATTTCCATGAGGTATTGGAATCACTAACTTTTTATGGGTATCTGTATCTCAACTGACAGCATCCACTGTAGCCTGACACTATCCCAATTGGTTTCCAACAGTATTCATGCCAGTGGGCACAGTCTGGATCTGATTTGGAGGATGGAGATGGAAATAGGGATTGTTAAAAACACTCCATTATCATATGGTCTGGTAGTTGGCTACAGTTCTGTTCTACAAACATGATTTGGTACAGATGTTTCATTTAAACTCTAGGTTTATAAAGGTACACATTTTTTTGGTTTACTCTGATTATAACCACAGTCTACTCCTCCCCAGTAATCAACTGCTAGAATTTGTCAAATGTTGTCATTTAATATGTGGGTCACTTCCAGTGCCGTGTTTGTTGCATGGAACGCTCCACTTCCATAGAAACAGATGTTTTAACTTAGCAGCAAAAAGAGCTAAACAAGTGCATGTGAATGCAC
The DNA here is from genome assembly GCA_011075105.1 of Heteronetta atricapilla. NCBI lineage: Eukaryota > Metazoa > Chordata > Aves > Anseriformes > Anatidae > Heteronetta > Heteronetta atricapilla. Next base: position 140,421,984 of record CM021732.1, on the reverse strand, counting down.
AGTGCAAATAATGTGTTTCATTTCTGTTATTTATAGCTGTCCGCAGCTATCATAATTTTTTTATTTGAAAATTATTAAATCAATTACAAGAAGTTTATTTGCAGACACTGCCAAGAATGATGCATGCTAGGCAACTGCTTCTGGGGAAAAGTGTCTTCTTCTTGGCCAATTGCACTGACTCTCAGAGTATAAGCAGAAAAAATTACCATTTTTAGATCCTTCTTGCAGATACGCCAGGTGGCAAGGGCTGTGGAGCTAGTCCTTAATTCCCCAGCATATTTGAATAGGCAAAGGCCAGCTAAGATGATAGAAAGAAGATGCTAGTGAGAGTGCTCTGGCTGGGAGAATGGTTTTGTTCTTTCTTTTTGTTTGGTTTGACTGACTAGTAACAGTCTTACCTACAATGCAAGCAGGAAATGGAATTTTATTTATTTATTTATTTATTTATTTATTTATTTAGACAAAGAACTATTTATATACACCACAATGAAGTGACAAATTAGCCATCTGTGAAATTCTTTGCTAGTTTAAATCCTACCTGGCTAAATTTTGGTTGCTGAAGTAGCCACTGTCTTTTATAACAAAAATGATGTTTGAAAATGAGCCATACTTATCAAAGGACACAGACAGAACCATTTTCAACAGCTCTGTAATGATGCACACACATGGGCTGACCACATGAAGAAGGCGCTTTGTGGAACCAAGGTCAGGGCTGATAGCTGAAGCTGCCTAACATCTTTTTCCAAACAAATCTCAGAATTTCTACTCTTAACTGTGGGCAAGGCTGAAAGCACAACCCAGGCTATATCAAAAGTTCAGCGTGTTCCCCTTCACAGCCCACCCAAACACCCCGGACATGTACTCCACCCACCTACACTGGGCTTTCTGTGCAGAAGACAGAGCCAGGCCAGATGAGAGAAATATCTGTATTTGGAAAGCCTCTGCAAATGTGGGACACAAAAGCAGTAAACAAATCAAATGGGATGCCAGACCAAATGTGTTTCACATTTGTGAAAATAACAAAGTTCAGTCAGGAAGAAAGGTTTATGTGCCTTCTCCTCATATAATCCTTCCCAAGGTACTTTCCTTCAATCCCCCCAATATTAAACCCAGCACAGACAGCAGCAATATCTGTGAAATGAGCATGAACACACAGCATCACCAAATGCATTGCAAAGCCACCACTGACTCCGCGCAGCTTGGCACCGAACGAAGCTCGGGAGGAAGAGCAGGTGTTTCCTTCCCTGGTTTTCCTCCACGCCCTGCTCCAAGCTGGTCTGCCTTGATGGAAACACAGGTGTTACCAGGGGGAGATGGTGGGGACAAGCTTTCATGCCTCACCTACCAGCTGCAGAAACTCTGAGTTCAGCAACCAGGCTGGCAACTTCTTCTCACAAAGCTCTTGCATCTCTCCCCATGCCAATGAATTCCTGCATCAGAAAATCTCCTCATCATTCCTCTAGCTATGACAGAGCTAGGGGAGCCTGTCCCTGTTTGTGGAAGTGCCTGAAAGCTTCTTCAAAGATCTTTTTTTGAATTTGTGGAGCTACGGGAACCAGCACAGGTCTTCTGAACAGATCACACAGCATCAGACAGCTCCGTGGTTTGGCATCCTGCAGCTGCACTAAAACAATTTGAAGCAAGGTGTGACTGAAAGAGCATCCAGGCAGTATGGTGTTGAACTGCTATTCAATAATAAATTTAAGTTAAAAATTAATTATAAAAAGCGGAAATTACTGAAACTTTTGTCCAGAGTTTCTACTAATTTGTTTCACCTGGGGTTATTCACTGAAGATAAACCATCACACATCTGTAATGAAAGATGAGAATTTTGAAAGTTGGGAAATCTGGAAAGCTCCTACAGCTCTCTTTAGTGTGTTTAAACTGTAATGTCCCTACCGTGAGCACAGTCTTACTGAACTATGCAATAAATAAAGTTAACTTTAGTTGATATTTTAAAATCTTATTTTTCACTCAAAAATAAGTCAGGATCAATACAAAGATATCTTGAACTAATGTATTGCATATAGGCATATTATTTATTCAATAAACTCAGTCCTCTCACTGACTGTGAGTTTTCTACAGAGTAAGTGCTATACATTTGTTTTGAACTCATTTTTGTCATTAGATTAAAAAGTCAATATATGGTACAATTTATGTGAACGAGACTATTCATTTATTAATTTAAGTTTAGAATTTAATTGTTCACCTGAGTCAAATATCATATTTTTAGTCTTTGCTGAATGGACTTAACCTCTATAAAGTGGGCAGAAGGGCCTTGTAAATTTATTGGGACTTTCATTCAATTAGAGAAATCTGGGTAAAGAAGGCATGTGTATTATACTAGCACTGGTAATAACCAGATTAAAGGAATACTGTTATATGACATATTTTTCTTGCTTTCTTAACTAAAAAAGAAAAAAAAATTATTTGCCCATATATATGGTCATATATATATATATATATATATATATTTAATATACACTCTCTTCCTGACCAAATGAACCAGAGAAACATATTGTAATAAAACCCAACTGATTTAGTAGAACTCAAAATCCCGAATCCTTTTCAAGCATCAGATACGCACAGCTTTGCTTGTGCGCTGTGGTCACGTACATCTTTCTTCTGATGATACGGTTACTTTCCATAGAGCCAAAATCTGGAACAGATATTTGAGGACCCAACTTTAAATATCAATGAATAAATAAATAAATAAATAAATAAAAAGTCTTACTATGCAGTGTTCAGTTTGGCATTTCCTTGTTTTTCCTTCTATTATACCTATTTTCTATTACTGGTTTACTAATCCTCAGAACAAACCTAAAAAGTAAGCAGGAAGTCACAACAAGCTTCCAGATTGCTTTCTGTACAAGCAGGTCTATGCTCACTCCCAGCACCAACATTTCATCATTTTAACTACATTCATGTCTTTGTTCCTTGAGGCATACACATGCCTCTCTGTTCCCTCAGCAAAACCCTCTATGCACACCTACACTCCTCCCACTCTCAGCATGTGCTTGCACATAACATGTGAATGAGTAAACTCGTCTCCTCTGGTGAACATCAGAGTGTGTCCGTAGGACGGAAGGCAGCCAACCATGCACAGGAAGTGTCACCAGCAAGATGTCCCAGGCAAAAACCCAATTGCTACAGTCTTTGACCCACGTCTGCCATTACTGTGCCTCTTACCCAGCACTGCGTCCAATGCATCACGCTAGAAGTGCTGACAGAAATGTTCAAAACTGAAGTGCATGAATCAGATGGATTCCTTCCACTACTTTATTTAACACGTGTTCATTAAATTACAGAATTCACCACTCCAGGCAACTCTATCATTCCCTTCTAGCACCCTTCACATAAAATGTGTGTGTGGAGGAGATGGTCCTGGGCACCCTGCTCTGGGTGTCCCTGCTGGAGCAGGGCTTGGACCAGATGGCGTCCGGGGTCCCTGCCAGGCTCAGCCATTCTGTGACTCTGCGAAGTCACATAATAGCCCTTGGAAACATTTAATTACATTTACTGGGAGAATGCTACAATCAATGTATGCATATGTTTCTATACTACAAACTGAATTTTGTTAAAATCACTAGAAGATCAAAACAAACAAACAATCAACCAATCAATCAATTTAACAAACAAACAAAACCATCCAACCAACAACAACAACAAAAACACAAAATGATGCAGACAATGAAAAGTGAAGTCCTGAATAAAAATTCTTCCAGAAATGTTGACTTCAGGGGAAAATGAATTCACTCTAGTGCTGTGTGCTGAATCCTGTGAGGCCAACATATGTCAGCCCCCAGGCACAATTCTAATAAAACCCAAACCCTTGTTGGATCTGCAGGACTGTCAAATTCAGTAGTATTGCAGTTGCTGTGATTGGAAGATCCATCAGTTATCTTACAAGACATAGAGATATATCAACATTTTCTAAACTACATAAAAAGACTGAGGAAAAAGGGAATTTTTCAACTCCTATTTTGAATTTAAGAAGTAAGGTAATCTATTAAAACTCACATGGAACTGTTGTTTTGTTGAAATGAGTATATCGCTGAAACCTCAATTGGACAAAAAATCCACAAAAGCAGTATTGCAAAACCAATTGCTTTCATTCTAGAAAGCTGTCATCTAGAGGGTTCCAATATGGCATTTTATGATGTCATATTTGCTATTTTATTTTACATTATAAGCCATTATATATATGCCTTATTAATAGTAAAAGAGTTCCTTTGCATTTTCAGAATCCTCTAAGATATCATCATTAAGCTCATGCATAACTTTCATTGCAACATCTTTTCTTTCTTTCCTAGGCTAAAACTCCTTGCGTTTGTATGACAATGAATCAGCTGGTCACTAGTAATTTGCATAATGTATACATAAGTCTGTCCCCACGTGCCCAAAGACGAGCTGGCGGGGAAGAAGACCGGCCTGGCTCAACAGAGAATTGTGGCTTGATCTTAGGAGGAAAAAGAGGGTTTATAAGCTTTGGAAAAGTGGGCAGGCCACTAAGGAGGACTTTAAAGAAGTAGCGAGGCTGTGCAGGGACAAAATTAGGAAGGCCAAAGCTCATCTGGAGCTAAATCTGGCTACTGCCGTTAAAGATAACAAAAAACGTTTCTATAAATACATCAACACAAAGAGGAGGACTAAGGAGAATCTCCATCCTTTACTGGATGCAGGGGGAAACTTAGTTACAAGAGATGAGGAAAAGGCGGAGGTGCTCAATGCCTTCTTTGCCTCAGTCTTTAGCAGCAATACCGGATGTTCTCTGGATACTCAGTACCCTGAGCTGGTGGAAGGGGATGGGGAGCAGGATGTGGCCCTCATTATCCATGAAGAACTGGTTGGTGACCTGCTACGGCACTTAGATGTGCACAAGTCGATGGGGCCGGATGGGATCCACCCAAGGGTACTGAGGGAACTGGCAGAGGAGCTGGCCAAGCCACTGTCCATCATTTATCAGCAGTCCTGGCTATCGGGGGAGGTCCCAATCGACTGGCGGCTAGCAAACGTGACGCCCATCTACAAGAAGGGCCGGAGGGCAGACCCGGGAAACTACAGGCCTGTCAGTTTGACCTCAGTGCCAGGAAAGCTCATGGAGCAGATCCTCCTGAGAGTCATCATGCAGCACTTGCAGGGGAAGCAGGCGATCAGGCCCAGTCAGCATGGGTTTATGAAAGGCAGGTCATGCCTGACGAACCTGATCTCCTTCTATGACAGAGTGACGCGCTGGGTGGACGAGGGAAAGGCTGTGGCTGTGGTCTACCTTGACTTCAGCAAGGCTTTTGACACCGTCTCCCACAGCATTCTCCTCAAGAAACTGGCTGCTCTTGGCTTGGACTGGCGCACGCTTCGTTGGGTTAGAAACTGGCTGGATAGCCGGGCCCAAAGAGTCGTGGTGAATGGAGCCAAGTCCAGTTGGAGGCCAGTCACTAGTGGCGTCCCCCAGGGCTCGGTGCTGGGGCCGGTCCTCTTTAATATCTTCATCGATGATCTGGACGAGGGCATCGAGTGCACCCTCAGTAAGTTCGCAGATGACACCAAGTTAGGTGCGTGTGTCGATCTGCTCGAGGGTAGGAAGGCTCTGCAGGAGGATCTGGATAGGCTGCACCGATGGGCTGAGGTCAACTGCATGAAGTTTAACAAGGCCAAGTGTCGGGTCCTGCACCTGGGGCGCAATAACCCCAAGCAGAGCTACAGGCTGGGAGAGGAATGGTTGGAAAGCTGCCAGGCAGAGAAGGACCTGGGAGTGCTGGTGGATAGTCGGCTGAATATGAGCCAGCAGTGTGCTCAGGTGGCCAAGAAGGCCAACGGCATCCTGGCTTGTATCAGGAACAGCGTGACCAGCAGGGCTAGGGAGGTGATCGTCCCCCTGTACTCAGCTCTGGTGAGGCCGCACCTCGAGTACTGTGTTCAGTTTTGGGCCCCTCGCTACAAGAAGGACATCGAGGTGCTTGAGCGGGTGCAGAGAAGGGCTACGAAGCTGGTGAGGGGCCTGGAGAACAAGTCCTATGAGGAGCGGCTGAGGGAGCTGGGCTTGTTCAGCCTGGAGAAGAGGAGGCTCAGGGGTGACCTTATCGCTCTTTTTAGGTACCTCAAGGGAGGCTGTAGCGAGGTGGGGGTTGGCCTGTTCTCCCACGTGCCTGGTGACAGGACGAGGGGGAATGGGTTTAAGTTGAGCCAGGGGAGTTTTAGGTTAGATGTTAGGAAGAACTTCTTCACTGAAAGGGTTGTGAGGCACTGGAACAGGCTGCCCAGGGAAGTGGTGGAGTCACCATCCCTGGAAGTCTTCAAAAGACGCTTAGATGTAGAGCTTAGGGATATGGTTTAGTGGTGGGCTGTTAGCGTTAGGTTGGAGGTTGGACTCGATGACCTTGAGGTCTCTTCCAACCTGGAAATTCTGTGATTCTGTGAAATATATGCATGTGTGTATATGTATATTTCATTATGTATATATGTATATGTATAATGTATAATGCACTAGTATATGCATAATACACACTACCATTACTACACCTAAATAAAGCAAAAGATAAAAATGACACAAAAATTAAGGTAATACAATGAAAAAAATAGTTTAAAACTTTACATTAAAATTTAAAATACTTTAAATTCACTTTTAATCAGAATAAAACTTAAATGAAATTAATAGAATTGAAGGAAACATCTCATTTTTTAATTTATTTTATATATATATTATTTTTACTGCACATTCTAATTTCTCTGTTTTGTGAAAGATACAGAAACATGGATAATTTTTATTGTATTTCTCTGGAAAACCTGATACCCATTTGGGGTACAATGAGAAACTCCAAATTCCACCAGGATGCCAAAATGCTGGTTTCCACTGTTGTAAAAATAAGGCTCTAACTTCTATTAGATGGATCTTTGGTTTCCACCCCCCTGAAGAACTGTGGCCTCAGTGCAAAGCACTCATCTCCCTTTCTAATTTTACTGAGGTGCAGTGAAACATTGATTACTTTTTTTTTTTCCTTTTTTTTTTTTTTTTTCCTTAAGCTAGCATTCAAGTTTTAATCCTCTTCTCATTTTCATTTCACTGGTAGAATAGAAACATGTTATCTTTTTAAAGGAGTGCCCTAATGCTCCTCTCATCCTATTTTTCTTATGTAGCTACTTCTGAATACATCTGTCATCTTTTAACCTCCTGCACAGTCTTTCCAGTACAGCGTGACCCAGGAGATGTCATGTTCTTGTGGTTGGACCACACGGCTGTGGTCCACAAAGCACTTCCAAATGCTTTTAAACAAAAGCAACCTTATAAGACATGAACAGCAATAGGTCTGAATTTATCTGGGGTTACGTTGGCAGTATTTTAGATGGCATTCTGAACTCCATGTTACAGATGACTCACACAATTGTAGGGAATACATGCTTCTTGCAGGCACTGTTCAAGATTTCCCACCATATTCAACCATATTATCCATGCAAGGTGCATTGTCAGTTTCCCAGCAAGAAAACCTAAACATCACTTCAGCTGCTGCTGTGTTTCCCATATCTACCACCTCCTCGATGATAAATCACATGTTGCTCTGGCTGTGGTCAGGAAGAGCTAGGTTATCCAGCAGACATCCAGCATCTGTTCCGTGGTCAGTCCCAGACTGCAAAAATCAAGGAAAAAGCAAATCCTTCTCGTACTGGGAGGTAAAGCTGAAACAAAGCTACATCTTCCCAACTTGTTTCAGTTCCAATGTGCTTGTATAAATGAGCTTTGTTTTTCTTCTTTGAAATCAGTTCCCTCAACACACAGCTCCTATCCCACAGATCTTCTCCTATATGCTGTACTTTCCCTCCAGAGAAAAGAATTTATCTCTATCAGATGCTGCCATATTCTCTGAGCCTCCTTTAAAACTGTTCTCATGTGGCCTCTGACATTACCCAGAACGCATTTTCTTCACAAGAAGTATGCTATCTCCGGTGTGATACATCCAACCATTCTCTGGAATTAAATAACAAAAAGGACTAACCTGAAAACTTGATAGCACTGAATTTTGGAGACTGTATTTTCTAGTTGTCCGTTCATACCATGATTCAATTTTAATTAGAATCTTGCACAGTTCTCAGACTCTTTTATTACCTTTGGGTAATAATTTTCTTAGCAATAATGCCAGTTTAAAGCAAATTCCCAGAAATTTCCAACATTTCATATCAAAAAGAGTAATTTCAATGAAGATAAATGGTTTATTATTTTATAAACATATCACCCCATGTTGATAAACAAAGGATTACATAAAAATGGATGAAAACTGAAAAGATGTGAAGTGCTCAGGGATGCAACATACTTCACAAATCATTGTCCTGAAACAAAGCTAAAAGGAACCCAATAGGATTCTTCTAAACTTAATAAGCTTTAGATTAGATCAAATTAGGTATGAGTCAGAAGTTCTTCATGCTCACTGAAAAGCTGATTTCTACTCTCCTTTTTCCCAGGATGAAAAACAATGGAATTGATTTATCTTTGCAGACTCATAGGACGTCTACTGGAATTGAGTCTTCTGAGTGTGAGGAGACAGTAGGTCTGCAAGACAACTGGACTGTAGAGCACCTTACAACAATTCAGGTAAAAGGGACTGCTAAAAAGCTTTTCTCTGAGGACGGAAACAGAAATACTTGCTATGAACTCATTTTGTTCATTATTGAAACAATGCCAGTCATCTTTTTTATCTTTAAGTAATTAAAAGATGAACCAAAATGTTACAATTTGTTCCCATAGTTATAATGCTTTCTAAACCTGAAATTTCTCTGGACAGGCATACTGAATTAATGATTTTTCTTTATTCCTGTGCAAAAATAAATTTTGCATGTTGGTTTGGAATAACTGGAATTATTTTACTGTGCAGCTGCAGAGAAAGGCAATTTTCAAGAAGTTGGTTCAAACCTCTTGTTTTTATTTTTACCTGGCTTGGGGGAGGCAGTCTGTTGGCTGTTGGCCCCTTCTCCTATGCCTTGTTTGTGCTTGCGTTGGTATTTTGTGGCATGCAGAGCCCTGTTATATTCCTTGGCAGCTTTGGAGAACTCAGCTGGGGAAAGTCATCTTTCCTGTCAGCAGGGCACTGCCTGCTGTGCGTTGCATTTAATGGCCCTTTATAAAACGTAGTAGCTGTCTCAAGAGTTTGGAAGAGAAATATGAGGATTTAGTTTAACAAAGTAATTTGATTACCTAGAAGTCAATCTCTTGCTAGCATTTTCTAACTACAACAAGATTTCCTAGCAAATTTTATAGGACCACTACTTAATCTTTAAGCTTGTGCTTAAGCACTTTGTTAAATGAAGACTTCAGCAGAGGAAGATTGTGTCTGTGGGATCTTCATTAGAACAACAGTATGAAATGTCTCAAACTGTGTTTGCAGCCCCTTCCATCTTTTATACTGCTCCCTAAATCAGAATGATTATCTGCAGAAAAAGAAAAACCATGGAAATTTCTCATGCTGGCAACTTCTTCCAAGCCATATTTTTCTTGAACAATGCTCTGAAGTTGTATATTGCAATTACAATTAAGTTTATATGTTTCAGGCTGTAAGGACTCTAATGGTTGCTATTGGGTTTAACACGCTAATTCTGGAATGTTTTTAATCTCTAATTTGTTTATTGCAAGTGTGTTTCCTGGAGATTTTGATTTTGCTTCTTACATATTGTAATCCATGTCCTTTAAAAAAAAAAAAAAAAAAAAAAAAAAAAAAAAGAAATCCTTCGATGTTTGTTAGCTCTATCTCTTCTGTAAGATGTCATTATTTTGGTGGGGAAGAAGGTTATTTTATAAATGGCAGAATGAAGATAATTTAAAAGTACATTTTCCTTTCATCAGACTCATCTCTTTTTGTTTTGCTTCTTGTTCTGAATCTAAATTAACTCTTTCCTTTCACATCTTGGAACAAATGTTTGCAAGTCAATGTTTGGATTTTCCTTATGGGCAGGCAAATTCAGCCCAAGACCTGGAATTTAATGCCGTGTGTTTAATTTAAATTTAATGCCCAAGAAGTAAGTGGAAAGAGTAAACCTGATTACCTCTGTATTTATATGTACACCACCGGCTTGTCTCAGTTAAGCATATGGATGAACACATATTTAGATTAAGACACATTAATTTTTTTCTAAAATGTGCCCGTGTGACACTTGCTTTGTCCATTGTTTTTCATTCACGCTAAACAAAACAAAACAAAACAAAACAAAACAAAAAACCACCACTTTTATAACACACTGATGATGGAAAAGCTGTATTCTCAACAAGAAATGGCATTTCTCAGTGAGACTTTACATGCCAGCAACATTTTTTGTGGTCTAAGCATTAAATTTTAATTTCCCTTGAGGGTCAAAGGTTATCGCATTCAGGCCCAGGCTCACAGGGTACAATTCATTGATGCTTTCCTTGGTCTTGCCACAAAGAATGAGCTTTGCATGCAAAGACTGAGACACCACAACATGCTAAACTACCACAGGCTTGCCATCAATGGAGAGCAGCTTGTAATAGTGCTGGTGGAGAACTGATCATGTCCTTTTAAGCATGGTGCATAATTATCTTGTTTTCCATAAAATTATGAACTATTAAATCTGCGTGACATGTAGACGAGAGAAGTAAAGTTCAAAATCCCACTGTAATTTATGAACATGTGGTGAACAGATGTTACGTGAGATTTTTCTTCCCTTTACATTGAAAAATTTGGATTACATTTTCTCTCCTTTTCTCTCCTGTTCAAACTCTGTACTTGATGCTTTATTAGATGTCTCAGCAGGGTAAATGGATGATTAATAATTGTTGATGACAGAAATTTGGTTTCTATAAGCTGTGGAGTGAAAGATAAATATGATGGGAACAGTCTTACCTATGTATATATGTTTATGACAACTAAGCCTCTTTAAGACTGTCTATGTTAGGGTTACACATGATTTATGGGGATGTCACCACCAACCCTAGATCTGGAAAACCTCTTGCAATTTCTCTTATTGTAATCATCACTTTTTCTCCAGATACCTAGGGGTGGGGGGAATCCAAGAGAAAGAGAGAAAAAGAGAGAAAGAAAGAAAGAAAGAGAGAGAGAGAGAGAGAGAGAGAGAGAGAGAGAGAGAGAGAGAAAGAAAGAAAGAAAGAAAGAAAGAAAGAAAGAAAGAAAGAAAGAGAGAAAGAAAGAAAAAGTAAGAAAGAGAAAGAAAGTTATTTTTAGAAAAAAAAAAAAAAACACTAATAGAAAAGAAGAAAGATAACTAATAACTAATAGAAAAGAAGATAGAAAGAAGTAGTTAACTTTTTCAGGGTCAAGAAACATTCTATAAGCTCCTCAACTTCTGATACTATTACAGTACAAACTTTCTTCATACATACACACTGTGTGCTCAACTAACCTGTGACAACAAATAGTCAAAACAAGACCATTGTTCAAGTGTGCTAGGATCCTGGCCTAAGTACCAGGTCACGGCAGGCTCTAGTCCTGAGTTCACTGTTATATTGTGAGGAAAATCAAGAAGACCATTCTGAATTCCCCCTGAACAGAGGTGATCTGGATGGTGGAACACTATATACCAAGATAAGGTTTTAGTTCATGACCATTTCTTTTCTAATGAGTAGTGGCTGGCCAGAGCAAATTAAATCTAATTTCCAGTCATTTAAATTAAAAGAAAATATTTTAGTGGATTAGACACATAGATTGACAGTAATAAGCCAAAGTAGTTGACAAGCTACTACATTTCCCTCATTTGGAAGTCTATCATATTTGAAATTATGAATTTATAATTTGTAGAAATACATCATTTTTGTTTCTTCAGACATTTGTTGGTTAAACTGCAAAAAGAACAGTAGTTTTCATGGTGGTTCTAATTTCTTTATGTTTATCCTTTCATAGTGTAGGTCTCCTAAAAAATTAGAAAAATGTTGCCATTGTGATATTGATTTGTTTTTAATACTACTGATATGTGAGGAACCCTGACAGGAAATGGAACTTCTATGTGCAAGAAACTGTATCAGCCAGGAACAGAGATGGAGGAGAAGAATGTTTGAAACATAACCAAGGGAAGTCAGCTATAACAGTTGGAAAAAAGAAATGCATCGTACAAATATATAACTTTTTGTAACTATCAGTACATCTTGTGTGCTAAACAAAATTATAGACCATTTGCTTCTCATTATTTCATAATTTAAAACTCCTTTTTGATATATAAGCAACTAATGAAAATACTTTTCTCACTCAAAACTTTTGTTCTGCAGAAAAAGACATTTTCTAGAAACTTTATTTTCTCCTTAAGTTCAATAGTTTAAAAACAACTTCAATTACTCACACTCTTACCATTACAGTGACATCTCCCTTTATACCTATATAAGAACAGAAACTCTCTGCTTTTCTGCATCTTTCTTCTCTTATCTCCATGAAATTTTCAACAGGTAAATTTGCATGTAAAGAGAGAAATACCCTTTCTGACACCAGGTAATGAATCTGAGAAATATGCTATCTGTTTGGGGATAATACGTTATATATGTATGTACTACAGACATAAACAAAGGGTCACCTGCTTAAGAAACATAGTTGAACTATTTTTTAAAAACATTCTTCCTAATTAGTAATTATGCATATTGATGAAAACATCATCTAATTTATGCCTCAAGATAGTACACAGACTGGTGTAGGGTATTAAAATAAGACAGAAAGCCCACTTTCTGTTTTCAAGGGAAATATGAATCATGCTAAGGTTTGGCCTTTCTAGCTTTGCTTTGAGTTCCCAACTCACTTATACCTAAAAACCTAAAGCAAGACTGACTGAAATCAAGCTAATTTGAAAAGACAGGAAGGGTCTGTATTCTGCAAGAAGTTCAAATATTCTGCAGAGGTCTCATCCTTTGGCAAGACTCCTCAGAAAAAAAAAAAAAAAATAGCAAATTTATTTTCTCCTATCTGATGCTTTGATCTGAGATGCTGGCAATGTACTCATCATAAATAAGAATTGCCAAAATCAATGGAAGATTCCCATTAATTTCAATAGGCTCTGGAACAGCTTGTTTTAAACATTACTAAATTAGCTTTGATTCTGATCACAATTTAACTGTGGACAGAAGAGGTAGAAAAGACAGGGAAACTTTGCCAAATGTTCCTATCAACCTTCAGAACTGGTTTCATTATGAAACTCCATTCTATAATGATGCTGAAGCAAAATGATAGCTCTTAATTGCTTTAGCAGACAGACATGTCTAAAGTATAGCTCTAATCATGAAACAGCTCCATGGTTGGTTGGCAGGTGACATTTCAGGGATATTGGAAACTGCAGGTTCTCAGTTGAAACTGAGAAAAACTAGTAAGAAAACAGGATAAAGCTTTATTAACATGATCTCACTTACTTCTAAGGCTCCAAAAAAGCCTCAGTTCCCACGGCTGTCATACTCAAACAGTGCGCAGTCCTTGTACTGCTCACATTGCAGCAGAAGGTCCTGTCCTGTCCCTCCCCACCATCTGTGGCAGCCCCTCCTCAGCCTCTGCTAACAGCAAATTCTTTTTCAGGCAAGAATGTGTGATAGTCATTGTCTTGATCTCAAGGGTGAACTAGGGTCTCCAGAGCTAAAAACACTCTTTCAGCTACGCAGGCAATTTTCTTCACCTCTGCCTACAACAGACCATCTTTTATCTCTACCTTCCCCTTCACACAGAAGATGAAATAACAGAAGGATTACACATGGGTTTTAAAGCCTCCATTAGTAAAAAATAAAAATAAAAAAAGAAGAAAAAAAGAAGATTTGTTTATTTATGTATACATTTATTTATTTATTTTTATAGGTGGGAACAAATATGTTTTAATTCAGAGATTTTTCCCTCCAGGGCAAAGCATTCAATTAACAGTATGAGGCAGAATGTTCCTCTACATGTTTCCATACTGAAGGACTGGAGCACCCAGGTGGTCCTCCACTGGTTTCAAGCTGTTTGTTAGAGCACTTGCTTCTTGAGTTGAAAAGTCAGGGTGGGGGTGCAAACCTTGTGAATTTCTCCAGCTTTCAAAAAAAATGCTCAAATTTGCACATTTACAGACATACAGAAAAGCCACATCATACTGTTCCAGAGCACTGAATGGACCTTTAGTTATGTATTCAGAAATTTTAGGATTATCAGTAGTTTTCAAGACAGTGAAAAAGAAGACAGACAGCTATCTCTGTATTTCTGTAGTTCCTAAATTTTCATGCTGCCCACAAGTCTAAGATGTTGGACAATGGACATTCACATTAATTCTAAGTTAGGGGGGTTGATGGCAATGAGTAAGTAGATTGGATAGGTTTCAAGTCTTACCAACTCTGGTGGTCCCTGTGATGTTCTTGAAATCACTTACCACCTCTAAATTTCATTTAGTCCAGTCTATATGCCATAGCATAAGAAACAGGACAAGGATAGTTGGAGAAACGTTCTGGAAGGACATTCCACCATGGGTATCCAAGTTAAGCATATATACATATGTAATGTATATATATGTATGTATATAGGAATGCATTTCTGCTGTTGCATACCTTCCTGTTGTAATGGCCATCTCCAAGAGTTCAATGATGTCAGTGCACATTTAGAACATAAATAAAAGATCACATGCCAGAATTACAAATGTTGATAACTCACATAAAATCAAAACTAGTTTTCTTCCCTGGTCGTCTCTCTTAGCCGTATTTGAGACAGTGTACTTCTCTCCCAGATGGATTGAGACTATAGATAATGTATATTTTTCCAGAGAGGCTGAAAGATAGAGACAATGATTATTAGCATAAAACTATAATAGACACGAGTTCTTCTCTTTCACCTATTTTTTTGATATTTAGGCTAATATAAAGAGTCTTTGATATAAAGACTAATGATTCTTCCAGATGTGTCTGATCATCTCACAGTTCCCACCATCAACATATAAGAAATCATTGGAAGAAAAAATGTAAGAAAAGAAAAGTTAACAGCACTGTGGTTGTTCATAGTCCTTTTGGAAACCATTTTGCAGCACTGCTGGAGACAGAAGATCTGTCTAGGTGCAGCATAATCCATGTCCTTACGTTCTAAGTCCTGGACTGAGATGTTCAGAAAGATCTGAAGTATCAAATTCAGGTACAAATCCCAGTCACAGCTTCTGTTTTAGGTCACCTCCATAATCCTCATGTTACTAGCTAACCACATGGTGTAAAAGAAAGGAAAGCATGTGTTTTGTAACTGTTAAGAATAAACTGTGGATTTATTTTTATCTATCTAAGGATTCAGGCATAAATCTCAAACTTTCTTTGTCAAACTTGCTGTCCTGTGCTAATGAGAAGGAAAAAGGGGACAAGGTTCCTCTTTTCCCCACTCTCCAGGTGATCTGAGCTTGGTACAAAAATGAGGCTCTGAAAAGTCTAACTGGTTCCAGCTGGATCCTAGAGTGCCTATAAAGACCTAGTTCCTCTCAGGCAGATTAGAGAAATGTAAATTCTTCTTATGTCATGACAGTTCACAAGCACTCAAAGCCCTTACCATTGGGAGAAGTTGTGCAGGGCAATACAAACAACATAATAGGTAGTAAAGGAATGCTCTTAAGCAAAAATAATAACAAAAACAATTTAAAAACACACACACAAGAGACTATAATATCTAGGTATATACAAGAGTGAACTTTATCACGGAAGTATAGAGAATCATATCCCATGAGTTATTGAAAACTGGACTGGGTAAAGTAATGCAAAATATACCGTATTGAACAATCTTTCACTAGTAGCAGGAAAGACATTGTGAACTATCAGGAGCAGGAAAGACACTGTGAACTATCAAGTCATCTTATTATTCATATCTTCCATTTAAGTGAAAATAACTTTGCTTGCCAGACAGATCCTTGCTGCAGGACAGATAAGCCTCACATTTATAATAACAATACACAAAGAATGAGTCAATGGGGAGCCCTTTGCAAAATGCATCTTTGATAACACTTTGCGGGTTAAAACGTCTTGCTTTCTATGTTATCCTTCATAAGCAAGTACAAATCCAAACTGTAGCTTTTAGTGTCAGTCATGTACAATACTGGAACAGTTCTCTTGTAAATTTGTCAACATATTTAAACAAATGATCTAAGGCAGACTTACCACAGTGAAAGACAAAAATGAAATCAACATAATTCTGAGTAAAACTGGTGCTCTTGCAATTTACACCTACTGGGACTTAGTTTAAAGGTGTTTTTTAATACTTCTCTAGTACTCCTTTCTTTCCCAACTGCTGATGGCAGATATCGTATGCTTGTGTTGATGACAAAAATGGCAAATATTTGTTTCTGTGGAATATCTCATTTTAGCTGTATGCAAAGCACCACCATATTGCAAAGATGAACTGGAAACCTTTCCCAGACATGAAAATATGGAAGAAATTTAATTGTTTCCATAATTCCTTATTTGAGTTAAATAAATACACTCAGATATGTAACCCCTAAAAAAAAACAAAAACAAAAACAAAACAAAACAAAACAAACAAACAAACAAAAAAACACTCAAAAGGCTGCAGATGCTATAAAGTTAAACAGTTTGTGGTTCTCTTTACAGCAAATCTTATTAAATGTGAACTGATAGGGTTTAAGCAAACATACAAGATACAAAATAGTACACTCTTTTAATTTAACTCTGAAAATAGCTTCCAAATATAATCTATAAATATTTAAGCAGGAAGAAAAGGTACTCCTTTTTACAGGCTTATATACAGCATTTCATAAAAAAACAAAACAAAACAAAACAAAACAAAACAAAAAAAACAATGATCTAGTACATTCAATTACAATGTTGTGCTGGCAATTGCTGCTCCATCCAATATTTTCTCATAATGTCTGTTATTTTCTCCAATTTTGTTATTGCTCTCAGTTTCTCCTTTTATCAAAAACAGGCCTGAATAAGTTCATTTAATTTCTTTCTTCAGACCAAGAAAGAAAAGGTAGTATAATTTCCACTATATCTTGGAACACACTTTCCTTTGTACTAGCAAGTATTTTCTTTTTCTAAAAATACAACATTTATCCATCGTCAAAGCCTGTTATAAAATAGAAACTGAACTGGCAACACTGAGTAAAGCCACATACGCAAACCAATTCTTTTACATCTGCTTTTATTTTTTGGACTTCTTTAACCTTGCTCAGATTTCAGCTCCATGTACCAAGTAAGAAAGAACTTTGCATGGGATAAAACTATCAACCTACAGGAAAAGGCAAAACTCGTAAGGAAGGTCCCAAAGATCCTGAGGGGTCAACATGGATGCTATGAGACTCTACCTGAGCATGCTAGCATGTAAGGCACTACTAGGGGGCACATACATGAAGCCACTATGTGAAGGCAATTACAGAAAAATAATTACAGACTGATTACTTTCACTGTTGTTATTTCACTAGTACTGCTAACCTAGTAGCTAGTATATGACTAGTAAGTCACAATATCACAGGCTTTTGACACTGCCTCCCATGATATCCTAATAGACAAGCTCAGGAAGTACGGGCTGGATGAGTGGATGGTGAGGTGAATTGAGAACTGGCTGAATGGCAGAGCTCAGAAGGTTGCCGTTAGTGGCACAGTCTAGTTGGAAGCCTGTAGCTAGTGCTGTCCCACAGGGGTCAATACTCGTACCAGCATTGTTTAATTTATTCATCCGTGACTTGGATGAAGGGATATTGTGCAACCTCAGCAAGTTTGCTGATGATACAAGACTGGGGGAAGTGGTTGATACAGTAGAGAGTTGAGCTGACATTCAGAAGGATCACAACAGGATGGAGAGTTGGTTAGAAAGGAACTTCATGAAGATCAGCAAAGACAAGTGCAGCTGGGGAGGAATAACCCCAAGCACCAGTACAGGCTGGGGGTTCACTTGCTGGAGAGTAGTTCTGTGGAGAAGGACTTGGAAGTCCTGGTGGACAACAAGTTAACCATGAGCCAGAATGTGCCACTGTGGCTAAGAAGGCCAGCGGTAGCCTGGGGTGCATTAGGAGCTGCATTGCCAGCAGGCCGAGGGAGGTGATCCTCCCCCCCTACCCAGACCTGATGAGATCTCACCTGGAGTACTGTGTCCAGTTCTGGGCTCCCCAGTACAGCAGAGACACGGAGTGAGTCCATATGAGGGCCACAAAGATTATTAGGGGACTGGAGCACCTCACATATAAGGAAAAGCTGAGGGAGATAGACCTGTTCAGCCCAGAGAAGAGAAGGCTCAAAGTCAATATGATCAATGTGTGAAAGTTTTCGAAAAGAGAGTGTAAAAAAGGTTCAGCCAGACTCCTCTCAGTGGTGCCCAGCAACAGGATGAGAGGCACAAACTGAAACACATGAAGTTCTGCCTGAACATGATGAAAAACTTCACTACTGTGTACATGATGGAGCACTGGTATAGGTTATCCAGAGAGGTTGTGGACTCTCCTTTCCTGGAGATACTGGAGATATTCTAAAGCCACCTGGACACAATCCTGGGTGCTGTGCTCTAGAAGTCCCGGTGTGAACAGAGAGGAGGGACTAGATGATCTGCAGAGGTCCCTTCCAGCCTCAAACATTCTGTGATTCTGTGATACCTGGGAGAAGGTTAATTGAACCTGAATAGGTCTGAGTTTGTCACAAGCACAGCAGACTCATTACACCAGAATTGTCATTCCTAAAAGATGGGTGACCATGGCTGGCACACAGTGAAGATTAGTCCATGAAGTAGTGAGAAGATTTAGATCTGAGATTTCCTCCCTAAGCCTCCTTAATGCATATACTCATCACTCCTGACACATCTCAACATATTCTTTATCTCATAGGAAAAGCAAAACCAAAAAGTCTCACTGTTCTGCTTTGTGTTCCTCTAGTCAATTAAACAAGGAGATGTAGAAGAACTAAGGAGAAAAATCTGAATAGTTGAAAGTGCTGTCATAATTCTACAACAGGCTGCTGGCATTTATAAAATTCCATGTATTCAGATTCACTATTTTCATTATGAAGATCATCACTTAATATTAATACTGAAGCCCTATGTAGGATAGTACCCCTCTTCCAATAGGTAATTTGAAGATACAAAGACAAGTACAATCCTTGCCCTGAAGTGCTTGAAAATAATATCCTGCCTGTATAACTTGAAATAGAAAGGTGTTTATTTTTACTGCAGTAAGTGCTTAACAAGCAATAACTAAACCAAAACTATTATTTCAAAAGGATTTAGAATAATATTTTAATTATCTCAGTGTTTATAGAATTGAAAAAGCAGGAACTTTTAGCTACTAATAATGACAGTCTCACATCCTTTTATTTTTTTGAAAAATCCGGAGACCAGTATAATGACTTGCACTTGTAAAAAAAAGAAAACAGTTGGGCAGAGAAGCTCTTCCATTACATAATTTGGCCTGGAGGACTAAAAGCAAACTAACAGTCTCTTTAGGGCAATTTACACCTATCAGCCTTCAGAAATTTGTACTGTTAAGGAATTTTGGGGAGTTTTACTGTGCCAAGTCAGAACACACTGGAAGTTATTTACAAAACCAGCAAAAAAATGGTAACCATATAAAAGAGTATGTAGTACTTTATTCAGATTATGTAGGAATACAGAATATCAAAAGTAGCAAGGAAAAAAAGGGTATCTGGACCCAGGAAGTAAAATTGTTGTGGGTACTCACATGCTCTCTTTCACCAACATGAAAGCTGGGAAACATCCACCCTTCATCAGTCAGCTTAGTTTGACTCCTGAGAAATGATATCTTATATTCTGCTCACCTTGTTCATAGAGGTATCTGTGATACTCACAGGTATTCTACCTGTCAATGAGGACCTAATGATCCTTTGAATATTGTGTATAGTTCCAGTCTCAACAACCTAAAAAGGATGTAATAAGATACTTGAATGCATCCAGAGGATGGCAACAAAGCAGGTAAAAGGACTGGAAGGCATGTCCTGTAAGGAGAGGTTGCTGCGTGTCCCAGGAGCTGTCCCCAGGCTCTTCTTTTTCCTCGCTATGGTCCTCTGACATTGTGAACAGTACAGGTCTCATGTGCATGGGAACTGTTCCCTTACAGCCTGTCAGCCTGGGCCCGTACTGGATCACCAATCCCACGGAGATGCTCCAGCACATACAATATGAAAGAGATAAAAGGAAAAGAGGAAAACACACAGGAGAGTACAGAAAGGAGAGGAAATCCCTGCTTTAATATACACCACATGTAAACACGGCTGAGCTACAGCCCTCGGGAGTCATAATTCTGAATGTCCTGACTTTTGTGTGTTTAAAATCTCAACTGTAGCATTACAATTTTTTTTTTTTTTCATTTAATTTAATTTATTTCTTCAGGGAAAATGAAAGTATGTTTTACCATACAAAGAGACCACATGATGGACACTCAAATAAATATCATCCACACATTTATTTGCATGATTAAGCCATCAGACAGTCAAGTAAATAGAATAGAGTGCACTTATTTGAATTACCTCAAAGGTATTTTGGGGTGCACAGAGAAAATAGGGACAGCTTTAAAAAAATAAGGGGTAAAAATAGGGGTAGCTTTACTGGCCTTATCTTTCTCAATGTATAAAATAGAGTAACTCTTGAGTAACTCCACTGAAAAAAAATATAAAGTCATTCTAAGAACAAGTGATAGACATCTGAAATACTCTCTGCTTTCCCCATACTCACTCTACACAAAAAGTTACTGATTTTAATTCTTTGTGATGTCCAAGTATGAATCTAGACAAAGTTCAGTGTCTCAGTGGTTAGCTAGATATCTAACACAAGATGGCATGGTGCCCACACATCCTTTCTCTATAAGGAGATAATGAAGCTAAATCAGTTTCCAAAGAGATAAAGAAAAAAAGACCAGTTGTTCTTGTGTTGTCATGTTTTTCTTTTCCTCAAAAGCACTGAGTATTGCATTGTACATTGTGGCTTCCACATCAACAGAAGACCAAGAGGACAGAATTGGTAGAGTAAAATAAAGTGTGCAAGACCTGACCTTGACAGTATGCACACTAAGGTTTTTGGTGCCTATTAAGTGTGTTCTGTGAGTGTATTCTCCCATTTAGTTTCACGCAAAGGAATCTACTCCATATGCTCCAAGACTACCCTACAATGAAAAGCAGAGCACAGTCAGGAGGGACAATTGGAAGCTTTGTTTCAAAAGTGCACTCCTAATTTGCATTACAATGTTAACATATGCATATACTGTGAAGGAGCAGAAAAATTACTTAAGCTGATGAACTATGTCTTCTAAATTTTTCTCAAGGAAAAAGAATAAAAGAGAAAAAGCACCTAATTCTCATTTCTTCCATGTGTGGACAGATAAATGAACCTACAATTGGGAAAGCTTCACAAAATGACTGTGTAGATGCTTCCAGGGAAGCACGTATCAATTCAGACATTAGTATAGTCCTCTGTGACTCAGACCCCAGTATGATGCTTAGTCAATAGTCCTGTGCTTCGAGTGATGACAGAAAACATTTTAGTATCCAGAAGCATCCAAATACCCAATTGACCTTATTTTCCATTATCTGAAACAACAGTTTCATTCAACAATGGTGAAAGAACTGATGTTCTTGTTTTGTTTTAATATATATATCAATACTGCAGGCAACTCTGTACAATACTACAAAATCACAAAAGAGGATGAAATGTGAAAATGACTTAAAGTGATGATCATAAGCAAAGAGATGTTACAGGAAAAAAAAAAAATGTATCAAGCTAAGGAAAATGTTCTATAACTTTCTTGTGCTGCCTTAAGCCATGCAGTATTTTCCTTATGGTTAGGATCATGATCAAGGCTATGAAAATAGCAAAAGCTGCAAGTTCCAGACCTGTTGAAATCCATTGATTTACAGTCAAAGCACTAACCACTCCAGAAACTGCCCCAGGAGCTAGGTATTCTGCTTTGTATCATGCAATACCACAGTATGACATCATATCTTCCAGTAGACAAAATACATCACATGGGGACCTGTCTATGCTATGTTTAGCTCCTCGATAAACTCCCAGGTAGTGGTATACTGACAACCCACACTGAATAAATGATAACTTACTCTCTAGCTTTCTTTTGGAAAAAATCAGTTAGCTCCCTTCAAATCATAACATGAGAGTACCTGTGTGGATAGTTCAATAGTGCCCCAGAGGACAGCACAGGCTAGCCAGAACTCCTTGGATCCTGCTTCATGTAGTCCTCCACCCCTATTCCAAATAACCCCCCATTGCTCTGTGTCATATCCCAGAGCCTGAAACCCATACCTTAACCATAATGAAACAACCACTGTGCAGGACTGCAGTTCAACCTATGCATTACACTTGATCAGAAAAACACACAAAAAATAGCAACTTGTAGGGCTACCAGAGCACCATATGAGGCTCAGAGGAATCAGACACTGTGGACATGACCAGTCTGTTTCAGGGTGCAGTAGCCCTGAAAAACTTCTGTATCAGACAGTCTACAGACCAGGCATTAGTGTGTACAGTAGATACATCTAACAGCATATATGTACTAAGTGTATCTTAGTTTATTTATAGGAAACTCCTGATATTTAAGAAGTTATCAGATCAGGGATAGAAGGACTAAGCCCCTTCTTGGATCTGTAATTTCAATGGAGGAAAATGAAAAGAAATTGTATGATTGCATCACCAGGCACACCACTGTAAAGGAGACAGCTCTGAGCCAACTCTGGAAGAGCTAGCACAACTTCTCAAAGATGCAATAGCCAACTGTCCAATGGATGGTGTATGTCGACCCTTGAATTTGAGCTACATATTCAGCTTAAACTTGGAAACCTAAGAAGAGCACAGTGTCTCGAGACACAGATTGAACATCAGGAGGGAATAACAGAGTGCAAACAGCTACTCCTTCCACAACTCCATTGCCCCCATAACCCTTATTGCATGTTTACCTGCACTGCCCATGCCAGTCAACACAGATAGCTGCAGACTGCATGTAGAGAGGAATATCAGCCACGGGGTGATGTGCCAAGTTCTAGGAAGCTAAGCTTCAAGGCAGGGCAGTGAGTCTGGTGCCAAGTAGCTATAAATTGTTTTCTCTGGCAGCAGAATACCAACCTGAAAGCCTGTGAATACAGGATTATGAAGACCAGTTCCCTTCTGCAAGTTGGAAGTGCATATCAGTCAGGTTCATTGGCACCATTCGGGTGACTGTCAGATGTTTCAATTCCAACAGAACAAATGGTTTAACAAAGAGATTTGTTCAAATATTTATCTCTGTATTCCCACTGAGGACTAACTGAGATTAAAACCCATTATTATTAACAAAAATAAAAGCTAAATCCTGAAAAGAATGGGACTTTTGCCTGAGTAAAGACGGACTCCAAGCTATACTACCATGCACTTTTACAGATAAAAACCAGCAGCTGCTGTGAAAACAAGAGTGCTCTTTGGCAAGAAATTAAATTAAACCATGTTGAAAATATTTAAAGCAATATAAATTGCAATAATAGAAAACCTTTATTATCCTATCACATTACCAGGAGGGATTTCATTAACTCCCTCTGAAACAAATCATTTCAGTTATCCAGTAAAAAAATTTATGAGAATCTAAAATGAAAGTGAACCACAGCATAACTTCTGCAGATTTCTCATAACTAGTCACAGAATATGATGTTAGTTATCTCTGAACTGCAAGCTTACCATATAGGTTACTACCTCAAAAGTGTCTGAAAATCAGCAGACATCTATTCCAGCACGGTATTAAAAAAAACGCTTTCCAGTTTCTTGCTGAAAAAGCAAGAAACTCCATTGCCATGATGAAAAGCCGAGGGAGGGTCAAATGCAAAGAGAAAATTACAGAATCACAGAATAGTTTGGGTTGGAAGAGACCCTAAAGATCACCTTGTTCCAACCCCCCTGCCATGGGCAGGGACACTTCCAACCCTTCCAACTTTCAGGTTGCTCAAAGTCCCATCTAACCTGGTCTCGAACCCCTACAGAGATGGGGCATCCACAGCTTCTCTGGGCAACCTGTGCCAGTGCCTCACCAACCTCTGAGTTAAGATTTTCTTTCTAATGTCTAAACTTCTTTCTGATGTCTAAATCTTTTCTGCAAAAAGTAAAACAAAACAAACAAAAAGAACACCAACCACCATTGTTGTACACTCACTACAAAATTAAGGCTTGAGTTAGCCTGTACTTAAGTTTGTTTAACTTTACATTTGTGAACTTGCAATCAGTTAAGCAGATTCCCTGTGGCAAGCAGCAACTGAACTTCACTCAGCAGGGGCACTGATTTAAGTCTCTCTCCTTTAGTATAAATTTTCATGAAATATGCAAGACTTTAATAGTTCTGAGACCTCTAATCCTCAGTCAAATTTAGTTAAAATTGACTACCAGGTTCAGAAATTACTATAGGACTGTTGGACAAGCAGATGGATGGATGGAGGAACAGAAGAGCAGAAGAATCAAATAATTTGTCTTTCCTTATAAAAACAGTTTAAAAGAAAATGGGCAGATAGAAAGTAGGCCATGAATCAGTGAAAGTTCTTTCTGTTGTTCCTATTTGATTATCAAGAGTATTCTGAAGAAAGTGGTGTGTTATCCCTTGAAATGTTTCAACCTTCACATCTGTGAATATATTATAATAAATTACCCTGCAGTCAAAGTATTTTTGTATTGAATAATTAAGCACTTTCAGTAGAATCAGTCAACTTTGTACAGATGCAGTGCCTTGCCACCTCTCTCACATGACAGAATGTATATGCAAAAAAGTCTTTAAAGGCATGAAACAATTTCTAAATGGAAATCTTCAGTGTTTTTAGGTGTTGGGAAAAAAAGTCACTATCAGAATGGTAACCTGTAAGGCTTAAAAAAGGAAACTATACATCTTAGACCAAATATTTGTCCATGTTGCATTGTATATTAAGCAAAAAGTTCAAAAAAGCACAATGCAAATAACTGGTTTTACTTACCACTTGTATCTGAATGACTCATCCTTAAAGTCAACCTGTCTGTTTATATATCTTTTGTCAGTAACCATACTGAAGGAAACAAAATAAAAAGTTAACAATCGCCTCAAAGAACTTATATAAAACACCTACAAAGCTTTATTTAAAAGAATGCACCATATCAATTAATAAAAATCTTTGCTTGTACAGCTACTATCTGCCAATGTTCACTGAGTGTGTACATTAAAAAATAAAAAAAGGAAATATCTTTTGCTCAGTCTTACAAAGCAAGTTAATTTCATAGTTCATATTAGTTTATCCTCAGTAACTGTATCCTTAAATATCATTTTTGCAGAAATTCCTTTTCTAACACTTGGAGCTGTCTTTCATTTCATCTCATACACCTAACTGCAGCAGTCTTCACTGCTCTGAACCCCACGGCATACACAGATATACAGCGATGAGATTTGGTCATGTACATGGAACATGCATTACAGGGTCACTTGGCTGGGAGGTGGTGTTAAGATTCTGGTATCACAAAAGCTAAACATATGATCCTCTAGTTCATTGCAAAAGGACTCAAAAACATTTGCTGGTATGTACAGTCACAGAGCCAAAACAATATGGGTTGCATCAAACAAGTATTGCTTTAAAACAAAGAAAAAAAACCCTCCTGAATGCCACATTCATGCATGAATTCTGATTTTCACTAAGTTCTATTTTTGTATTCAGCTTTTTATAAACAACAAGGGCAAAGAAAGCAAGAAGGGAATAATATGGCACACAAAAGAAAGTCACAGCTGACTGCCTGCTGGCACTGGTAAGCACCAGAAAATGCACACTTCTAGGAGAGATTTAGATGGCTATACAATGCTCTTGGATTTCTATGTGCTCACCTAAACAGTAGGTACATATTTCTAGGGCAGGTGCTACTGCTTTCCTTACATTAATGAGGTAGATGAAAGCTCAAGTTTGAGAGTCTAAAATTGGTCTTAAATTCTCATCTAAGTTAGCAAATAAAAAGAAATGCGAACATCCAATCAATGTCCTATAGAAGTCAACAGGCACAGCTATGATTCAACAGGCACAATGTATTTTCAGCATCTTTAAAGCAATTTAGAAAATGTTTATTATAAGCCAAGTATAGGCCCACAAGATGAAATTAATCCTGCTCGAGTCTCCAGAAACCACCTGCCTTCAAACCTTCCCATCGATTGCGACATGGTTGAGATTTTAGCAGGGGATTTTAACACAGGTTGCACAAGTTACTGAAGCCGTGCTGTTACGGGATGAGCCAGCTCTCGACTTCAAGTGTCCGTTGAATTTCAAAGATTGATGGAAAGCTGTGCAAATACACAGGACAGGGACTGTCACTGCTGTGCCCGAGCAGCCGCGCTCCCCTGTGCAGGCACATCTCTCCCACGTCTGCTCGGCAGGCCGGGCGCTAGGGCCAGTGTGCTTTTGTACCGACTGCAAGTAATTTCCTTCTCTCCTGGCAGCACCTTGTAAGAGCCAGAAACTGATGTGTGGATGACAAGAAATCCTGCTCGTGAACTGTGCCAGACTTCTGACAACTGTGTTTAATTACCCATGCAAAGGAAAGAAAGAGTTTAGAGGACACAAAGTTAGTTGCTGTATATTGCAATGTATTTTCCAGCCCATGATACCTAAAGGACCTTTAATTCTATTTTTTTTTTTTTTTTTTTTTTTTTCCTTTCAGTGCAGCTGATGGAAATTCACCAAAGTTTTCAGTTTTGCTGTGCATGTTTGGCAAGCTCCTTTATGGAATTTGCAGCCTGAACATCCAGAAAACTTCTGGACATCTCACAGCACCATCACAGACTTTTTTTTTTCTTTCTTTCCAATCACAATCCTGCACAGATGCACTGACACCAGGAGCTTTCCCAGTAAATAATCACAAACTGCAACCTAAAGCCACAGGGGACATGGGGATGATAGCAGAATAACAGAAAAAAATAATGATGCCTCCTTGGAACAATACAATGTAAAATGAAATGTAGTTTAAAACAAAGGGGAAAATGTGATAATTTTACTTGCAAAGCAAACCAAGAGGTGCTACTTCAGCCAGTTATCCTTCATATCTGTCATTTGTCTTTAGTTCATGAGTAATGGTTAAAACAATGTTTACCTGCATTCTCTGCACCTCAGTGAATTTTCAGTGAATTAAATTATCCAAGCTGCTATTTACAGGAGTTTTCTCATTCTCTGTGATGACCAATTCTCTCTAAGTGCAAGCTACCAAGAACTACCTTCTTCAGTTTAAAGGCAATTTGTAGTTGTTGTTGATGATGTTCAGATCCAGAAAGATCTACAGGACTGGGGGATAAGGGCAGCTGACCAGAGTCACTTGACTTTTTGTCTTTCAAACAAAAAAATATCAATACTACAGTGAAAGTTGTTTTACCACAGGTACTCCTGGAATTAAAGTCTTCGTGGTCTGAATTTTTGGGTAGACCTGTGTGGTACTGGGAGTTGGACTCGATGATCCTTATGGATGCCTTCCAACTTGGGATATTCTATTATTCTGATTCTCTTTCTGGCTCAATGGAAATACCAGAATTATGCCTAAAAATCTGGCACCTAAACTTCAGGTGTCAAACTCATGACATGCAGTGGTATGTTAAACTGGACTTCAGAGTTAGACATGACTACTTAGGTTTAGGTTGACAGGCCTTGTTGGAATTCAGAAATTTGCTGCTCTTTTACTGCTAAAAACCACAATGGTGGTAGTGCCAACAATATTGAAAACAACTATGGTGATTAGAGCACTTAAAATCCAAAACCAATGGAGAAGATGAAACCTGATCCAGGATTGTTATCCCATATTTCCAAATGTAAGTTGGGAATTCTTTCCAACGTATCTCTACGTTGTACTTTAAGCATGCAAGAGCTATTTTGGAGCATGTCCAACGTTCAAAATCACATTCCCACAGTCACTGAGGATATTAACACTGCTTTTAAAAAGGTTAACCTATGCTGGGATAGACACTGGCCTGTAGATAAGAAATAAGCCACCTCTAAATACATGTGGGAACTTCCAGAACTAGAGAGAAGCAGGATCTGCAGGATGCTTCTTTCCACTATTTCGCTTTGGGCAGACTGTATAGATGACTTCCCTAATCCCTGTGCTAACAGGCTGCTATTCTCTCAGAGATGAGATGCTCATCACCACCATGCTGATAATATGTAATATTTTACAGAGCTTCAAATCTGCTACATTATTTCTTAGCTCTGAAAGGCTCAGTGAAATACCAGTGAGTGCTTCATAGACAAATATTTCTGCTTTTCTACAGAGAGAACTTTGGATTTCTAAATCAACAGGTTGGATTGTTGTAATAAATCTGCATTTGTTAAATGTACTAAACAGAAATGTTGTATGCTTTCAATGGGAAAATAATATATATGAAACTTTAAAGCAAATGGCGAGGAAATATAAGATAAATTCTTAAAATTTGGTCAGTTATACTTTTGGCATGATTGGAGTTGCTTAAGCATATATACAGTTGAGAGAAAAATATAAGAGAGAGTCAAAAAGTACTTCTTAGAGAAAAAAAATGTTGTGCTCTCTTCTCAACCCATGAGACAATTCCCTTTATTTAATTTGAAATACATCTGAATTTGTATTATTTTTTTTAAAATCTTAAATTATATACCCTGAAGTTAGCTTGGTTTGGAAATGATCTTAAGGACCAGCCAGTCACAATCCCCTGCTATGGGCAGGGACACCTCCCACCAGACCAGGTTGCCGAAAACCCATCCAGCCTGGCCTTGAGCACCTCCAGGGATGGGGCATCCACAGCTTCTCTGGGCAACATGTGCCAGTGCCTCACAACCCTCTTTGTGAAGAATTTCCTCTTTAAATTTAATATAAATCTACCCTCTTTTAGTGTAAAACCATTACCCCTCATCCTATCACACACCCTGATTTCCCTGTTTGCAACACTGCTATAAAGATCTGCAGAAACAATGATTTTCCTTCTGTCAGTGAAAGTTGTCACACTTAATAAGCTTGTGGATTTCTTTTAAATTTGTATTAACCAGCCTCATTCACTCTTACTAGTAGTTCAGTGAGTGGCTCCATTAAAATAAATGAAAAAAGATAATGTTTCAGCTATGACTTGATCCAGAGCCTGCAACTGTATCTCTTTTAATCTCAGTGTAACTAACATAAAAAGGAAAATATACTGTGCTCTGAGCAGTGAAATCTGAAATACACATAAATTGAACTGCATTCCAAATTAATTCAGACTGTATATGACTAAAAACTGGGAAAGTGAGCTGAAGTGGCATGTATGCTTATAAGGCAGCATGTTGAATCATACCTTACCGCCAAGCCTTCAGTTTCAGGAGTGGCCCAAGCATGCTTTTAATTACAATTTCTGTTAATTCAATATATGTAAATTCAATGAAATAGCTGGTAATATGCATGCAAATATGAAAATACCCTGTAAGACAGACTATTGTTGCTTTGAAGTCTTTGCAAACTGAGTTGTACTGTGAACTCTGGAGAGCTAGCATCTGCAAGAAGTTCTGCTTTGGGCTATTTCATATGAGCTTCTGGTATCAAGATAGGCAGTCAGCAGTCATCTTATTGGCTTTTCTACGAAAAACAGATAGTGCCTTTATTTATGTCAACATTGTTTAAATTACCTTGAACATTTTCATTAAAGGATATCATTAAACTTTGTACTTACATATATGTTTGAATGTTTTTAAAATCTACATACAATTATCCTTAGGCAGGGCCAAGCAATACATAGATGAAAAGAAATTTTAAATTCCATAACAATAGCTAGAGCCAGTCGGTTTGCATTTGAGCTCAGAGCATACAGCTATTGAAGACATTTTCAGGATTTGTACTAACAGCTGTGATTCCTACACTTATTTTGCCAATGGGAGGACAAGCGTTTTCCTCCAAGTAACTAATCATACCCCCAAGGGGCTACGTTACCAAGACATGCATCCTTTTAAGGGGGGAGAGGATGTCATTTCTGCTGTGATCTCGACCTGAGCCCAGAAGGGCAAAGCCCTCAGGGTTGTGATTTCAGACAGTGCTGCACACACCTTTCCCTTCACTCACATCATTTAGTCAACATCATTTTTAAAGCATGAGTATTATATTTTTACTTCATCACTGTGGGAAAAGAAATATGAGCAAGTTCATTTCTGTTTTTGCATTTCTCAGTATTTCAGCAGTTCTTCAAATCTGATACGTAGAAAGGTCTTGTTAGAGACTGCATGTAGACTGGTTGCCAAAAAGATCACATAAGATTTTATGCTTCATCAACCATATGGATGGGTCTTTTCTTTTTTAGAGGATGTATTTTTCCCTGATGATTTCCAGCATTTTAAAGTTCTACTATATTAAGTAAAATTTATAATAATTTCTGATAAAATAAGGATGACTGATTCAGCACAGAAGTCCACAAAACTCACAGCAACAACCCAGAATAGCTTTGACGTTAGATTTCTTTAACTTGCATGATTATATTTGCAACTGCAGATACACTATGTAACAATTTGTTAAGACAGTTTAAGGTTTGTTGCACATGCTTCAATCAAACATCTCGTTACATCTGGGTTTCTTTGTCTTCATGTCTCATGGCCGAACCTTAACACCAGCCTTCTGACCCTCAACACACACACGTTTTTTGCAATTGTATCTTCAAGTTCTCCCTATTTGCTTGTATTTGTTTCCCGCTAAATACATACCTGTAAATGTTGATCTACTTGATTTTCAGCTGGCTTTCCTGGCAGCCAAGTCTCTCATCTTCTGGTAGATGAACAAATAGGTTCAGGGGGAGTATTCAGTCCCTGGAACTACTATGGAAGGTTTTGTCTTCTGAGCTCTCTACCCTCCTTTTAAAGCTTGACTGAACCGTCCTGCAGGTTGAACTGTTGCAGAGGGACTAACAGAGGTACCTGCAGCAGGACTGCAGAGCCTCACTTCCTCAGCACACTAGGCTGAAAAACAACTCACACCTGACCTATGGAATAACTACTTGTGAAGCAGTGGCTCTCAAATGCAAGAATAACCAACTATTTGTGGGAGCAGTTAAACTAAAGCAAGATCATGCTCATGGGCAAATTGTTAATACTTCCTTTTGCATACTGACTCACTGTCTCCCGGTTTCCACTGTTTCAAATCTTCTAAGACCACCAAAGCCTGATGCAAAGGATTCCACAAAGGTATGTCACTTCAAAACTCTGACAAAGAATAAACTTATACATTTGGAAATCCTCCTACAAGTGCTCCCAGTCCATATCAGAAGGAAGAATGGAATGGATCGATCAGGATGTTTACCCTTTATGTAACATGATGGTAAATTTGCAAGTTAGAAATTTCTCTCAAAATAGGAAATTGCATACTAAAAATGTTCTAAATTTTATGTAGCAAAGTGGCAAATTAAAAAGAAAAATGCAATAATGCATACCAAACAATAAGCAGCCCTTACAACAAAGCATCTAGAGAGAAATATATGAAATATATATTGCTTAAATGCATGACAATATTCACCAAAATCAATAATTAATTAAATAGAATAATTAAAATAGAGGATACTAGTGCTACAGAGTCTAGAAAATAATATCCCAAAAGTCTTCAGTGGAAGCAGCAGTTTCTTGCGAAAGCACTATTTGCTTGCATACCATGTAAGAAATGCACACAGTACCCATCAGTGTCCTCAAATAAACATCAGGAAAATTACAGACCTGTAGTTTCTATTATTTCACAGCAACTTCAGTCCCCCGTCTTCATCTTCTTTAGCAAGGCTCTCATTAACAGTATCTTCAAAGGAGATACCAACTTCATTTCAATTCCTGAAATGTCTCCTTATGACTTCCAAGAGAGCTGGACATAGTTTTACATGAATTATATTCATCTTGTAGACTGACTTGCATTTTGTGCCCAAGTTAAATACCAAAACTCCCAACAGACACAAAACTTCCTAGAACCTACTTCTTGCTCTGAGCTTATTCCTGAAAAGCAATCCTGAGTAAAGGCAAGCAAATCTAATGAACTAGTTTTTGGCAAATTTTGTCCATTAGTGAGACAGTTATTTATTTATTGAAGATAATAAAAGTACAGCAAGTATGTTCAATGAAAACTGAAGCTTGGAAAAACAGCTTGGAAGCTCGGAAGCTAGCTACTAAAAGGTCTGCAATCGAAACACCACAAAAAAAAAAAAAAAAAAAAAAAAAAAAAAAGGTGTGGGGGGGAATCAAGTGGGAAAGAGCAAATATTACATTAATATCCACAGTTAACATGGACAGGTCAAACCAGTTGCCATAGCATAAAAACAGTAAGTGTTGATTTACTGCAGACTGCACACTTTTCTTGGAGGACCAGAAGACAAAATTTGCATGCTGGTCATGTTGTAAGAGCAGCATCAGCACGATGTAGGGTCCCAGGAGTGCATCCTCTCCTGACCAGCACGACATGATGCAGCACATGCACGTCAGGAGCGGCTGTACATTCACACGGCCTCCCCCATTCCGCCTACTGCTGCATTTGGCAGCAAGACAAAACAGAGGGTGTTGGCAGAAGCAGAAAAGTTCAAGAGGAAACCACAGCCTCTCTCAAGAGAGGAGATAGCAGCCCCAAGAAACAAGTGCATAGGCACAGGGCATGCAGAGCAGTATATAGCACACATGCATCCAGCAGATGCTAACCTCCTCCCACACATGAATGTGGCTTACAGAAATCTTCCTAATGCTTCCGCCACTTGTTCTGTTTTGTTCAGGGAGCTCGTCTTTCTCTTAGCAAATAAACTTCACCCCAAAGCTCTGATTTAATGTGATCAAGTTTACTGTTAAGCATAATAATTGAATATGGGGGAAAAACAAAACAAAACAAAACAAACAAACAAAACCCCTTAGATTAATCACAAGAAAACTGAGCACAATTTGCCCTCTTTTTATGCTTATGCTTAAGAAGGCCTTTAACCTACACACAGCTATGACAGTTACATTTTATTTGAATTGTATGCCATTGGTTTTCAATTTAGATGTGATCACAGTATTGAAATATGATGTAAGTATTATTGCTGCAGTCATACTTTGCTTGCTGACCAAATTTCCTTAAAATGTGATGCATACACTGAAAAGACTTCCACTCACCAGCCCTGGGGATATATGAATTATCTTGGGAATACATTGCCCCAAGCAACGGTACTTTTCAATATCCATATGCAGGAACATGTTCCAGAGTTTCCACTATCCGCTGGATTTGTTCCCAGAATAATGTCAGGAAATTTCTAGGACTTTTGGAATAATGATCATTTCTAAAATGTGAAAATAGACTCCAGAAGCAGATAGATCACAAACACCAGACCCCAGCAGGAAACAAATTGTTAGCAAAGTCAGCAATTAAACACACACTTGTACTTCCTTAGGACTTTTTTTTTGTTGTTAGAAAGTGAAGAGTTACTGGTGAAAAACTAACATCACTCATTTTGGTCTTCTGAATAGTCTCAGTTAATTTTCTTGCATCTAACTATATTTGTCCGATATCTTCATTCTGCTTACATTCATGATGTTTCCCAAGTGTGTGCAAGTGATTCAGGGGTCTGCCTTACTTGGACAAATAATTAACTACTTTTCCTAACACCTTCTTGTTGATGCACAAACAGCAATATACTTCTTTAAAGTCTCCTGGCCTTTTTTAAAGGAACAGCCATTAGAGATGTGATGAGTGAGTGGGCTGTTCCAGAAACTGGCAAAAGAGAGAAGCCACTGTTGAATGTCAATGCCTATTAATTCCAGTTCCCTTAGGAACTGTACCAATTGTGTTTTGCTTGACATTATAATTCACACCTATTTGTCTTTTGTACTCTGTTGGAGCAGAATATGGAAATATATTTAAAAAACAGTAACATTGCAACCAGATTTCCCAGGTCCTGCTCTTTGAATCAGCTTTTCTTCTATACCACATTCTATGTTTATTAAAACTTTTTGACACTGAAAAGGATGAAATATATTCACTTGGAAAGAGACTAGGGAAACTGATTTTTAGTATTTCTAAAAGGCTGCAATACAAAGTGATTTTTAAAAGAACTTTATGTAACAAAGTGCTTACTTACTGCATGGGACTTCTTCTGTAAGTACAATAATTTTATATTTACATCTGATACAGCTATGGATCAAAATTTACATGGAAATATTTGCTTGAACAGAACTGCACTTGTGCACAATAACATTTAAAGTTTTATCTCCAAGTATGCTAGGACAAACCATTGATGTATGGCTAAACAACCTGGCAGTCAGAAGAAACAGTATTTCAACAATTCAATTTCTTGCCGTCTCAGCACAAAAAAAAAAAAAAAAAAACCACACTTTATGAAAAACACTACAAAGTCTCTAGGGTGTAATAAATAAATTGCCTTTAATGCAGCAGTTTAGGCTCATATTAGAAGCACGTGGAGATTAAATTCTGGTTTTGAAGGTAAAAGCAGATAACTCGGTTAACACTTCAAGATAAATTTCTGATCCTCTTAAGAACTCCATTAAAAATTATATTTTAGTGAAAATATATGACACGAAACACTACACACCTCATATATAAAAATTATGAAATACGAGTTGTTTTTTGCAACATTTTAGGTATAAACAAGAAATTTCATTCATTATTTTATTCTAAACAAGTCCTTTTAATAAACCAACATTATTTGCAAGACACAATCATCCAGTTCGATCTGATATGAGAAGGAGATGAAGCATCAATAAATACACACATTTTTTACTGTTTTGTAAATGAATATTGAATAGAATACTGCCACCTTTTGGCTATGATCTGGACTTAAAAATATGACTTCTTTGTAAAACTTAAAAACATTTGACATAACAATTATTCTAAAGCATTCAATATGTCAATAGGCTAATGCTATGCTCATCATTAGCATATTGTTGATGTAAGCATGAAAAGTTTTATTCTATCTGCACAGTATTATCCTATTATTTCTCGATAATGAGCAAGCACTTTCACAAGAGCTTTTGTCTTTAACAGAAAAGAAGCAGGCATAGTTGTGACATCAAACTAATGAAATTACTACTTTAGAGTCATGGCAGTTCCTCAACTGCTTCAAGTAATACAACAATACCTTCGTGTAGCTAAGAACTTCATAAACACTTATTCATTGTTTGATTCTGAGGAAATTCTTACTGGAGAATTCTTGAGTATAATATTAACATATAAGCACTTTAAAACACAGGTGAAAGGCAATAAGTCTTTCAGCAACCTCCAAAAGAAGGCTCTAAGGTCTTCTACCGTGAACAAATGATGCAACTAGAAAAAGCAATGCAGAAGAATACAGGGCCTGGGATTTAGCATTAATCCCTAGCAAGCGTTCCAAGTCATTGCAGGAAGATTCTCCCAACTGTGAGCTAATCAGTTTTCAATTTAATTCATTTATGCTGAACAAATTAAAAGAGAATTTGATCCATCTTTTGGGAAGAGTTTCCTGATTAAAAAGTTTAGGAAAACAAGCACTCCCCTTTTTGTTTCAGTATTTGTTTTACTAATTGGGGTAACTGACTATAAAGCTATGTGGAAGAGCTATTGCCTAACTAAAGGCTATTTTAATTAAATCAAGCCCTGTAAGGCTACAACCAGCTTACTGTGAACTTAGCTACCTAAACTCTCTGTTTATGGATTGCCAGAAAATAATAAAAAGTAACTTAATGAAAATACAAAGAAAATCCTAAATTCCCCTAACTTAAAAGAAGAAAGGGTCTTACACAACTCCCTGCAGAGTTCCAATGCTGTAACTAAGTGGAATATGCTTTTCAATAATAAGCATTTCATATAGTTGTGCTTTCAAATACATGTTAAAAAGCAATAACTACAAATTCTTTTGCCACTGCAAATGCCAAGCTTATATATTAGCCTTTTTTCCTAGTATTCAAAATAGTTTATTTATATAACTACAATATGGTTTAATAAAGTCTTTAAGTAGGGAGAACTTGCTAGACTGGAAACTTAATTTGCATCTACACATTTAACCTTTTGAATTGCATACTGAGAAGGACATTTTGGAACTGCAAGTCATCATTTATATTTACAGAAGGACAAAATAGCAGGATACACAATTTGTATAGTTTAACCATCAATAGATGAGATTCCCCTATTAAACTACTCCCACTCAAAATATCTGCATTGAGTACTGACCATTGATATAGGGAGTTTTTACAGAGGGACCATCCTAATTTTCAAAAACAATGCAGTTTTGGCTGTGCTATTTGTTTTCTGTATTTACACAGAAAATGATTTCATAATTAAGCAAATGTATAAACAATTTCAGTTTAGACACTTTTTTTCCATCTGTCCTATCCAAAACTTTGTGTTTTTTTTTTTTAAACCAAAATAATATGAAAACAACAACTAGTAGTATTTTCAAGCTACTCATTTTAGAAACATTTAAGCAGCTGATTTAACTTTGACAAATACCTTCACTAACCTTTACAAATTTCCCTCTAGGGTTAAAATGACAAATGACTCTCACAATGGGACTTATTAAACTCCTAGAATATTGCTCCAACATGGCCCTTCAGGAAATACAATTTCAGATTATATCAGCACTTCCATTTTTCAGGGGCTAACAATTCAGCAAAATAAATAAATAAATAAATAAATAAATAAACACCTTCCCTGTGAGCTGAAACATAATGTGTAACATCAAGAATAAAGGTTGTTTCCACAGCTTAAAACAAGAGTTTCACAGTTTCATAAACATCCTGTACCTGTATGTATATTGTGCTGCCTGCATTTCTCAAATGCAATATTGTAAAAGATTAACATAAGCAACTGGAATGTTTAAAGTATTTTGGGAGTGGGAGGTTAAAGGGAAAATTGGACCTCTTATATTTCCCTAAACATCTTAAGGTGATTTAGCACAGTATGGGAAATGCTGTGCTGCTGCAGACAATAATATTATCAGTTAGGCTAACGCTAATGCTCTGGTCCAAATCACATATCTATTTCCAATCCTCTAAAATCCACTGAAATCAATAGATTTGTTCCAACACCTTCAACAGACTTTGCATCAAATTCCTGAAGATTATATTGTGCCACAGGAGGCTTTTCTACACCTCCAGAAATTTAGATACAGCAGCCTTATTAGGACACTGTAGAACTACTGCAATAACCGCCCATTGACTGAAATGCTAATACAAGTTGTGCAGATCAGTACTGTACTATACATACAACAGTGAGAAAGGCAAGGCAGCTCTCCCTTCTGCATTCTTTCTGAGGCAGCATTTA
This sequence comes from Heteronetta atricapilla, assembly GCA_011075105.1. Lineage (NCBI taxonomy): Eukaryota > Metazoa > Chordata > Aves > Anseriformes > Anatidae > Heteronetta > Heteronetta atricapilla. Next base: position 140,384,878 of record CM021732.1, on the reverse strand, counting down.
GAGCAGGGATTCTGAGCAAGTTTGTACCAGAGGAGGCAATTGCAGCCTCTTAGTCAGCTCTCCCTTTATTGTCCAAGGGGAGAGAAGCCCACAACCATGGGGTGAAGGGGACTAACCTGACAGGACTGCCCATAGCGTTCCTCCTTACACTGCTTGCTCCTACCCCAAAGCAGCCAACTGGGTCTTCATTTCTTACAACATCTGCTAAAATGACATAGTAAACTGGTGGACTTGGTAGACAGTTGTTAACAGCAAGTATCCTGACCTCATATTTCTGTTAACAATAACAACAATTTGTCCTCACTGCAGGTTGTATCTTCACTTTTCTATCCACTGCTCTAACTTTGTTATAAAATCCTTCAAAATGTTCTTGAATCTAAATTCACTGAGAGTTCAAACTGCCCAGAACAACAGCACAACTGTTTAACAGTGAGAACAGAAGAATTGGGAAATGTGAGAAAACCTGGCTCCCAAAACACCTTAGCACAGAGCTGGTAACTAATTTACAAAGGCTTAAAAAAAAAAAAAAAAAAAAAAAAAAAAAAAGTCGTCTTTTCCTGCTTGCTGCCACCTGCATCCCATGCCCTTCAGGAGTACGAATGACCTCCTACCTACCTGTGCTCTGCTTCAAATGCTCTGAGTCCATCTCACATTTGGGAAGCCAGCAGTCTCCCCACCTTTGCATCTTGCTGCCTCTTCAGCTGCATGCAGGCTGCTCTGCAAGCCCTGCCGTGTGCCTTGTGGTGCCAGCCTCCCAGAGAGCCAGAGCCTGCCCGCACGCCTGGATTCCCTACCAAAGGAAGACAGCGCACTTAGTCCTTGTTCTAATAGGGGAAAAGTGAGGTGCATAGGGAGTGCAGTAGCATTTCAGTCAAGACCATCCATTTTCTCTCCATGAAGTACTTACTGTATTTTTTACTGCCTTACCTGTCTGTAATACTTCAACTCATGTCCTGTTACGTGAATAGTTACAGGGACTATTGTGTTTTCTTTCATTTTTAGCCCTCTTTGGATCTGCTGTACCCTTTCCCTTATTGCACCCCACTAAAATTGTCCTTAGCATTTGAGCTACCTTTGCATAATTTATTATCTCCATATGATTTTCTAATAAAAGTCTTACACAACTTTATCTCATGTATCAATCATCCATCCTACATATTGTCCCACAATTATCACAATGAATGTAGGCTACTGCAGCTGTGGAAGAACAATGCCTTCAAAGACAGCTCTTGAACAAAAGAAAAGGAATGAACATCTTCACCACAATCCCCCGCCCCGTGAGAAACTTTGCCTTTCCACTGTCTTAGACTCATTACCGACTCGAGGCCCCTACAACAATTAAGTACTGCTAGAAAAGACCAAACTGAGGTCAGATCTTTCCCTCTTTCCTTGCTTCTGCCACCAATCTATTGTGTTAGCTCTGAGTAAGTCTTTATCATCCCCCTGCTTCAAATTTTCCTCCTCATCAACTGTGCCTACAATGCTATCCCTCCTGGAGAAGCTGATTTGAGATGAGCACACAGAGAACTTTAAGGCTGGGCTGCTTTTGTCGCAGTCAGCACAGTGACTCAGCCCACTTCTCAGGGACAAAGCTCAAGAGCAGCCAGTTTCACTTTGCGTTTTCTGGCATCTTTGATGCATTGCCATTGTATACCAAAAAAAAAAAAAAAGTTTAGCTGCTAGCAGGCATCTGATAATTGGGTCTACACCTGTGTGGGGGTGAATGCCCAGAACTGAACTTCTGAACTCTCAGAAGACTGCTCCTTCCAAGCTGTTAGTGCTATGGTCTGGCTGTACATTTCCATAAAACTGGGCCTGCAGAGTTGCACCTACCAAATCTTCCAATTAATAAAGATGCTGAAGGCTCTCTCTATTAGGAGGCTGATCACTCTTTGTGTTTCTGCATACTGACTGATTAAGTTGGGAAAACAAAAGGTTAGGCACCTCACAGCAGGGTTCCCCAAAAAGAAGATGGTTTTGGAAAGAAGAAAGGGGCCTGGAAACATGGTGGTGAAAGTTTCTGCTGGAGTAAAGATCCTGGAAGTGGGAGATGATCCTGGGGATCAGGGACGATGTGTGGAAATAGCTGCCGGGGTGTTCAGGCACCTTGCCCTGTAACACCCCAGGCTGGTTACTGCCAGCAGCAGCCCAGCACAATCCAGCATGACTTCATCTCCAGTGTTCCCAGGCCAGCCCTTCCTGCTGGGATGGGAAGCCCAGACCTACAGCCGTAACGCTGGGGAGGAGCCAGCAAGCGTGGGTGATCATCAGGGAGGGTGAAAGCTTGACTCTTGGTTCTTGAATATATCCAGAACCCAGACCCACTGTGGGCTGTTGGCTACTCTGCCTCACCCATGAAAGTTACATGCTCACATCCATCAGCCTTTCTGAGCAAACGCCGGCTGTTTGGCACCGATGCACGAGGCTGTGGATGTACAGACCAACCCAAACACAGCCCTCTGGTAGGACTGGCAGTGTTGACTGCAGTCATGGATCGCTCTGCAACTGTATCTCTGCTACCCCCAAAGGCAGGTATAATAAAAGCACCCAAAGGTGAAGCATCCTTCCTGCATTTATACAGCATGCTCACAGCAGGTCCCCAGCCTGCTCCCACAGCAAAGGCACCTAGGACAACCTGCAAGCATTTGCCATCATCCCCTCCTGCTCTACTCACTCCTGAGAACCTCCTTTGCCCAAGTCCTGCCCCATAAAAGCACAAGGAAGGAGCATGAGTGTGGGGCTGGCATCTGAGAGATCCCATCCCCTAACTTACTGGGCTCAGCCTAAGCCCCAAATAACAAGTCAAGTTGACAGAGGGTTGGTTAATGAGCAATCCTGGGAAATGACAGATTATTTCTTTAGAAAAGAGCAGGTATATGCAGTTGCCAGCAAACCACCTCTTGAAAGAGTGCCCCTTTTTTAATGCCCCAAAACTCTTCCTAAAATGCCCCAAACCAATGTCCAGACCATATGCTTACTGTAACATTTATGGTTGGATAGAGGAACATTCTCACCTTATCCACCACACCTGCCTTCCCCATCTGCCCAGTAGGTGGACACCACCCCAAGCCCCTGTTCTCCTTGAATTTTGTCTTGCTGCAAGAGAATGCTACCCCATCCTTCTCAGAGGCAACAGAGCAGGTTTGTGTATGAAAAAAAAAAAAAAAAGAAATGGATATGTGGAAGTGAGAAGTGGAAGAGTCACAGCTCCCTTCCTCCCAGTACTGACTCTGCACTGTTCTTCTGATGTTGTTCCAAGTTCCTGGCTGGGCCTACCATCACAGTTTACAAAGCTATGGATTTTAAACCTAAAAAAGATGGAACATGTATCAAGCATTATACATATTTCCCCCCAAGCTTCCCCCTTAAACTCACAGGGCAGATTACTTGACCATTAATTTATTGTGGGGTTGATCTGTCTACTTGTGCTCCAGTTAGCAGGACTTTTACGGAGGTAGTGCAGTGTTCACATGGAGCTTTAGACATCTGGATCAGAGCATACTGGGTCCTAGTGAACCTAGAGAGCAAGCAGGGCAAGCACAGCATTTAGATCTTGTTACCACTTCTGTTCAGAGATATAAAAATCTTACAATTAGGAGTCAAAGATAGGGTTGTGAGTGTTACTCAGTTGCAGCCCTTATTAGAGCAATATGGCATCCACAACGTGCCACAATTACTGAAAGATGACTAATTTCATTAAAATTTTATTTAAATGTTACAGTAACTAAAAAAAAAAAAAACACAGCACACTAATGCAGTACTAAATAAAGCAGCAACAAAGCATTTACAAAGCTAAGATAAGAAAACGCAACAAAAATGAATTCATCACAAGCTGGTATACTTCTTCAGGGCTGCAAACAGGTTTATCTCAAATTCAGGTATTTTTCAACTAAGGTTAAATGCCTATAAGTGCCTGCATCACCTTCAATTCAGATTTCCATGTACCATTACTTTACTTTTTTTAAAAAAAATATTATTATTATTAATTGTTTGTATCTCAATCTAAAATTGAAATAACAGTCAAGGGTGGAAAGAAGATAAAATAAGAGCTGCTTTCATCAGCATGAAGAGTTAGGCCTTCTTCCCATGTATAAACTTATGAAAGAGTATTTACTACGGGGTTTTGTACAATCATTACAGTAGAACTTTTTCCATAATAACCTATCATGCTTTCCCAAATACTTCCAGAAGGTAAAACATGTCAAAAATAATTCCTCACTGGGATTTTTTTTTTGCTCAATCCTCCCCCTGCTCCTGCCTCCAAGAAAAAAAAAGAAAAAAAAGAGTCTTCCTAATGAATTTCAAGTTAATTACACAAGATTCATTTGTAATTTATATTTAATTATAGTATTAACTTAAAATCTTACAATGCTATTTTGAAAAATAACGTTAGAATTTGCATATTCTGAAATAGCTCATTTGTTCCACTGATTCTGAGTAGAAGTTTTCTTGAACTCAGGTCTTTCTCCTGATCTTTTGCCTGCTAACAACTTGGGATTGGAAAGCAAAGCTGGTTTCTTTCATGCTCATCCGTCATCACCAATAATAAAGATTTGAGATTGAATTATGTCCTTCCGCACTGATTCCAATACTCTGGGATAAAAAGCTTTACTTACAATTTCCTTTGCCTTGTTTTGTATATTTAAACTATAATATGTCATACTTACAGAGCCAAATTCATTTATTCCTAAGCAATCCAACTAAGCTCACTGAAGTCTTCTGTAAATCCCAGTTCTAGTTCTGCCTTCTAACAGGCCTTCCAAATCTCTCTTGAAAACAGAGGATTGGACAAACCAGAAACACTGAAGATGAATTTATTATTTTCTTGTTAGCTTCACGAGCATAATCAAAATTGTGGCAAAAGGGTGGAAAACATAGGGACTCCTTTGTGCGAATGGTTCTTCCCACCCCGTCATTCCTGTGACTTACTCCATTCCCTAAGCAAAGCAATGAAGAGGCTCAACACTACAAGTCATACAAGTGTCCTTGCAATTATAATTGTGACCCTAACATCTTCCAAGCATATTATGATATGTGGTGTATCCTTTAACAGGATGTCAGTCACTAGAGACATCCACATAGATTCAACATAGAGATTCAACCCATAAGCCCTTTTTCCTGACAGGCATCCTATATTTGCATGCATAGGAGAAAAGCAACATTTTTCCCTGCAAGTGGAATGTACACATAAATATCCTCCTGCTTCCTCTGTTCTTCATCACCTTTGTGGAAGAAGAAAACCCAACAGAATAAGCATCTGACTGTTTCAGAAAAAACTCAAGTCCAGCTGAAACCCAGACAGAGAATGTCTCAGAACTGACTGGCTTCTATTCAAATATTCACTTGATTCACATTATTAGGTGAATTTTGCAGCACAACAGAGTTCCATAATTTATATACTTATTTTTTAAAAAATAATAGAAATACTTCAAAAATATAGAAAATATTACTTGAAAGTTGTGGACAGAACCTACCTACCACCGCCCATTGGAAAAGCCAAATTAGGTGAGCATTGCTGCCATCAGCTTTTTAAGGTGGCCTCCCTACAAAGAGAAAAAACCCTGTAGTACCAGTTCCACCAGTATAAATGCAGAGTAACTCCACTGAGTTAGTTATCATTCCTGTCTTTGTCCTGCATTTTCAGTTAACTTCCTTGCTAACATTCTTGCATCAGCAAAAGTGTATCAAATACTTACAAAATTTTCACACAGTATTCTATTTTGGTCTCTTGTGTTTCCTTAGTTGTTTTATTTCCAAATACTTTCAATAGCAAGTCACCATATTTATCTTCTATTTCATGATGACTCCACAGAATTATGATACATCTATTCAGAAATAGTTGTCAATAGAGAATTCTTATGTCACATTCTTGACTTTAGGAATATTTTCATTTTAATAAGCACAAACTAAATAGTTTTGGAAAGCAGTAAAATAGACATGTTAAATAAGATTTGAACAATATGCTCTATCCGTGCTGTCAAAAGATGTGCATGAAGTTAATAGGTTCAATATCCTCTTGATAATAAAAGAGGAAAAAATATTTTGCTATGATTACTTAATTCTAGCAATTCAAAGAATGTTGGATTTCACTGTTGCAGTAATAATAAGTTAAATGACAACCAATTACAAAATTGGAATCTTTTAGACAAAAATTGCTCACTAAGATTTAAGCAATCAAAATAGACAGTCTGAACAAGATATACCCCCCTTAACTTTTTAAAAATATTCTTCAAGGTAATTCTAGCCAAATGGCTTTTATTTCATTAAACAAACAAACAAAAACAAACAAAAAACCACAAGATTTTAAGCACACTGGTGCATTAAGTATCTTAAGTACATTGGGATGAATTTCCAGAAGAGAAATGATCCACTAGGTCAAAGCACTCTGACTTCAAGTCTGGTCTACACCAAATACGAAAGCTTGCCTAGTTGTTACCATGCCTCATGCTATTCCTCAGTCAGGTGTTTGTACAAGAATTCAAAACAAATCAAAAATTCCAGTTCTACAGTTAAAACTGGCTAAAACTGTTTTGCCATGAAAGTGTATTTTAGAATAATTTTCCCCAAGGGGGATTTAGCTGTTTTGCTAGGTGATATGCCTTAAGAACTCAGAGCAATAGTCCTCACCATAGCATGTTCCACTTCATGGATTTACAACAGTTGTCCCAACAGCTCCTCCTGCACAGCATTGTCCCAACTATCTGCTAAAAGGACCTCTTCAGCCTTCTCTTTACACCTTTTCACTCATGACTGTACTTATTTCTGACAGACAATCATCGATAAACTAGGTGCCGGTGCTGCACAGCACCTGGAATGCAGAGGTTTCTGCATGGCTACAAGTCTTCCATCCGTACCTCCAGGGCCTGTTTTCTACGGGCACCTCTGCAGCCTTTTTCCTCAGCTGCCGTGACAGTATTTTCCCCTACTTGTTCTAATGCAGTTGTTTGCTGTTATTCTTGTTACTGCTGCTGCTGTAATGGCCCTTCCCTGCAAACCCAGATTCTGCTGGCTGGGCAGGCTCTCACAGCAGGAGACCATCACCAGTGTCACAACCCTTCCTATTCCCCATCATCCTAACCCCTGGCTGCCCCTTTTGGTTTGCGTTAGAGTGTAGGCCCGAACAACACTTAGCAACCTACGAGCCCACAGCGCTTGCCCCAAAGCATGCTCCAACCACCACTTACCAGTTGCATAAGCAGGAACAACTAGCAGAGAGATTGATCAGGTCTTGATGATCACCGCATGAAAAATATTACAGGGGACAGCTTTCACCACTAGCATTGTTGCATGATATCATCTAGATATCATTTAAAGGAAATGTTATCTACAATTAATATGAAAAATATAGGCTTGTCTATAATAAATAGAAAAGCCATATAATAAATAATAATTAAATAATAAATTAAATAATAAATAAAATAGCCATAATAAATAAAAAGCCATTTCCACAGACAATGTTCTCGGAAGCGTGTTACTGTATGCAAAACTACTGACACCATAGATTTATATAAAAGCGTCAATAACAGAATCCTGTAAAGAACTAACTTCATTCATCCTGCGCAAACACTCTTATCTTACAGGACACCTTCTACTATTGCAATCTTTGATCTGCTCCAAAGACTGACCTGTAAAAAGCAGCCTGTCATAACCTTAATTGTGCTACCTTTACATCTCTCCACCAAAACAAGGAGTACGACACTAAATCTGAAGAATGGCTTACTAAGTGTACTACCTCCTTATTTCTTATTTCTCAGTGACTTTTAAAACAAAACAAGCTGTAAAACTAGCCTGTAATACAACTATATTAACTCACTGTTCCAACATAAACAGCAACTGTAGCTGTCACAGACATAATCTGTAGTTACATGATTCACTAAGCAAATGATTTGTGCCTCTTATGGAAGGAAGAGGTCTTGTATCCTTGTGACAAACACTGGAGTGATGCTTTACGTGAAGAGATGAGACCTGACTCTCTTGAATGAGCTCAGCTGTGTCCCGATAAAAATCAGTGGAGTGTTTTCATGCAGCAACTTCATGCATTTATTATGCACATTTTAGGAAAGTTAATTCACGTAGCTTGTTCACAAGTTCAGAATGAGACTGAGCTTCAAAGACTAATCCTATTAACACATTCTAGTTCAGTCTTAATAGTTAGATGTCCTTTTATTTGTTCAACTCCCAGATAGTAACACACTGATTCTTTCTGACAATACGTGGAAAACATGACCGATATTTTAAAAGAAAAACAAAAATCAACTCTATACAAAAGGCAAAGCTATAACATTTTGCACAGCTGAAATTAAATGTATTATTAATCTACCATAATGAAAGAATTAGTGACACATTTCCAGCCTTCAAACAAAAATATAAACCTTCAAGATGTTACATTTCAGTTTCAGAAAATCCTATTAGACTACTGTTATACTATTAGACTACCACTGGAGTTTGTATGCTGCTTACTGATGGGTTTTTCTTCCACCCAACCCCTTTTAAAATAAGAACAAACAAACAAACAAACAAAAGTGGGTTAATGTCAGTTACCAGACAAAAGTAAAAAAAAAAAAAAAAAAAAAAAAAAGAAAGATATGAAAATCAGGCATCTTTTCAAGTTATCCATCTTGTTTTTCAAAGCCATCTTCCCATCCCTAAAAGCTGAATTAGGTACAACTCAGTGATATACTTTCCTGTGTTAAAAACAAACTAGGAAGTTTGTCTTGTGAATGCTAAGATTTATTTTTGAGGTAGTTTGGCTAACAAACATTCTGTTAACAGTATATAGAAAAGGCACTAGTGACACACTGAGTACCAGCTTCAGTTCCAACGATACCAATGAAGATCATGGATTTTAGATCCCAAACGTGCACTCTCCATCCCAGCTTACTAGAGGAATCTAGGAAAAGTACTAATGAGATCCATCCAGCATGACAAGATGACAATTAGTCAAGTTAGATGACAACTATTCAAGTTAGATGACAATTTCTTTCTAGTATTATCCCAAAACCTGATTCACAAAAATAAGTTTTTCTTATAAAACACAATGTATAGACCTATATAAACAAATTCAAAATACAGTCCCTGCTCTGAATAAGAGCAGATTAATTAACAAAATCAAATAGTCAGGAAAAACAAAACAAAACAAAACAAAAACACCAGAACTTAATATCCCTGACTCAGATGAGTGCTCTAGGCACAAAGTTACAGTTATGCACCATACTTCAGATACTCTCTGCCCAATATACTGAGTACATTTGAGTGCTGGACTCCAACAATCTCAATCCCTGGCCATTGGGATATATGACCATCTATATATACATATATATATATATATACATACATATATATATATATATATATATATTCCAATTGCTCTCCCCACACAAATGCTTTATTCAACATATTTATTTCCTTCCTTTAACTGCATGTATTCATTTTATTACTGTAAAAAGGAGAATTCACTATCATTGTACTTGACACTTTAAAGCCTACATTGCAGAAAACAAAAAGGAACAACAAAACATGGGCTCTCCAGCTATGACATTAAAAAATGTGTATGTTACAAATCCACATGGATTTTTCTCAACATAAAAAGTTATGGTAAGAGGCATGTCACACAATGTTTTTAGAGTGAGACAGTTCACAAGAAACTACACTTCAGAAGAAAAGTTCCTCATATTTAAGTCCTACAAGGAGCGGTTGAGGGAACTGGGGTTCATTAGTCTGGAGGAGACTCAGGGGATACCTCATTGCACTACAACTACCTGAAAGGAAGGTGTGGGGAGCTGAGGGTCAGCCTCTTCTCACAAGTAACTAGTGATAAGACTAGAGGGAATGTCCTCAAGTTGCACCAGGGGAGGTTCAGGTAGGAAAACAGGAGACATTTCTTCTCAGAAAGAGCAGTCAGGCGCTGGAATGGGTTGCCCAGGGAGCTGGTGGAGTCACCGTCCCTGGGGGCGTTCAAGGAAAGGTTGGACGTGGTGCTTAGGGACTTGGTTTGGAGGGTGACATTGGTGGTGGGGGGCTGGTTGGACCAGTTGATCTCGGACGTGTCTTGCAACCCTAACAACTCTACCACCACCCGATACGCACGCCTCAGGAACCCCGCCCACGTGCACGCATCCCGGCCATACCGGTCGGGCAATGCCGCGCATGCGCTGGCCGCGCGCAGGCGCTCAGCACGATAAAAGCCGCGGCCCTTCCCTTTCCCCGCCTCCCGCGTCAAGATGGCGGAGTACGACCTGACCACCCGCATCGCGCACTTCTTGGACCGGCACCTCGTCTTCCCGCTGCTCGAGTTCCTCTCCGTCAAGGAGGTGCGTGCCCGGCGGGGGAGGCGGGCCCGGCACCGGGGGAATGCCGGCCCCTCGCTAGGGCGGCCAAGGGCCGGCTCCCCGCGGGGGGGGGGGAGGCCGCGGCGCCATGTGGGGAGCTGGCGGGCAGGGGCTGCCCCGCGGGCAGGCGAGTGGAAGGGGGCAGGAGGCTGCTCGGAGCTACTCGGGGCTGCCTTGCCTTCGTTGTTTTGGGGAGGAGAGGGCCCTCCCTCGCTTCTGCGGCTCGTCCTGCCGGCAGGGGACTGTCACCCTTCCGGGGGGGGGCGGGGTAAGCACGCAACTGGCCTTCGAAGCCGCTCTCCTCGCTGGTTTTCTTCGGGTGTGTAGGACCTGCGTGCCCCAAATCCTCGTTGGTTTGTCATATTCATGTAAAACTAGGTCACTGGGGGAATCCCAGTGATGTCAGAAGTGTTTGAGGCTCAGCTCTTGTCGGTCAAAGTTACCCAAGGTACTCAGCCGATCATGTTTTATGACTTGAACAAAATATGCCAGGTTTCATAAACTTTAAAATTTGAAGCTGAAATTAGGTGTCAGAAACAAACCAGTGAAGTGCATGTACATTGCAACAACTTGACCTAACAAGCTTTCCTATCTGTTACATAGATTTTGTTTGATGTCACTCATCTTGAGTGCATTAGTTTTATTTTGGTATTTGTAAACCAGCTCAAGGTAATTAAGCAATTTAGCAGTAAGTTTTTTGCAGTGTGTTATCTTGAATAACATAGTGTTCAGAGCTGAATTAAGCTTCTGCAGGTTTAGTATATGAGGGGTCTGCATGTGATGTGGTGAACTGTAATGTACCCTTCGTGCAAATGTATTTTGGAGATGTGTGCTAGTTCACATCCCCACCTGCATCTTGATGATCTAGCAGCAGTTTCCAGCTGAAGGCTAAACTATTAGGACCTTTAAGAAATAAGTAAATTTTAAAGACAGTGAACTAGTTACAGAAGCTCAACTAAATTTACTTATTATGCTATAGACTTACTAATGTCTTAGATTAAAATGTGTTATGGTTACATGGAAGTTTCATCTTGAATGTCTCTTCTGAGATCCAATTTAAAGTATTTGAGTCTGCATGGTTCAGGATGCTAATTTGTGGAAACTTTTCTCTGAACTTCCCCTCTGTGTTGCATCTCTTTAAGTTCTGGGTTCAAACCTTCGTTTTAATTTTTAGTCAAATTTCCTATTCTATACCCCCAACCCCTTTCCCCCCATTAATTGTTACTTACTTTAGTCTACTAAATAACTAATTCTTCTTCATGAGGAATGATCATCTAAAAATGTTACTTACCTTGTGACTTTTCTTAAGTTCAAGTGTTTGTGAATAGTAGGGAATTGGCATTATGTTGCTAGGACTGGAAGTAGGCAGGCTGTATGGTAACCACACCAAGTGACAGAGCTGTGTGATGCATTGTAAAGGCAGGAGGTTTGATGTTTAAAGTAACTTAATGGGTAGAATTAATAAAATAAACTTTACCGTAAAGTTAACTGTCTAACATTAATTGGAAACTATTTAGTGGTATTCAGAGAAGTCTGTTGCTAATTCCTGTTTCAGATATACAATGAAAAAGAACTACTTCAAGGAAAGCTGGATCTCCTTAGTGATACCAACATGGTGGATTTTGCTATGGATGTGTACAAAAACCTTTATTCCGATGAAATTCCACATGGTAAGCTGCTCAGTGAAACAAAATTTTGAAACAAATTTTATGTATTTGTTTTGCAACCTATCTGGAAATAACTAGCAGATAGTAATTTGCATATTGCACTCAAACTACAAAACTTTTTAGTTTTGGTCTTATGGAAAGGATGTGCAACACTAAAATGAATACCCTAATCCTGGGACACTGGGGTCTGTTGGTCAATCAGGAACCTGGTCTTTGAATGTGGCATGTATTTCAGTACTGATTTGGTTAATCCAAGCACTTCAGTAGTATAGCCTAAAAATGGTATTCTTTTTAATCTGTCAAATTAGACACTATTGCAAAATGCCTTGGGGTTAGAGTAACTTTTTCTTTAAAGCATCCAGTATATTAGGGCTAGATCTCCTTTATAAGTAACCCCATTGATCAGCAGTTGATTTTCAGATCTTGAGGGGATAGCCATTTTTTTTGGGAATACATGTTTTGTACACTTGTGTCAATGGATAAATCGCTGCTTCTTTAGAAGGGGAAACTCCAAATGAAATAATTGAAGACAATATTAATCATCATTGATTTTCATGTATTGTGATGAATATGAAACATAGTCTCTTATTGTCTTCTCCATGGTTTTTGGAACCTTTCTTATTCTTCAAATTCTATCTTCCTGCATAACATCTTGGGAGGGGGAGAAAAATAGGTTATCATACTTTCTGTAGTTTCTATCCTTTGTGGCTCTTTTCCTTTTGTTGTTTCTTTGTGGGTTTTTTCCTTTTTGACCTTAGTCTTTGAATATTTGCTTTCTCCCCATTCCCAAATCTTATTTAATTTTATGGAATTAATTACCTTTCCCTAAACTGTAGTGGGACTACCATTTGTTTTGCCTGTGCAGCTTAAGAGAGACTCAGGTGATCTTTCTTAGTCAGGTGCAAGATTGGGTTCTTCTGCCTCTGGGCAGATGAACTGAGTTGTGGGTTTTGGATTCAACTCTTTGTGCCAGCAGTAGATATTGTTCACAGGTGCATATGCAGTGATGCATGGGACTTATAATACCAGTCAGCAGACCCTGAAGCTTTCACTTTCCTCTTCTAAGAAGCAGTTGTATTGGTAGCTTTACCTTTAAGTTACTTTTGGTGCTGTTGGTTGCAAGAGTTAGTCTCAGGGCAGTAAAAGTCTTGAAGCTGAATGTGTTTTTCCTCTTTTTGTTGCCTTGCTCCAGACTTTCTAAACTACTGAAGAATATTACAGTATCAGTAATAAATGAATAGTAAAATGACAACACAAGTAGCAATCCTTGTACACATTCACAAAATAACTAGTCCAGTGTTTTTAGTCTGATTACAGCCAGTTATTTAAGCAGGTTGCCAAACTGCATAAACTTAAAAGCTCTTAGATGTGTGTAAGTTGAATGAACTTGGCCACTGGGAAAGCTCTACCTTCATACAGTCTAGCAGCTCCCACCATTATAATGTTTAGCCTTGTGTACTACTTATGTACTACTTAAACTAAATTTTGAAGTTATTTTGGTAGTGTGAAATTTCTTAATACAACGACTTCATGCTGTTTGTTCTTTGGCTTTCATTTAACAGTATAAAATTAAATTAACTCTTAAAACAACTCTTCACCTCAGAGTTGTTCAGGTTTCTTGCATGGTTTTCTATGTGAAAGTCTTAACTCACTGTGAGATCTTTCTGCTACATCACCTTCATGAAGCAACACTGCATGCTATACTAATAAGTGTATGCACAGATAGGGTCTCTTCACTTATAAAATTGCTGGTTTCATTAAATTTTACACTAACTTTTTGTTAAGGCCTTATTGGTTTAAGTTGTCAAAGCTAAGTTCACTTAAAATATTATACTTAGTAAACTCTTATACTTAGAAATGTCAGTGCACTATTTATAGTTCCTTTTGTCTTATCTTCTGTGATCACCTCACAATTCCATAGCCAGAAGATATCAGGAAAAAAATCCTGTACTCCTAGTAAGTTACCAATAGTTTTTCTTACATCTGTTTCCCCTTCTGTTATAATCTCAAGATTCTTCTGAAGTTGGAGATAATTGCTCCTTATTGGAGTACTTCCTGTCAGGCAAGTCATTTGTAGATCTAGGTTGGGTCACTGTTATGGTGTTTTCCCCTTTGGACCTCTTATGCCAAAGAAATCACATACACAAGTCTGGTGGGTTCACTGTAGTGGTGTGTGGCCCTCTTTTGTGGCTTCCTGGATTCTGTTCTCTCTTGTTATTTGTTCTTGGGTTCTCTGATCCCATATTTTTTGTTCATATTGCTAGTCTTAAGATGCTATTCTTTTCTGTAGCTTTTAAGACACAAGGGCTGCACTATAAATACTGATTTTTGTTGCCTATGGTAGCACTGGGTGGAAAAGCTTGGGTCTGTAAAACCATCATCCCGAAGCTGTTTTGTTTCTTACCAGTTTTTTATAAAAACAGAAGTTAATATTCTGAATAAGCATGCATGTTTCAAAGTCTTTCTTTGAACTTTCAGCTAAATATTCTAAAGTGTGCTTTTAGACCTGGTCAGAGGAAAATTAATTTGGTATAATAGCACTTTACTTTTTCCAAGTTTGTTTGGAATATATGAAGTTACTTAAGTTTTTCTTCTCCAGTTGAAGCCTGGAGTTATCTTGCCTAATACTGCCTTGGCTTGAGCTAGCTACTTTCTAGATGGCTTAATGAGACATTAACTTAATAAAAAGCCTCTATCATTTGGTTCCTTTCCTCATGTGTGGAAGTAATGAGTTGTTAGATACCCCTGCTTTTGTGACTTGACTGAGCTAGGTAGGGATTGGAAGAATGTGTTTACATGTGCTGTCAGCACCATGTAATTATAGCTTGGTTTCTGCAAAAAATTAAAGCATTACATGGATTTGTTTGTGTTTAGCTCTGCGTGAGAAGAGAACAACTGTTGTTGCACAGCTGAAACAACTTCAAGCTGAAACTGAACCTATTGTCAAGATGTTCGAGGATCCAGAAACTACGAGGCAAATGCAGTCTACTAGGTAATTTTTAACATAACTATCAGGAAGGCTTGCTGGTACCTCTTAAATGTTGATGATATGAATGCTGTCTGTAGCAACTGCAAGAAAGGCATTTTTATTTCTATCCAGAAACTAAGCTGTATGGACAGTTGATTACAATTGCTATGCCTAACTTATCCTTTTTGATGATTTTTCCTATTGTACACAAGGTATTTCTGTCCTTAATGCTCAGCTGAATCAACTGTGGGCAAGTAACTCAGTATGTTGTTTTTTTGAGGATGAGAAATAGGAGGTGAAACAACTTGGATTCCTCTTTTGTAGATGTCTACCTTCTCTCCCTGTATCTTTCACAGAGCATTATTAAATGTCTGTCATCCTGGGGGGCCTGGTGGATAAACATCCTTTCAGTCTCAGCATTTACTTCTTTCAGGCATATAATGGCCATCTACCCTCTGCTTCCCACCATGGACTGATCAAGTTGTTGATGTGAGATAGTGCTAGTAATCATGTTTTTGGAGATGTATCCAACTACTTTTTGCTTGAATTGAAGTAATTCAAGTAGAATGAGACTGTCAGTTCTTAGATGCAGTGTTTAGACAGATCTCTTATGATTAAACCTGAGTTAAAAGGATTCAGCTGTAGTAGCTGAGGAAATAACTGTGTGACTTCAACAGAGAGGGGTGGGTAGACATTTGCTTAGTGTAAGTTATAGCTTGTTGTCTTTACATTAGCAACATTGTTGTTACTGTTCTGAAAGTGTCTAACCTTTTGGTAGAAAATTAATTAGATCCCTTATTCAGCCTTGCTTGCTTGAAGATTTCAAATAGCGTACCACTATGTATGGAATAGGAATAATGAAACTAGTTAGTTTTCCAGTGATTCAGAAAAAGCTTGTTCTGTTCTGATCAGAAAGTACTTAAACTTCTGCTGTAAAAACCACTGTCATAGTAAGTAATCATTTCAGTAATCAATCAGATTTACATCTGATTTCTGCATGGATATGCATATAAGTCCATTCTAATAAGAAAAGGAATTGTTTGCCAATGGCTTGAGTGGTTATGGGAAGAAGGGAGCCCTTCAAGAACATTTGGAAATACAGCTTTGAAAGTAAAAAGCCCAACTGTGATTACCTGCCTTTAAGTTATTGATTGAGACTATATTAAACCTAAACAAGGTACTTGATGGTATTATCACAACTTTTCAAATCTGAAAGTGATCTATATGTAGGGACTTCACTGAATCTTTACTTTGCCTTTAGCCAGTACTCTTAAAGCATTTTTTTGTCTAGACCTTGTTGCAATTGAAATACCTAACATCCTGTGGGAAACTTACTCTGTTACTTGATCCTTGGTCCAAGGGAGCTGGTCTATGAACAAGTCATAGACACTGTTCAGAAGCAAGAGAGGGTCAGAAAACAACAAGAAAAAAACTTGCCTAAAGCTAAGAAATGCCATCCCTGCTCCTTGTGTACAGCAAGTTTTGTTTCAGGACTGGTGCATTTTTTTATTTTTGAAACTTCTAGAAACTTTGCCACTCAGAAATAGTGGTTTAGGTTACTGGCTCAATGGGAATCCTGATTGGGATTGTTGGTCTCCTACAGTAATGGGGTAAATCAGGCTGAAAGGTATAAATCAGTCTAGAACTGAATAGTGTCTTTAGATAAGTAGATAGCAATTTTTGTTTCCTTGGCTTCTACAAATTTCTGCTGGTGATTTGTAACCTGTATCAAACTTAGAGCTGTGTATCATCAGGCCTCTAGATCACAGCTTTTGAACCATGACAGTGCTGTTTAGCACAAAGTCTGGGAAATGGGTGAAAGAGACTTTGTAACTGGCAGCTCTTTCAAGAGTAAACCAAAATCTCTATTTTTATTTTTTCCCCATGCAGTTGTTGGAGAAAGGCCTTAAAGCTTTAAAAGTTATAGGGAAATAGTCACTATGCCTCCTCCTTCCAGTATGTTCCACTGGAAGAAACCCATGAGACTTCCAGTACTTAGACAAGTATTACCAAGGTCTGTCATTCTTGGCTGCATTGGCATTGTGCCATTTCCCTTTATAATCTCAAATACCCTAAGTTCTAGTTACAGTCATACAGCTTTGCAGTCAATTGATTTCAGAATGATTGGGAAAGTTGTCTCCTATGTGTTTTCACTGTGTCTTTGTCCACAGAGTAGTTTATAGCTTGGTGCTCTTTCCTTCATTTAAATCTTGGGTATGCTGGAGTATGGAAGTGGATTTACATATGGATTTACTTATGTAATATATGAAGTTCAATTTGTTTGCTATTATTCTCTTTGAATTACTGAATAGCAAAAATGCAGTCAATTTCATGAACAGCTAGCATGCAAGTTTCCTAAAGTAGGATGCAGTTGAACAGAGTTCATCAAACACTAGTTAAGTGATTTTTCTACAGAATTACATTTGAGTTCTTGTGTCTATCCCATATGACTGAATGAAATCTGAATTCTCAGAAGTAAAGGATAGCCAAGGGTATAGGAAGTGGGAGGCATTAGATTAGGAAAAAAGGCCATGTTTTTTCAGTATTGTAGAAAAAGGTGGTTCAGATAATCAAAGTACCAAATCGAGACTATTTTCAGTAATGTTTTCCAATTCAGCTGTGTATATGAATTCAGCATTGGTGCTTGTTGCTAGATAGTGGCTGCATGTGAGTTTGAATGGAATTCTTACTGTATTGAGAAGCTGGCATGCCAGAACTTAATTCCAAGAGCTGATCAGGAACTATTGCAAATACTGGGTTAAAAAAAATAATTCACCAAATCAACTATTGTTTAAAAATACTACAGGTATATACAATCCTATGGTCAATAGTGTGTGTCACTGGTCATGCTGTTTGCCTGCTGGAAGCTTGAACTTTTCAATGATCCTGATAATGGTGTTGGTTCTTTTATTATGTATATCGAATCCAAAAAGCTTCATGAATGTGTTCATGTGTAAATTAAACATTTACAACCTCCTAAGTAAGATTATTATTTCTAGTTGTGTACTTTTCAGGTACTTCCCTCATAAAGGTAACCTTACTAACCACTGCATCCCAGTGCTGAGTGTGATAAGTTTCATTTCTAGTGGTTTGAATCATTGCAATTTTTTCCTCATCTCCTAATAAGTTCAAACTTCTTGGCTAGAGTAATTGCTGTGGAATTAGAGCATGAGTGAGAAGAGCTCTGTTAGAATTCAGTTTTTATATTGAACACTGGGGATGCTGTCAAATTTAGAACAATTTCCCACCCTTTCTTGAGCCTATCTGTTGTTGCAGGTGGCATTCATTATTTTAAATTACATTAATTTTACTTGGGGAATAATTGGCTTGCTATTTCTACAGTTACTATTGCACAACAACTGGAGAAGTATAATTCTAAGCTCATGCACTGTTTAGGTACTTTTAACAGCTAAAGATTGTGTTGTGTAGTGTGTTGCATGGTGACAATCAGCTTGTTTTTTAAAAACAGCAGTTTTTATCTTTTCATTATAGGGACGGTCGAATGCTGTTTGACTACTTAGCTGAGAAGCATGGTGTAAGTG
Source organism: Heteronetta atricapilla (assembly GCA_011075105.1). Taxonomy (NCBI): domain Eukaryota; kingdom Metazoa; phylum Chordata; class Aves; order Anseriformes; family Anatidae; genus Heteronetta; species Heteronetta atricapilla. The sequence goes on along the minus strand of CM021732.1, from coordinate 140,366,373 downwards.
TTTTAATTGCTCTGTGTATTGGAACTCAGGTCTAAACATTTCCATCCCACCTCTCCCACAGCCAACAGCTCTGAACCATTATGCTTGAACCAGGTGTTTTGGCCTGTTTCACTTGACTGTAGCTTACAGATAGAATTCCTAGTGCTGAAGTATTTTATTTGAATGCCTTTGAGATCATACAATAATACAAACAAACAAAAGCTGAAGCTTAATATTAGCTACATCCTTGTAACTAAGTTGTGCTTTACTTTGCAATGCAGAACTTTTTTTCCACAGTATTATTTTAATCACTGATTCAGTGATATGAATTAAGAGTAGCTTTTGTGTTGTCTATAGAGTCTACAATATCTTTCCAATAACTCTGGAAAAGTTATTCAGATCTTCAAAAAGGGCTTTTAAGTGTTACTATTGCAATGGACTTCTAAGAACACTTTGTTTTACTAGTCAAAACATGTTTTTGTATTTCTTTTTCAGTTTAGGCAGGAGTACCTAGATACACTCTACAGGTATGCAAAATTCCAGTATGAATGTGGCAATTACTCTGGAGCTGCAGAATACCTATACTTCTTTAGGGTTCTGGTAAGTTTTAGGTATTTTCTAATGAAATATTTAGACCTCTATTGTCTGTATTAATTGTTAAAATGTAATACTTGTGAGCTTTTTTGAGACAGTTTTCAATATTTCCTTGGTGCACAGTAAGGCTTGTCAGACTCATAATTAATATTCTTAGTGACTGTTGTCCAGCAATTGGCTTCATGCTAAACTTCCTCAAAAAAAACTTGCAGGCAGATTGAATGTAATTAGTGGTAATGGTGAACTGCCAACTTCTTATCTGGACTCTTAATCTGTTTTCTTGTGAATTTTATGACAGATCTAAGACTGTTATGTACCTAGGAAATGTAAGCAATAAGTTATATTTGTAGAACCTGATTTATCATCCCTTAAGCAACTCTTATGTTATTGTAATTCGTATCATTTTTTAATTGTGGGAATGAATTCTGAGAGAGACAGTGTCTTGTGAGAACGTCAATACAGTCAATTTATTGTTGTATAGTGAATGTACCACTTTACTAACACATGGAATTTTAAGGTAACTAACTAGAGCAGCTGCAGTATATGGAGGCAGTTAATATGAATAGCTAATTACATGATTTGGAACCAGCACAATACTTGTGAACTACCTTGACTAAAAGTATCCACTAAATTGTCACCATGGTTTTCTGGAAGATAGACTTAAACAATCACTCAAGGATATGTGATATAACTGCTGAAAACAACACGTAGTGATTCATAACTTGAAGTCGGTTTTCTTCAAGTTCAGATCTTGCTATCTACTTTCTAGTCTCATCTAAAAAGACCCTAAACTTTCTGAAATGCTGCTAGATTAAATAGCAATAATTTATGTAGCTGACTATAATTCTAAAAGCAAATTTGTGAAGCGAATCCTTCATGAGAATAGGGTTGAGAGTAAGAATGAGTTGAATTCATAGTCAAATGTTGATAAGGTGGAATTCTTCTGTATGACTTTCCAGTACTCAGAGTTTAATGCTCTGAGAGGAAATACTTGTATAGATTTGTGAGCAGCTGTCTTAACTGCACTGACTCTAGGCTTAATATTATATTCTTAGGTCAGTGAATTTAAAAACATGAAGTATTGTGTTTTTTTGCTGGTAATAACTTGTTGTAGGGCTTGTTACTAACTCTGGGATAAGTTTTTTTGAGTTCTGTGTTGAACCATAGTCTATGAAGGAACTATTGTAACTAAGTTGAGAATAGAATTTGACAGTGAATGACCCAGTGTAACTCATTCCTGTATCAAACTAGCACAGCTTGACCTTAGAACTATCCTTGTAGGAAACAGATTCACTACTGCAAAGCTGTAGTTTTACTGAACATTTCTGTAAGAAGTATGTTTTCTCTACAGCATTAGCAGAAAGAATTTTTGAGTCTTAGATTTGGTGATGTGGTTATCTGCTGTCCCAAGTTTTTTGGGAATCTGCTTTGAAAGAAGCATTTGTTCTAATAGCTCAGAAGCCTTCTTACATAGTATCATAGATTTGGAACTAGTGTCATCTCATGCTCCGCTGTATAATTTTTTTTCTTTTGTGTAAGTTAAAACTGCTGCAGCAGGGAGCTTTGTCTTACAGGATTTTCTAGTTTCTACTTAAGCTTTACTGCTCTTTCACCTTCTGAACCTAAAAAATGACTTATTGCTGTTGGTGAAATAGGTTCCAGCTACAGATAGAAATGCCCTGAGTTCTCTGTGGGGGAAACTTGCATCTGAAATTCTGATGCAGAATTGGGATGCAGCCATGGAAGATCTCACAAGACTGAAGGAGACAATAGATAATAATGTAAGTAAAATCTAGGTCACATAGTAAGGTGAGGAGTTGTTAGTATTCAAGTTTTGCTGTGAATTACTTCATATGTCATTAAGAGCAGTTTATTGTGCTTTTGCTAGAGATGTGCATTTCTTCTTAAATGGTTGCAGGAGAGCAGAAGGATGCTCTGAAGGAAAGCAGAAGGAAAGTTGAAGAGCTATCCAGGCTTTCTTTTTCAAATAATTTGCTTTTGTTTTAGTAATGAAGCTGAGAACTTTTAAGGTATTTCCAAAACAAACAACCCACCTGGCTAAAGGATGAGTTTGAAAGCAAGATAGCATTGTGAGAAATGGTTTGCTACTTAAATTTCAGATAGTTGTACTGGTCCTTTTCTGTAAAGAATTAAATGCATATATATAAACTACATTCTTGTTGCATGAAAACACTTTTAACAGAAAATACAAGAAAACTTCATAGTGGAAACAAGTTTCAGTCAATTCAGTTTCCTTACTAGCTACTTGTGAGTTCAGATGGAACATGAAGGAACATGAAGGGGAAGAAGGGGGTTCTGGACTAATTCAAAGCAGCTGAAGTGATTAAGGACCTCTTGGAGTCGTAGTCTTCTCTATCTGTTTGTAGAGCTTCTGTGTCTTTATCTGAAATACTTCCATCCCCTCTACTCCCTAATTGTTCATTATCTTACGTGGCAGATGATAAATGCTAACAATTCTTATCAAATTTTCAAATCTCTATGAACCTATATGCTTATAATAAACTGTTAAATTTGGTTTAGTCATGAGACTCCATGCCTCTTGGGGCAGGGGGGTGAATCATAATAGTTGTTCTGATCCTGTGAGTGATTACTTGCTATATCCATTCATTTTCAATGTGTTTTGCAACTTCTTTGAAGTGCTGTTAAATTTGCAGCAAATCCAGGTAAGCTTAAAACTGAATTGCTATTTGTGCTGTATCAATTGGTTTAAATTAAGGTAGTTAGGTTTGTATTTTTCATTGGAAATGTTTGTGGCATTTCATCACTGTCTGAGTGTATGGCAAAAATATTCTTGTGCTTAAAAGAGAAACTGAAAAGCTAGATAAACCAAGTAGTTCATCAGATCATATGTGAAGATACAAGAACTGAAATTCAGGATTAAAAAGGAAGTAATTACTTTGTTAGTATGGTGATCTTTTGAGAACTGAAGTCTATGCTTTTGTAACAGAATATAAATTTTGGCAAACAATTTAGAATGTAATGCTGGAAAAAAGTTAACTTGGTCATAGCTTTCAGCACATCTGTATTTACCAGATAAGTTAAAAAGCTGGAGGTTAAACCCTGCCTTAGAGTGATAACTAAAAGGAGTCAGTGGAAAATTAGTTCCATACTTCTATGTATTTTCCATGTATTGGTATTCATGTGAACTGTCTTGTTTTGTTACTTTGGTTTAACCTAGTGTTTTCTTTTAGTCAGTAAGCTCTCCGCTGCAGTCTCTTCAGCAAAGAACATGGCTCATCCACTGGTCTCTCTTTGTGTTTTTTAATCATCCGAAAGGGAGAGACAATATCATCGATCTCTTTCTCTATCAACCACAGTAAGTTGCTTTGTGCTGTATTGTTTTTTTGGGGTTAGTGAAGAGAAGATAAATATGCAAGCTTATTCAGTGTTTTTGGTCCACTGTTTCAGGAGTTCCAGTGATGCTAGCACTTTGTTTTCTGATATTTTGTTTATACTTTGCTTTTTTTTTGGCTCTACTTCCTCTTCAAGGAGGCAGATGATAAAACTGGAAGAACTGCCCCTTTTTTCCCATGTTGAGGGGCATGGAATAACTTTTTTGTATTGACTCCTCCAACATCTTTTAGGGTGGTGGGGAAGGTTCCTGGTTTGATCTTGAAAAATCTGGTGTTATTTTACAAGATCTATTTGAGAATTTCTGAGGAAAACCTGAGAAGAATAAAAATGAATTTAGATGTAAAGCTGTATGACATCTGGAACAGTTTAACACCAGAAATTAACAGTATTACATGGATTGTTCTTTTGCAGTGCAAACTCCCTTCCCTCATAGTGCACTGCTGCCTTCTTTTCTCCTTCACCAGAGGTGGTCATTGTTAACAAATACAAATAATTGTACTGTATTTGAATAAATGTGCTATGGTATTGTGTAAAAGATATGAGCTATTATAAATACTGTTCTGATGCGAGAGTGCATTTTTGAGCTCTGTCTGCACTTTTCAGGTATCTCAATGCAATTCAGACAATGTGCCCACATATCCTCCGATACCTCACTACTGCAGTCATAACAAATAAGGATGTTCGAAAACGTAGACAAGTGCTGAAAGATCTAGTCAAGGTTATTCAACAGGTAAGGACTGAAATCTGTTTCCTGTTCATATTTTTTTACTGGGACTTTATAACTGTAATGTGCCTCTTCTGGGGCTTCTTATATATTCCAGATCTAACACTCACTGAATTCGTTATTCATTCTGAAGTAAAATGTATATTTGATGGAAGGGCAGAGTAATGAATGAAGTAGAATGTGCTGTCAACTTTGCTTTTTTTCCCTGTATGCAAGTAAGAAAAACTCAGCAAGATCCTCGGAATTGTTACGGATCTGATGCTTTGTCAGCCATTCCTACAAGGAATTGTTGTACAAGTAAAATCTTACTTGCATTTCAGGACAACTGAGCAGTGTACCCTGTTTTATGTTCAAATTCATATGTATTTCTTAAATGTTTTATCCCAGTTATGAGAGGATGTAGGTGGTGATAGGAGTTATGAAAGAATCAAGGTGCTTGATAACAGCAGTCAAGGGGTTGATCAAAGATTTTTAGATTAAATGAATATGTGACTTATAAAAGCCATCAGCCTTTAAACATGAAATAATACCATATATGGTGAATAATTAACTACGGTATATACATGGTGCATTTATTAAAGGCTAGCGATTATGTCCACTTTAAGCAGTGATACAACGATCTGTGCTAAGTACAGTCAATGCAAAATTCAAATCTTAAGCATCTCAATCTTTCTAAGTGTTAGTCTTCACAGCAGAAGTAGCATAAGCAACTGTAACTTATGTAACTGTTCAAGTGTCAAGACCTGTCTTGAGGAAAAACCTTTATTTTAGGATTGAAATGTAATATGCATTTCTAGTATTTGAAGAAAACTAATATTTCTACAGCACTTTTTGCTTTCATTTTCTTTTACATTCAATATGGGGGGAAAAAATCAGTAGCATACTCCTTTTTGAAACTAACAATTCTGTTGGTTTTGAAATGCCCATTAAAAGATTTTTCTTAGTACTCTTCTACTCTGTATGGTTCATTATATCATTGTTGAATGGTAGAGGCTATATATATATTTAAAAGTGTTTCAGACAGGATAAATAGCAATTGTGCAGTGTTGCATGGTAGACTAGTGTCTTAGTGTTTAGAGAATGTACTGACTTGCCTCTTATCACTAATGTTCTGCAAGTATTAGGGAAGCAGTTGTATGTTCATCTCTAACTGAAAACTTTATGCAAGACTGTTTTACATGAGTGTTAATTTCTTGGTTAATAAGTGATTTGTTGTGTAAAATGACCCATAAAACTGAATGTTGAACATAAATAATGAGATTACAAGGAAATGAGACTGAAAAATGACTGACAAAAAGAGCCTTCTTAGTAACTTTCCTTCATCTGCTCATCTTCTTTGGATACTGAAACTGATGATAACAGCTATTGAATTAAGCTATCCTAAAATATACATCAGAAACATACCAATTGTATTATGTATTTACACAGATATGTATAAATCTATTGCTCTTGCCTTTTAGAGTATTTTCTGTAATGTCAAAGTTAAGTATTTTGTGTAAGGGAAGTAGCATTATTTGCCATGACTTGTTTCTGCATATTGAGTGCTGATTCAATTGAAAGCATTGACTATTCCAATTGCAAAAACTAATCCAAATTGAGGAAGAATGTGTTCTAACATTTAAGAAAATAGAATGTTTGACACAAAATCAGTTCTAATCAGTAACACTTCTCTAACCTGAAGATTGCCATGCTAAATGCTTAAGGTGAGACTGCAGTCCTGATTATTTAATGAGACTATTAAAAGTAGGTGTTTATACAGTCTCATAAGAGCCATAGACTTTTTCAAGTATTAAATTTTGTTATACATGTCAAGTGATCTTGTGGCCTTTGTTTTTAATATTATTGCCTGATCTTAATTTTTGACAGGAGTCCTACACATACAGGGACCCCATCACAGAATTTGTGGAATGCCTGTACGTTAATTTTGATTTTGATGGTGCACAGAAGAAGCTGAGAGAGTGTGAAACAGTAAGCTTCACAACACTTTTTCTCTTTTAAGTACAGATCTCTAAACTCATCAGTGGATGGCTAATTTGTGTGAAGTGGTCCTTGATTTCATTGCTGATGTGTTCTGATAAGCATTAATTCATGTTTTTTGATCAACTCATTTTGTAACACTTAAACAAGACTTACTGTTAAGGATATAGCTTTAAAATCATATTTAATCAGTTCCTGGAACAAAAAGGGAGTAAGTGATCAGTCATCTGTCTGAGCTTCTGCTTTTCCATTTGTTTGAGAAGTGTTTGAAGAAAAACTTTCATTTACCTCTTGTTCTGAAAGATGTTGCACCCTTGAATTGTGATGTTGTAAAACAACATGAAATAAGGATAGTTGAGTGCATATTCTTGGAATGAATTAACATAGTTAAAGTTGAGTGACTCATGTAAAAGTTAATATTTCTCATAGCTGAAAGCTAGTGCTAGTTCTTCTAGCCTCTGTTTTGGCTCTTTCCATTGGTATCAGTCACTTCATTGGGTAAATGAGAAGGCTGGTTATTTTGTATGCTGCATAGGGCTGATGACCCTGTAGCCTAAATTTAATAGGTGCATTTGCAGTATTAAGTAAGCTGGTTTGTATGCTGAGGAGAATGCTGATAAAAGTACCCAATGAGAGAATGAGAATACGCTTAGATTACTAGGGCAGTGCTTAATTTTTATATGCATTACTCAGGGAGTTCTTCAGAGTTATGAGAACTGTAGATCTTGTTCTCTTTTTGAGACCAACCTGAGTTACATTAATGTGTGACTTTACCGAGCTACAGAATTACAAAAATTTCTGTTAAATCTGTAGATTTCTTTCCACATCTTGGAATATGCCAAGAACAGTTTTTAGATGGACTGTTCCCTGATTGTGCTTTTTGAAGGTATGTACAAAAATGTTCTTTCCATGATTGTTCTAAGTGTTCCCTTCCTCATTACACTTGTAGGTGCTTGTGAATGATTTCTTCTTAGTGGCGTGCCTTGAAGACTTCATTGAGAATGCCCGTCTCTTTATATTTGAGACCTTCTGTCGCATCCATCAATGTATCAGCATTGGGTAAGGTAACTTTTTAATACTGCAGTTCAGAAAAATCAGTTGGAGATGAGTTTGACAAATAGTATAGACTTCTAAGGGATGTATTTCAGTTTATACTATACTCCTGTTCCCCATAGTTCCAAGTCACTTAATCTGTAGAGAACGTTGCAAAGGTCTGAGACAGCAGGTACCAAAGCTGGTAAATTAATCAAATTCAATGGAATCTTGTTACCAGCTTGCATCCAGAGCAAATACATGAGTATCTGGCTCTCTGAAGAAGCATTTTAATGCTACTTGATTTCAAAACAAAGATTTGACAGAAAATTGTCTTAAGAGTTTTGCAAGCTTATTGAAAGGATTACTTCTGCATGATTATTTATAGTAGGAGAAAGGTGAAAGAATATTACTTCCTGTTCAGTGTGACAGTTGTCTTCAAATGCATCTGCAAAATGATAGGGTTTTTTATTTGCATCAGCTTAAAATAGTTATTAATGAGTTCAATACTAAAGTTGGTAGAAGACAATTGGGGGGGGGGGAATTTTAATTAGCTGTGGTATGTTTTAAACATACTAATTTGTATGTTACAAATACATATGTTACATACTACATGCTCCGAACAAAATTTTTCCATACTTTCACTTCTGTGAGTAGATTACTATTTTTTTATATAAAAATCATCTTAACCAAAGTACTGCATATTTGGGGATAAAAGGATTTTGGATAATATACTAAAAGCTCTCTTAAGGATGAATTTCTATGGAATGTAAAACTACACAGCTTCTTGCTGTTTTGCTGTAAATAATTTTGTTCTATGAAAGCACAAGTTTTTATAAAGATAGATGTTTAAGCTTTATTTAACTGAAGACTAAGTATCTTTGAGAAATATGGTGTTGGATCATAAAAGCAATGGGAAGTTAGAATATGCATCTTAAGTATGCTTGAAGTCTCTGGAAGGTACTGATAGACTGTGGACAACAAATGATTTGTTAAGCAAGAGTAGCAAGTTTTATTTAACAAATCAAGGTCTATGGTCAGTGGTTGTCCTTTATTTAGTATTTGTTACTTGTTTATGGTTCATAGTGCTCTGTGCCATATATAGCATTTTAATTTCCAATATGAGTGAAAGTATTTTTGCTTGCTGTACTTGTGTGTGATCATAACCACATGTAGTGGTGTCTTTATAAGTTATGGTGTGTTCTGAGGCAAGAGGTAAATGAGTTGAGTTGGACATGGATATTCCTAGTGTATACCACTTCAGGTAATTGCATGTGGAATAACATTTTTAATGTGGAGCAATATTTTTCACAAGGTTATAGTGTTTTGATGGACACATTTCTGCACAAGCTGTAACAATCATTACATTTAGGCTTAAATGGAGTGCATAAGTATTTCTTAAAGCATTTTGGGCTTGTTTTGAAGGAACTGGCCAGTCAAAATGTTAAGTTTACAGCACAGTTCTTGTATTTGTCTGCAAGTGACTTCCACTGTTATTCCTAGAGTTGATAATTAGTTGGTTGTACCACAGTGCTCATTGATAAGTACTGCTTAAGTATGCAGAACAAATTTGAAAATGATTAGTGGAAATCTTCTATTCTCTATCCTCTGTAGGAAATAGAGGGATGGTTTAATTTAGCTACTTAATCTGTTAGGCAGCTGATGTTTTTCCAAAGGACATAGTTGATTTATCAGTTGTAGTTTTAAACTTGTATGTCCTATATCATCCTACAACTAGCTCACTTTTTTTGAAATGTATTGTTTAATAGGGAATAATAGATTAAACGAGTTCAGAATGTGATTTGGTTGGTTTGGTTAGATATGCCTGTATTAAATTGAAGAGCTCTTCTCTTTCCTTCTGTGCTCAGTACACAATAGATTTGTTTATATATGAAGATGTGTAGAATTTAGTAAACTTTCCTTTCGTTCAGAGAAAAAATCAACATTTGTAGTGTGAACCTCCTTTAATTTTCAAGTTTTTTAATTTGAGATTTTTTTCTGTATCTCCCTATACCACTGGTGGTTTTACCGTGTTAGGCAACTGAACACCACAACTGCTTTCCTGTCCCCCTCCTCAGATGAGGAGGGGAAGAAGTAAAGGAAAGAACAACTCATGGGTTGAGATAAGGATAATTTTAATAAAGAGAAAAATATATATATATTAAGGAAATATTATTAAACAATTCAACTAAAGGGAAAAAAGGGGAAGGGGAAGAGGGAGGAGGAAAGGGAATAACAAAACAAAGCAAGTAAAGGCTATGTGGAAGTGCAGAGGGGAAAAAAATTACTTCCCACAAATAAGCGATGCTTGACCATGTCCTTGAAGCAGGGCCTCAACACATGTAGCTGGTCTTCGGGAGGAAGACAGACATTTTTGCAACGAGAGCCCACCCCTCCCTTCTTCCTTGTTCCACCTTTTATTGCTGAGTGTGACATCATATGGTATGGAATATTCCTTTGGTTGGCCCTGGTCAGCTGCCCTGGTGATGTTTCTCACTTTTTTGCCCACCCCCTAGAAGGGTTAGAGAAAGTCCTGATGCTGTGCCAGCACTTCTCAGCAGCAGACACAACACCAGTGTGATACTGCTGTTTTAGCTACAAGTGCAGAGTGTAGCACTGTATGGGCTGCTGCAGGGAAAGTTAACATCCCAGCTGGGCCCAGTACAGCCATCTGTCACTTTCATTTTGTAATGTAGAAATTTTCTAAATGCATGTGCAAGAAGAAAATATCTGTCCAGAAGCTGAACAGAGGTATGTGACTTCTGTCATATGTGCTATATAACACTTTTTAGCTAACAGTAAAGCCTGCTCTGAAGAAGCTGAGCTGCTAAAATATAGGCATGAATAAAGCAATTTATAGAGCTTATCCACTGTTTGAGACTAATAATATGTAGGTGTAGAGAATGTATTCCTTCTCAAAAGCTATCTTCAGGGTTGGAAAACTTCCTAGGGCTGTGCTTACATTAACAAGTGGTGGGGTGTGAGAGGAGTGGATCTGCAGAGAAAGTTGTTGCTGAGCATCCTGGCATTCACACTCCTGTGTTCTGATTTGACTAAACATAGGTTTGACCCCCTCTTAGTAGTTAGAGCACTCCATACTTAAGTGTATTTTCTAGTTTACTGTCTAATCATAAGAATCTAGTTTTCAGGCTGATTTTGATCATAATTTTCATTGCACTGTGACACAAGTTCAGTGTATGGTAAGTCAGGATGATTGAGAGATTGGAATTTCTTTCCAAACTTAAATGCTAATGTAGATGCTTATAGCTTATCTGTTTGAAGTGCATCTTCACTGGCTCTTTATAATAGGAAAAGGTATGATCTACTAAATGATGTAAGGCACTTAATATTTTCTACTTTGGAATAACTATTCCTTCAAAGCCTGTGTTCTCCCCTCTGTTTCTCAAGTACAGAGGGACTGTAAGATAAGGGAAAAGTAAAATCTAGGTGCTGAGGGTTGGAACCCTCTGGAAGTCATCTGGTTCAATCCTGTGCACCCAATTACCTGTCTGAGCAGGGGCTACCTCAATGTCATATTGTGCTGCTCAAAGCCTTGCCTAGTTGATTCTTGTTTCCAGGGGTAGGGGGTCAATATTCAAATCACAAGGTAGATAACTTAATCCACAGAGTAGTGGCAAAAGCCACCCTTGGGGTCATCTGGAGGAGTTGTTACTTTATCAGAATTCAAGTGATAGCTCCAAAAGAGAAATATGAGAACTCCCCTAACCTTCTTCCCCTCCTGCCCCATGTTCTTTTAATCTGGAATTTTTCATAGTGTTTAGCATCACTGATTCAAGGATCGTAAAGCAATTTGTAGCTTCTTCCTATTGAAATATCCATCTTGTACTGTCAGTGTACTGATAATTTCACAATGATTTTTACATCTGATATTCTTTTCTCTTGCTTTGTTTGCCTTCTGTCTCTACAACCTTAAGAGAACCACTGATTAAAGTTATGATGGAGTAGGAGCAACTGTGGTTGGTTCTTAACTTCCCCTTGCTTTGTCAAGTTCTACATACCTTGTCTGTTTGCTGTCATTTCTCTGAAGTGGGTTCAGTATATGTTACTTGATTTTTTTTTTTGTTTATCCCACTTCATAGTCAGTGTGTTTGGGGGGGGAGAACTGAGTTTACCTTTATAGTTGGAAGAAGGATGAGACATCAAGAGTGTGTAGGAGAGGAGAGAAGATGGTATGAAGAAGACTAGTCTACCTGGCTAGGCTAGGTATAATTGGTAGATTATCAAGCTTGTCAGTAATTAGTATCAAAATGAAATTGACTTTCAGTTGCAGAAAGATATGTAAGCAAGATCCTGTGAACTAGTGAGAATTTGACCTCTTGTGCAACTCCAGCATAGCCAGCTGGGTTTTTGGTGATGTCTGCAGCCATTACCTCATGTTTGTCACATCAGTCTGAAAGCTGATGGAAGAATGAGCATTACAAATATCCTGCAGGAGCCAAATGCCAGTAGGGAACTACAGGAGTTGGCTGGAAAGCCACAGCAAACACTACCAGGAAATTATTCCTGGACAAGAGTGCATGCTTCATAAAGCATTTTCCTTTCAGTTTTCCCCTCCTTCCCTGTTCTTCTTTGAAATTGCAAGAAGCTCGTTGTGTATCATCTTTGGATGCATAATGTATTAGTCACATCTTCTATACCAAGTTGTGTAGTCTCATGGCACTTGTTCCTGAAACTTGAGAGTTGCTAATGGAGCTACTGTCACTTTCCTGATGTAATTACTCTGAGCTTTCTTGTCTATTGGCTGGGTCTAAATAAAGGCTATAAGCAATTCAATTTCTTGCTTTATAGTGATGTTTCTTGTTTCATGTAGGCAAGGTTTAATGGGAACATAATTATTACATAAGATTGTACAGGCCAAGATTCAAGTGCAAAGTAACAGGTTCACAGCAAGTAGGTTTATACTTCAAGAAGTTAATTCCTTATTCAGAATGTCCCAAGCAGTAATAGGAATTTAAGTCTTTCTATGAAGGGGAAATATAAAAGGGGAGGAAAGGAAAAATGTGAAAGGGTGTATGCATGTAAGCTTCAGGGTTATTTCAGTTAAAGGAAAGTATGCTTCCGAAGTATGTGATATCAGCTGAAGACAAGTTTTGTGCTGTGATAAATTTGGTGTTGCTTTAATGCATATTCTGTAGGCCTGGAATATATTTACCAATATGAGAGGGATTGTATTTCAGTTTCTGATAATTTGTTATATCTTAGTATGTTGGCAGATAAACTAAACATGACTCCTGAGGAAGCAGAAAGATGGATTGTCAATCTAATCCGAAATGCACGATTAGATGCCAAGTTGGATTCAAAGCTGGTATGTGAATCAAAATGAATCTGTTGAATTTTCATCTAATTTATTTCTCTATTCTGAGCTAACAAGTTCTAACTTATTTGTCCATAAAATGTAGTGGACTTCACTTACTGTGTTTTGATTTTGTGTGAGAGATCATTTGTGAAAGGTTTGAAAGCAGAGTGTTAAAGGCTTGTGTGTTCTGAGTGGCTGTTAAATTTCCCATATCTTTGTGTTTTAGGGCCATGTAGTTATGGGCAACAATGCAGTGTCACCTTATCAACAAGTGATTGAAAAAACCAAAAGCCTGTCTTTTCGTAGTCAAATGTTGGCTATGAACATTGAGAAGAAATTGAATCAGAGTGGTAGATCTGAGGTTGGTATAAGTTGTATTTTTCTGAATTCCTGTTATCTCTTTTGAGAGTAATATTAAAGTGTAATTATAAAATGTTCCTTACTTCTTGAGAAGTACCTAATTCTAGTTCTGGCTCCAGAAGCTAAATAGGAAGATAATTATTTCTTACAGTGAGCATTAGATAGTGATTCTTGTTTTCTTGCTGATCTTCACATTACAAAACATGAAAAAAAGAGAATGCCAGATCAGTTACCACTTAATACTGTACATTCTCCTTTGCTACCTTAAAAGGCTGTTATTGAAGGGGAACATGTATGAAAGTAGTTGAATTATTTTTTTCCAAGTGGATTGTACTTGAACCATTCTGAATGTTGAACACTGAGATACATGGCACTCTCCCCCACACTTTAGTGTTCTTTGACAGTACTGGGTTTCATGTAAGTATTCCTTCTGCAGTTGAAGTATTTGTAGGTAAGTACTAGTGGGAGAAGAATAATGCTCAAGATGGACATGGAGTTGGTCAAAACCCTGATATTTTGACCTATCTCATTACGGGCTAGAGAATATAGGTTGGCCACTAGTGAAAATAAAGTTGGCGAAGTCTGTTTTTTGCCTTTGGCCATCTTTCTTACAACATGGGAAATCTTCCAAGGAAAAAGAATAATGTAGATAACTGAAGTCCACTAAAGATCTGGTGAGATACTTTTTTTTTTTTTTTTTACAAAAAGCTAGTAAATTCTTAATCTTTATTGGATTTCCTCACTACTTGACTAAAATGTTATGGTAAGTTGAAGAAGCAATAGTAAATTTATTAGGCAGAAGTTTTGTGATATTTATGTGAAATCACTTTAGTGAATATAGCTACTAGATTTTTATATTTATCTTAGAATGCTCATTTTCTGAATGAGCATTTCTCATTTCACTTTTCTGAAGCTACTAGGTTGGGAGACTCTGGCTGTACAACTTTGCATACTTCTGCTATATCAATGTTTGTTTGAAACTTGGAGTTCCTTTAACAGTGTCTACTTCACAGCACTGTATCAGTCCTAGAAAAATTTTAAATTGTTTCTCAAATTTAAGTAACTTACTATAAGCTAGTAACTTCTACTGATCCTTGTTTTATTCTAGGCACCTAACTGGGCTACTCAAGACTCTGGCTTCTACTGAGAATTCTGCAGAGGGGAAGAAATCAGTTTTCATTTGACTAAAAGGCATATGATAAATATGAAATATGTAACCTTTCTGAGAAAAGCTAATTGTGTGTTCTCTTAATTATTTGAATAAAATTGGCTACTTTTAACAGTCTGTGTCATCTGTAATTTGATTAGTTTGGTACTTTATGTTGTAAAGGGGCATTATTGTATGGTGTTATCCTGGAGCATTTTGGATCATACTTAAGAGGATTTCCTTGGCACCTTTGTTCTGCAGAATACTGCATAGAACCTCCAAGACAGAAAGTCCAGGTTCCTTCCCTCTGTGAAGTATAGTGACTGATCAGTGAAGTCAATACAAATATCAGAGATAATGGCTGTGCACACAGTTTAGCTTTTAGGGTTGAAGGAAAAATTGACTTCCATCTTACCCCCCCAGTCATGTACTTTCTTCCTGCTTAAAGTTCTGGAACCTATTTACATGTAGCAAGTTACTCCAACTTCCCAACCTTCCTTCTATAATACTTTCCAAGCTAGAATATTTTGTGTTTTTGGATACATTTAAGACTTACTGGTTAGCTAGTATGAGGCCAGAGCTGGCAGAGGCTGTTTTTTAGAATTCTTAATGTAAAGAGAAGGAAGACCTTTCTATGCTTATGGCCTGGTCATAATTCTTACAAAGTATTTGGTAGCAGTTCTGGCTTGAAGTGTTTCTACTCTTCCTGCTCCTCTATCGTAACACACTCATCCTTTGCATATGCCAGAATGGTGTGGCCACACTGAAGTTCAGCAAAGCAAAGTGTGAAGTCTTGCATCTGGGATGGAATAACATTAAGGATCATGGTCTGAATGGAAAGCAAGTTTCCTGAAAATGACCTGGAGGGATGGTGGATAGATAGCAAGGTGAACACAAGTCAGCAGGTGCTTTGTGGTTCTTCTGTAGACATCTGTCTTTCCACAATGTCCTCCCTGAGCTTCGTTGGCAAAGACTGGAACTAGCAGGTTTACAGAAGTGATTGTTCTCACAAGGATAATACAGCTGGAATATGGTGCCTGAGTTCAGGGCTCCCTAATACAAAGCAGAGATTGATCTGGGAAGGGCTGCTGAAGTGGTGAGGAGGAAGAGCCCATGATATAAAACAAACAGTTGAGAGAACTGAGTACATTCAGCTTGAGGAGTGAAGGTGAAGAAGAGACTTATTGCTATCCTCCGTAACTGTTACTAGTGGAGGCTTCACAGACAGGCCTGTACTTGAAGGTCTGTAGGGACACAATGAAAGGTAATGGACATAGAATATAGGAAAATTTCTATTAGAGTTAAGGGGGAATTAACTGTGATGATAGTTAAGTGCTGGAACCAGTCACATAGAGATGCTGGGGAATCTACCCTTAGATGCTCAATAATTATGTGAGTGCCCTGATGTACAGAGTTGAACTCAATGATTTCCAGAGGTCCTTCCCAATGTAAATCACTTCTTGTTTTGATGTGTTCAATCTATGAACATTGATGCTAATTTATTACTTTAAAATATAATTCAGCAGAGTATTTGTAATGGCTTTCAGTAGCCAGTTAAATGCCACTTATCAATGTGTTGGACTAATCCTGTATTGCCCATATTTGTAAGAACAGGGAAAAGAATCATACTGACATTCATAACTTATGAAGAGAATCATTGTACAGGGTATTTGCCAGCAGTGTTCTACTGTTACATAATGGATTATAGAGTAATAAAATTAGGGCATGTGTGGGGAGGGTAAACTATTAATGACATTAAGAGTATTAGTTTTCACGGTCACTAGCAAGCTCAGTAGGCATTCCCATTCTGCCAGTAACTTCTGTTGTGCTTCCTGGCCAGTTCCTGCTGTCACACAATGCCCCTTGTACTATGCAGCTGTTTGTGCCTTGGTAGAATTGATATATCTTTAAAAAACATTATGTATTGTGCTTATCGATACCTCTTATCTCATTACTGTCAAAAATGATTGTGCTAGCATGGTGGAGATAAGCAGTTAAAGGTGAATTGTTGCTGGACTGTATGTACCAACACAGAAAGCTGCTCTACTGCACAAGGATCCACTTTACTGATTAATAGGTTTGGTTTCTAGGATAGGGATGAGGGGTCAAACAGGGCTGCAGTTAGCAAGGTGCATTTGGAGCGTAGTTTCCTAGGGCTGAGTTTCTTACTGTTTCTCAAGTTTTCCCTTGAGAGAGAGACTGAATTGAAAAGCATAGATTCATTCTATATTGTTACAGTCCTGAACTACTAGCCTTAGAATAATCCAGATTGTGTAATAGCCATGTTCCCTGTTTGATAACGCAATCACAGAAGAACTGTTATGTAATAATTAAAGAATTTTAAAATGAGATAAAATTGGAATGTTTTCTGTAAACAGCAGGAAAATGGCCCACATGCAGCTTTAATTTTGACAGGAAGAACTTAAGAGTAGTTTCTGAGTTTTAAAATCATCTTGTGGGTACAGTATTGTTAGCTTTCAATTCTGTTATTTTCAACCTTTCATCTCTTAGGTGCACGTGCATTAAAAAGGTGTGTGCGGATTGTAGCACTGCTTAAATACTGGATAGCTTCCTTCAGCTATTATAAATGAAACATCAATTTTCATTAGCAGTTTTGAGACGTGAGAGTAATCCTGTATATAAAACTTGAAGAAAAGCGTCAGTTCAAAATTATTACAGTACCTTCTGTACATGTGTTGTACACCTATTTTTTTTTTTTTTGTCATACACACTAGATATGACAGACCTGGACTTCTGTGTCTCAGAGGGTCCCCTATTAAAGGGCTCAGTCCAGCTCTCAAAACTCATCATTGTTAGGACATTCATGCACAGTAAATGACTGTGATGGTTTTGGTCTATTCCAGGAAGCTGAAAGTGTCAAGTTTATCCAAATTACTGGATATGTAAATATCACATAGCAGAATGTTGTTGTTGGTTGGTTTTGAGGGTGTTAGGGATGATATCTTGCTTTCACCCGAACATTTCAATCCCAGTGCAGTTATCACTGAAGCCTTTGACTACATTGTACAGTTAGGTAGGCTTCAGTACAGGAATTCAGAATGGCAATTTGTACCACTTTCCAAAATAAACACTTTATGGGGCGGTTCACTAAAGCAGAAATTACAAAAAAAAAAAAAAAAAAATCAGAGCAAACTATGTTCAGTGGTGATATCTTCATAGGTACCTGTGAGTATGCTGTAAGTAGTTCCTCATTTTCTAAAATTTTGACTTTGGAATAATGTTTTGTCTGTTTTTATGTAACTTCATATTACTTCTGTCAGCTACCTGATATCTCTGCTGTGGGAAGCTGTGAAGGACTATTCATGTCCCTTTTAATAAATAAATAAAACATGGAAGTGACTATATCACTGATGAGGAGTGCATCTGTTCTGGAACTGTGAGGGTACGTTATTAAAATCATTCTCTTAAATCACATATGTCTTCCAGTTTTGATTGGTGAACAGGAGATGCCTCATTGAAGGAGTTGGTATCCTTCAGGCTATACAGGGCTTTAGTCCTAGGTGACTCTTTTAAGAGAGAAATAAGTTTATGCTTTTACTGGCCCAAATGCCCCCCTCTTCATTTTCTGTGTGCTGGCATAGCTATTTAGAGGGGAAGAATTCTGTTCAACCCAAATCTGAAAGTGTGAGCCTTCATAGGATTTGGTAGTCAGCACTGTGGCAATGCTCAGCCCTGTATCTTGCTGAACTGCTTTGCTGCACAAGTAAATGTGTGCTCAGTATAGCTTGTTGCAGTGGGTATTGGTAACATGTTTTATATTGTGCACCTAGAAGGTCTTAACAAAATAACTAAATTAAGACTGAAATATGTAGGGGAGAGAGAGCAAAAAAGGGAAGGCAAAACATAACAGCCAAAGGATGAAGCTGTCTGGAGCACGAGTGCTGTGAGACATTGGCAGTAGATGAAACTTCAAGAACGACAATTGCAGATTCCATCACAATGTTCTATTGACTAAGCTTTAAAAATCTTATTGGTAGTGATGTTTTATAAACATCCAGGAATAGTTGCTCCCATCCTTAAACTACATGAGGATAAGATCAACTTTGTGTGTCTTGTTTTGGCTTTGTTTTTAGAAAAATATTTGTAGTAACTGCTCAAAGAAGTCCTTGGAAAGGAAAGAGAGGAAGAACTTTTTAAGACTTCCCCCTCTTCATTTTTTTTGGGAAGAGAGGAACGGAGGAAAGGTTCAAGATGGGGAAATCTTTTACATCTCTTCCTGTAAAAGCTTTTTTTTTTTTTTTGAATAGTTTTTTTTTTTTTTTTTTTTTTAACCCAATAAATTCTTTGAGCATTTACAGCATTTTATTGTCAAATTTTCCTTCTTTGGTAGAAAGACTAGTTTTCCGTCTTTAAAAAGCGTAATCCAAAGCTCTGATTTTCTGGGCATTAAAATGTCATTTTCATTTCTCTTTTAAATAAAAATGTTAATAGTTATTTCTCTTTTAAATAAAATTTTTAATAGTTACTTGAAGTTTCCTATATTCTTACTGGAAAAATGTCACCAGAAATTACACCTGCAGAAGCCATTCAAAAAATTTTATTCAAGAGGAGGGCAACATCAAGGGGAACAGTGGTACCTCTGATAACAAGCTCCTTTTCATACCGTGTATAAGTGTAAAAAGGGTGTGAGGAACTTCAGCCTGCAAATTACATTCCTTCCCT
The DNA here is from genome assembly GCA_011075105.1 of Heteronetta atricapilla. NCBI lineage: Eukaryota > Metazoa > Chordata > Aves > Anseriformes > Anatidae > Heteronetta > Heteronetta atricapilla. Next base: position 140,347,185 of record CM021732.1, on the reverse strand, counting down.
GTAATTAGCTGATAATTATTATGTAGACTTCAATATCCCACATGAAGGCAAACTCAAATCAGATGCCTGTGAGCTGTACATTAAAATAAAGGTTTCAACATACTGTATTTGAAAGGCAGACATGTTATTCTTTATTCCAAGTCATCGCTACATTTTAAGGCCTAAGACTACTATGCCAGCATCACGTTAAAAAATAAAAATAAAATACTGTTTTGTATCATATAACAAAAGTAACAGATCAAGTTGTTAAGAAAATGTTTTGACATAAACTATGTAAATGCAATACATATGGTTTAGGGAGTTGTATACCTTTCTATTTTAGTAGTTGTAATATATTGAGATTTTAAACATTACAGTATTTGGGCACTGCATATATATATAACAAGGGCCATGTAAATGTGTCTGAGGGTGGCTGGCTTTGCCAGCAAGAACTGAAGATTCAGAACCTCTAAAGGTTGCTACTGTGGGTTGGTGTGTGCTGCTGATTTGTATTCAGCACCATGTTCAAGTGAAAATTATTCAGTGCTTCCTGCATCTGAAGTGGCAGGGTGGCAGGTGGAGAGACGGTTGTCATTCATTTCCTTGTTGGAAATCGAGAAGCTTGCACAGCCAAAAGGGTGCTGCAACACCATTCAGTGAGGTCCTCAGATGAAGAAACAGCTTCAGGACTGTGGAGCCCACAGAAGAATGTACCACTTTGCAAGTGAGATGCAGCTCAAGTGTTCTCTGCACCTCGTCTTATGTGTACCTTGTTCTGTAACTGTTGGTAAGTGAAAGCAATGAGTCTTGCTTGTTTTTGATGTATATTAAGTAAGAAAATCCTTTCAAATATATTTTTTGGTATTTTCAAGCCATTACATCTTGTATTAATGCAGTATCAGCAACTCTAAACTCAAGCTAGCTATAAACGTGGATGCAGACAAAAATACCCATATTGTAGAGCTTTACCCCCAAGGAATTCACAGTCCTTGCCAGGTTCACACTCTAGTTGTTGAGCACCGTTCGCTGCCAGCACATCAGGGAAGTTTCTCATGAACAGTTTTTATTGTAATATAAAAATAATGAAATCACTTCAAGAACTTCTCAAGGTTTTAAACTGTGTGGAACAAAAAATGCAAGAAAAACAACATTTTGATATTACTCAGCTATGACCCTGTCCATTCCTTTTTGTGTTATGTTAGTGGTGGTGTTTACATGACCACCATTTTGGGGAGTATTTTTTCCTGGTTTGTTATATGACTTCAGCATGACCTTGGATGAACGTAAGCTTGAGGGAAGCTACAGGGAATGTGTAAGAATGGGGAAGGAGGGGCTGTTCCTTGCCAGTGCTGTCAGGAACAGCATCATGCTGTACCTTCATGCTAACTGACAATGTAAGGACTAAAGATAGTACTGCAGGAACTGAAATCAGAAGAAAGCAAATGGAGAAAGTCAATGAAAAGCACTTGTGGGCACATTGTTGCTGAGAAGATTTGGCTTCCCTTGTTCCTTCTGTATCTGTCTTTGTGTACTTTCTTTGTTGTCATCTTTTTTATTCACAGACACCTGCCCTCTCATAGCAGAATAATGCAGCAAAGACTTCCAAGGCTAATGGGTAACAGGTTATACGGTATAAAGGACAGAGAACAGATGACTGCCGGTAAACTATATAGCACATGAGCTCGCTGCAGATGCATACATGAGCCCAGTAGCCTAAGAAAGGATGACACCTGGCAGCAGGAGCTAAGTTATAAAACTAATTCTTCAGCATATCTTAGAAGCAAGCTAACAGGCTATAAAGTAACTTCCTTGCTTGTATAATGCAGTCCTGACTGAATAAACTATAATTTCAATAAATGAAAATGCATATCTGCAAGCCTCCTAATGAATGTTTTCATTTTGTATGAGAATGATCAATGCTTTACAGAAAGTAAAATCATCACTGAATTATAGCTGTCCAAAGATGCTTTAAACTGCTGAAGTAGAAGATGGTTATGGTACCTCAGCAGCCTGAGCTAGGCAATAAGCTGCACCTCAGGACCTTCCTCCATTCCACTCCAAACACATCTTCACAAGCAGGATGTTTGTTTCTTGCTCAGTGCATCCTCAAGTGATAACAAGGACATTTTAAATTGAGATTGTGTATGATCCCTTTTTTTCTCCTGTAAAAGAGGAAGATTTGTGGTGGCAGCGCAATCTCCCATCTGCACTGTGCTAACAGTATGGACTAAAATTCTGTGTCCACTGTGTCTCCAGGTATCTCTTTTGTGAGAGTTTGCATTCATATACTATGGCCACTGGATAAATTTGAACTTGAGTACCAGGTAAAATCATAATTCTGTATAAACATATTCCATAGCTTAAAGAAATGTGTATGAAGGACAAGAAGGATATGGAGGTGCTTGAGCGAGTCCTGAGAAGGGCTACAAAGCTGGTGAAGGGTCTGGAGAACAAGTCCTACAAGGAGCGGCTTAGGGAGCTGGGACTATTTAGCCTGTAGAAGAGGAGGCTCAGGGGCGACCTTATCGCACTCTACGGGTACCTTAAAGGAGGCTGTAGTGAGGTGGTGGTTGGTCTGTTCTCCCACGTGCCTGGTGACAGGACGAGGGGGAATGGGCTAAAATTGCGCCAGGGGAGGCTTAGGTTGGATATTAGGAAAAACTTCTTTACTGAAATGGTTGTTAGTCACTGGAATAGGCTGCCCCGGGAAGTGGTTCAGGCACCATCCCTGGAGGTCTTTAAAAGATGTCTAGATGTAGAGCTTAGGGATATGGTTTAGTGGAGGACTTGTTAACATTAGGTCAGAGGTTGGACTCAGTGATCTTAGAGGTCTCTTCCAACCTAGACTATTCTGTGATTCTGTGAATTTGGTTGTGGTGTTGGCATGTCTTCCTGGAGATAACTAACTACCAAATCTGGCTATACTAAGGTGGCTACGAAAAGAAATTTTAATGTTAATAACATGAAAGTTTAAGCTTCTTTCAGTAGATTAACTGGTTGGTACAGTGAATGCCCAGGGTACACAGAAGAATTTTGCACGGGATGCTTGTGAGAGCTCATACCTGCATCTGTACAAGCGCAGAGAGGTGGTAGCCCTGCTGCTCTGCTCCAAGTGGGCTGGAAACTGCACTGCAGCAGCTTATAAGAGTTCGGGAAGTGCAAGCTGTATTCCTCCAACAATGACCGTAGGCAGCATACATGGAAGTTAATAGGACAACAACCTTTTTATACCCATGTTGGGAACGTATATTTGTTTTCCCTTGGTGAGCAGAAGTTACAGTATTTATGGAAAACTCATGCCACTTACTCAGTGTTTAGAGAAGTATCAACCTTGTGGTTAAGTTACGAGACTGGATGTGAGAGGATTAAGACTGTCTACGTGGTTTTGACACAGATTTCTTGTTTAATCTCATGAAAAGGAAACATGGAATCTTTGTGCCTGCACTTGAAGTACCTCTTTTGAGTTTTGTGATGCTAATTAATTTAATTATTTCAGTATGTTTTCATTTCCTGGTACTCTGTAGGGACCACAGAAAAGTATTATTAGTTCAGATGATATTTAATTTTTATTTATTTATTTATTTATGTAGCATGGGGGGACTATTTTTACTGCTTTAAGGAGTGTTTTTCTTCCTGTGACACCAAGTGGATATATTTTTTGAGTAAGAAAAATGGTGACAATATTTACACACTAAGAGTTTATCCTACATAAAACTATAGTTCATCCTTCTGTCTTACAAGAACTTTGTGATATATAATTTCCTTGATGTGAAAACTTTTATCCTAATGATTTTCAGGAAAGAACAAAGAATTTTTGTTTTTAATGGAGGAAATTTTGGTTGTTGGGAATATATATAACAATGAGTAATCTGTTTATTTCTTTTCTGTAGGTTTACTTTTGACCTAACTAGGGACTATTTGTTTAGTGTTATGCTTTTCTTACCTTATATTTAGGAAAAGGCTTATTTCAAGTAATTTCCTCTCCATTCCTCACTGCATACTGCCTGAAGGATTAGAAACTTTCTCAAGGCAGACAGCCTCCAAAGTTTTGAAAACATTTATTGGAAAGCATTAGTACCAAAAATATAGTTCAATATGTTGTATGATTTCAATATAAAGGGAGTGTTACCAAGAATGAGAAATGTCAGACAATTTCCATGGGACTACAGAAGGTTCAAATCAAGTTAGGAAAAACAAGGACACTCATCTATTTTGTCTTTCAACATGGTTAGGTATTAGTTTCTACTACTAATTCAACCGGTGTTTTCAAAGAATATATAGTTTCAGTTCTGAGGGCTATAATTACTCACACAGCTCAAAGGTAGTAATAATTTGCAGTGCCCCCACCTTCCCACAAAGTAAACAGAATTCGTGAGAGGTCAAGCACTTGTGATCGAGTTATTATTGGTATGTCTAACTATAGATTGAGGAACCTAATTCAGACAGACATGCCATTTCAAGTCATGTTTACATTGCACAAAGTGCCATAGGAGCCTGTTGGATAAAGATGCTTTATTTAATAGTAAGGTGAAGGAATACCCCTGGTGTGAAATGAGCTTTCTATTTTGACTTCATGCAGTCCTCATCTCCCTCCCACCAATATCTGACTGCATCTTGTTATATAATTTGTGTCAATTTTGTCAAAAAGGACAGCTTGTGTTACTTGGAGGGCCTTCATGCCAATTCCAAAATGAAAAGCAACACACACTGCCAGTACAGCAATTGCCTTCGGGCTTATTGAATTTCTTTTTTTCACTCCCACTCACCACCAAAACCATTTCAGGAAAAAAATAAAAAATAAAAATAAAAAATCCCCAAAAAGGCTTGTTAGAAGTCAGCAGAACTGAATGCTGATAAAATGCTAAAAACTGAATTTCCTAGTGAAAAATAAAATTGTAGTAAACATTATTTATAGCCTGAGTGACATGTACTGATTTATAGAGCTAGACTCAATGGAACTGTTTGACATATAGGCAGAAGAAGCCACAGAGGTACACATTGTCTTTAAACATGTGAATTTCAGTAGCTCACCATGTTCTCTATATCTTTGCTTTCTCTACCAGACTCTGAATTTATCCTGTGGAGGGGGTTAGCACATCCCCTGTCTCTTTCACTCCCTCCATATGTTATCTCTATATGTGTCAGGAAAGTAAATAGGATATTAAAAAGATATCTATAAATTGGCAGTATCCATCTATTTAGCTAACGGTATCCACCAATTTGTGTAGACTGCATGAAAATCACCAACTACACCACAGCAGGGAATCTAAGATGCTCTACTTAACCCACACTTTTTTTTTTTTTTTTTTTTTTTTTTTCCAGCTCTGTGCTATACCTGAACTGATAAAATTTTATGGACTTGTATAAGTGAGTCAAGAGGAAGGATGCAAAGGGAAGCCATGGGGAAAAGCCTCTGTTTCAGAGGAGACTTTGAAAGGGATGTCTAAAGAAACAGGACACAGTAAGTGATGGAGAAGCTTGGGGAAACTACAAAGACAGCATGAAACAGCAGGACATGTACTATGGAGAAGAAAGAAGCTGTTAGATAATAAGAATCAGAAAGTACTAGGCAATGGTAGGAAGAAATCAGAGCAGAGATGCCTACGAAAAAAAAAAAAAAAAGTTGTTAGTGGCCATGGATATGCAGAAGTGTTAAATTTGCACCAGTGTAAGAGGGTTGTTGGCTAGTAGCACTGCAACATTTTTTCTAAATTTCTGTCTGCTTTAGTTGCAATAATGGGGATGTAAGAGATGGGCAAAGCAAGATGGGAAAAGAGAGGATAAAATAGGCTCTAGTGTTTGCCTCTTAATTTTATCCATTTTCTGTGTGTTGGCTCATTAAGAATCCCACTTGTCTTCCAAGAGAGAAACCAGTTTGGTTTCTCCTTGAAAAACTTTGTTTTCGCTCTAATGTAAGATAAGATATTTTAGGCACACCATGCTGTTTGCATGGAAATATTACAGTTGAGGAGTTAAATGGCAGAAACAGCAATGGAATAATAAGCTTGAGAAAAGTAGTCTCTGGCAGCTGGTTGGAGGTTTTGGTTAGTAGCTGTAACTATCCAAAGGCTTCTAGTACCACAAGCTTCTTTCTTTCCTTTTTGGTTTATTTGTGATGAGAGAAGAATGACAGAAAAGGTCCAATTTTAAATTTCCAACATATTTGTATTTTTTTCTTTCATGTTGGAAGGCTGATTTATTAAGTGACACCAAAGCAGGCTCACCACTGGGGGAATGGCACACGACAGATCTTGCTATCAATCTCACAAAAGCTCCAAGCCAGAATTTGCATAGGAGCTCCTGTACAAAATGCCACAAATAAATAATGTCTAGTGGGGATGGCTGAGAGCAAGGAGTCGCCAGAATCCAAACATCCCAGAGCTAGAGGAGCAGTCTGGCTGGGAGATCGCTGGTTTGAACAAGGGAGAGAATACTTCTCATTCTGGGGCAGCCTGCCAGGAACCATAAGAATCGCTTTATTATTGCTAGACTGATTTGAAATGAGGATAAAAAATTACAGAGCGTGGTTGTTCCAAGCACTATAGGTGGCTTGTTGTCCTGATGCTGTCAAATGCCCTGGAATATCAAAACTAGAGATGTAGCTGTCATTTTGGTCAGGATCTGCCAGCCCCAGAGCTGCCTTTTAGGGTCCTTCTACTACTTCCCTATCACATATATCTGTCCAAATGTGCTGGATGGAAAAGACACAAAGTTCACTGAAGAATTAGGGTCTAAGACTATTCTTTAGATGCACGTGACCTGCCCATAAAAATGTTATGAGATAGCTGTGTGGTTACCCCTGCACACACAAGAAATGGAGGTGTAACCATACCGCATAAAGGTGCACCCATACTAGCTACCATAGCAACCATACTAATACACTTGATCTGGATACCAGTAGCAATGTGGATGCTACCTGTCAGGACTCAGCAAAGATTAAGTATTTACATAAGGTCCCAGTGTTCTTGGCAGCTTGTACAGCCCCTGGTGAAGCCCACACAGCTAGATCATACAATGGCTTGGGTTGGAAGGGACCTTAACGATAACCTAGTTCTAGCCCGCAAAGATCTTCTTGACCATCTGCCTGCCAGGTGATGCTTGCAGTGCAGATTTAATCTCCATGTTGAAAACACCTGCCATAACCCCCCAAACTATACCAGTGTTAGGATTGCCCAGTAAGTATCAAAAAGTTGGGTTATACCAAAGCTGCTACAGCAGTATTGTCCTAGCCACACTGTACATTCCTGAAATTTTCTGTCTGGCTTTGAAGTGAACAGTGTAGCTAACTATGCTTTTACATCTGGTGTCAAGTATATGGGAGATTTACCACACATTTTACTTGGATCCTTTAAAACTGAGATATTTCTGTTTTCTTCATTTTTAATTTTCATTTTTAACCACAACTCTGTTGATAAAGAAACCAGAAGGGAGAAATATGTTAGTTAGCACATTAGGTTGTATGTGTTAGTTTAGCAGGCAGAAATATGTAAGAACAGTGAGTGTTCAATCATCTTTTTTCAGTCAGCCAGTGAGATCACACCAATTTGGGAATCTCATTGATAACCATTATGCCATTTGCCACCAGCAGTGTCCCCATGTGACACCATAGGACAAATTAGTGATTGAAAACTCTACTTTTGCTTTCAGGTGCCTAAACCCAAAATTTAAATCTGTGAAACTTTCACAGCTGCAATCTAACCTTTTAGACTCCTGAACTTCCCACGTGGCTGAATTCCCAACTTCATGCATGCTGGCAAAGCTTTCCAAGAGCTCACAGCGTGACCTGCGTGCATGCAGTGTCCAGCCTACACTGTGGGTACTCCAGGAGCATAGCCCTCATATCTGGCCAAGCAGGAAAACAAAAACAGATGAAGAAAGGTATGTCTTCTGTATAGTCTGGGCACATGCCTGAGACACTTGGCTGCAGGCAGAAATCCACCTTTTGCTGATTTGGATCAAGGATTTGAACAGAAATGTCTTGCCTCTCAGGAAAGCATCAGAGTGGCTTTTCCTTTTTCTGTTTTATGCCTTTTATAGTTTTTTTTTTTGTTTGTTTGTTTGTTTTTTTTTCAGAGCAGTTCTGCTCCAGCAAGTTTTAGAGTAATTCCCTTACAATCAATGTTTAAGTGCCTTACTCAAAGTGAAACAACTATCTCTAAGAAAAAGACAAACTATTAATCTACAAGCCAGTAACCCAAACACAAATACTTTTTTATAACTTGTGTACAAAACAGTACAGTTCATGGAAAGGTTCTGGTTTAGTCAAAACTCCCCACCATGGTAAACACAATGACAAAGTGGATGTTTTTGACTGAGAAATATCAGCCAGTGATATTGGAGACCTCTGAGATATCCATGAAGAGAATCATTCTTAATATAGTTATGATGGAGGACTTCAGGTAGTTAGTTGTCTGGAAGGGTAGCTTTGTTATAGTGCTTGTTCAAATAATTTACACATTATTGAAGGATTTTGCTTATGTCCACAGTCTCAGCCTGGACATGTACAACATATATAGCTATATATTTTACTAAAATGATTAAGTTACTTTCATTAGCTGCTATGGCATATTTCATTTGCTGTGGTACTGCTTGGCTTTATGAAAACTCTGCTTCCTGAGTATCTTGCTGGAGGACTGAAAAAGCAAATCATAAAAATGACTCAACTTCTCAGTTAATATTACATTTGCATTACAGTATCAAATGCAAGAGCAAAAATAGTTGTAGCCTATTTGGGATTTAATTAGGCATGCTGCAGCTACATCAGCCAGATTCCTGACTCGGTACAGGCAAACGCTATCAAGGTACATTCTATGTTCATGATGACTTATCAGCCTGCCTGATGAGGTTGTCCATAATGAGGCTCAGATTTTTTGTCCTTGGGCTTCCTAATTGCCATCAGGCCCGTGCCAATCTCATTTTGCCTTTCTGTGCCAACTCATAAGAACCACCATTCATTTCCCTAACTCGGGAGAGAGAGATGGGCTTACAGAAGTGAGCTGGGAGAAGGGCCACAAAGGTTATTAAGGAGTGTCTTTCATATGAGGAGGGGCTGAGAGCGATGGGACCATTTAGCCTGCAGAAAGGAGGGCTCAGAGGATTATCATCAAAGTGTATAAAAAATACATGATGGGAAGGAGGTGATCATACACTGTCACAGCTTGCCCAGAGAGGTCGTGGAATCTCCATCCATAGAGCTATTCAAAACTTGACCGCTCAGGGTCCTGGGCACGCTTCTTTGGGTGTCTCTGCTTGAGCAGGGGGTTGAACTAGATGGCCTCCTGAGGTCTCTGACAGCCTCAGCCATTCTATTGTTCTGTGATAATCATCTTTATATTTGGGAGAGCTGAATGGAAACGTACCAGTACCGAACAGCTCAGTTTACCCATTCTTTAAAGTCAGGATGGCTATGCTAAGGCTGAAGTCAGTCCTGAGCTCAGGGTCACAGAGCATGCTATGAGATCATTCTCCAAGGTTCACATGGCATTCCCCTCTTGTCTTGGAGGGAAGTCCAAGATGTTTACCAGCACAAACTCTCTGCACAAAGCCAATAGCTGGGAATGTCCAAAATAAATTGGTCCCTACCCAACAACTGCAATATCAGTGTGGCTGGGATTTGACACAGGTCTGGCCAAGACTGAGTTCTGATGGAAGAAAGTTTAAGGAAACTGATGGGTCCTCTGGAGACAGGAATGTCCTGCTCCTGTTCTGAATGTCTGAGCCATACCCTGGGCTTGAACAGGAATAGAGGGTATTGCTAATATTACCACTGGTGAGAAAGATGATTTGCTGCCCTCCTACCTGATAAGCTTAGGATTAGCTCTTCAGAAGTTTATCTCTCTTTCTGCATCCCTCTTTAATTATGGCTGGTTTTACAGTGAGTTGTGGGTTTGCTTTCTTTCAGCATGTGATGGGTGCACTGCTGCTGGCTGGCCCTAGCTCCTGCTTGTGTCCCCCCTGGAGACAGCACTGTTTGCCTTTCTCTGGGACTCTTCCAAACAGTGAGTGAGCAGTTTGGGTAAAGCAACACAGGCTTTCTTGACAAAACTATATATTGTGACTCAATCAACCTGGTCTTAGGCCTCTTTCGTGTCCATTGCTTTTTCTCCAAGTTGGTCACATCCCAGCACCTGGTGGCAAACTTGAGAATCCAATGCAGGCACAGACACAATAAACATTACTGTTTGCAGTGTTTTGCCTTTTGCAATAAGGCAAAAGGAGAGCATGGAAAAAACTTATCTAGCTAGACTGATTTGTGTGCTGTTCCCTGCCCTTCTATTCCATCCCTTCCCTACAGATGATTGTAATTTAATCATCAAGCATCTGACAAGACATCTGTGGTGATAAATGAGAATTTTAACCTGAGGTAGCAAGCCAATGCTCACCTAACATTTCACAGAACAGCAGACTCCTTGGCTGACCAGCAAGCAGTTGCCATATCAAATAAATGATACCAGATAAGCAGATACCAATACAAAACCTATTGGTCTGGTGTTTTTTAAGTCTTGAAACAGTAGGTAGCTGCAAGCCAGCAAAGCAGAGATCTCTGCTCTCTTTATTGGAACCTAAAAGCCTTCCCTTATCTGTTGCATGGAGAGCTGCTCAGGAAAGTGCTGAAGAAGTCTTGGTGCAGCTGTCTGAGTGACTTGGTGACTGAGGGTGGCAGGGAAGCAGCACAGGGTCCTTTCTGATCTCCAAGGAGCCACTCTAAGGGAGAAACTGCCCCAACCAGCCAAGGCCTTTGGAAAGCGTAGACACCATATATCCTTACTACCAGTTACATTGTCAAAGAACAGATCAAATCTGACAATTTTATTATTAAAAAAAAAAGGCCAGGAAAATCATGTTTTTGTTCTGTGTGATAAATTACCCTGGGAGGGAGAGCAGGGTACTCAGACTTGTCCTTGTCCTTTGAGTCTACATCCGCTTCTCCTGCCTCCTGGGGACTGGTAGCCTGATGTTTTTTCCACTGAAGGCTAGCAAGAGATGTGTTGCTTCTTTCAGTCACAGCAACTTCATCATTATTGGCCACAAAGAGAGTATTTGTGGTCTGACTGCTCCAAAGCAGATGTAAAGGAGGCTCCAAGCAACCCCTTCTGAAATGGTTTTGCATGCTGCATTGAGGAAGGTACACATTACACCCCCCTGCCTGCCTTCCCTAACTGCTGTACATTCAGGCCTGGAGGTTTACATTCTCCTCAGATGCATTTTGCGAGTGGGCCGTTCAAAGATACTTTCTCAGAATGTGTCCAAAAAAAGCACAGCAAAAGACTAGGGTGATAGAGTGAAAACAACAATACACATTTTGTGCTTGTTTTTCATCTGGGCTTTGAGTATGCTGCTGTGAGAGATCTCTGCCTTTCACATTTGCTGGTTTGAGGCAGAAACAAAACTCCAAAACTCTGCTACTGAAGTATCCTTGAAATCAATATAACGGTTGCTTCTGAGGCCACAGCCTTCAGGGTGAGGATCAAGCTTAAAACAGTTTTAATTTTACTGTTATTTCAGTTTTGGATTTAGGTGCATCAATTAAGGTGAAATTTAGCTGCAGACATTCATATCTGTTCCTGTTGAAAGGTTCTTCAGGGGTTTAGCCCCTAGTTTCTATTCCACACATGTAAGATATAAGATATAAAGTCTCTCATATTTTCCTACTATTAAAAAAAGAAATCTTAAGATTTCTGGTATCTAAAAAAGATAGTGACAATGCTAAGGGGACAGCAATTGCCCAAGATGAATTCACTTTTAAAATCCATTGCCTGAAACCTTCCCAGCCATATCTCTCTGCATCTCCCATGCTGGGCAGATAAAATATGGATTTTCATACCACAACAACTGCTTACTGTGCAAGATGCTGTTCCACAGAAGGAACAGCATCTGTTGGGGGTGGACTTGGGGGGTGGACTTGGGCCCAGTGTTATTATTAGTTGTGTTCACCAAGCCAGCTATCAGTCAGAAAATATTCAGCTGCCAGCTGTGGGCCAAACCAAGGCTGGGGTGAAGGAAGGTTTGGGAGTGTCATGAGGGCATTGCAGATGATCAGTAGCTGTTTTTAGACTAAGCCATGTGATTTGTTATATTCCCTTTGTTAATTGTCATGCTGCCTGAAAATCCAAACCTTGTGCTTTATCCAGGGAGAGAAGCTGACATTAAACATGGAAATCAACACTGAGTTCCATCTGACCCAAAAAATCCATTAAAGAGGTGATAAAACTTCAGTGTTGAGTTCAGGGAAAACAAAGTGAAATATCTCTGTTTGGCATGAGCTCACTTATTCACTCATGTTAAAGGGCTCTGTGGAGAAAAAAAAAGGACAATCTGAAGGAAAGTAGAAATTAATCGTGGACATCATCTACTAGATTACCATATGTATTATTCTGCCAGTGCAGGACTGAGTCCTTTAATACTTCTTTAAGCCTTTCAGTCCCTAGGGAGCATGATCTATGGGCTCTATGCTGATCAGCAGAATATAGGCATTGTTAAAGCTTAAAGCTACTTACGTACTGTGGTTCCTGCTTTTGGCTCCAGCAGTCCTCTTCTCAGCCCCTGGGGGACTGTAGAAATGGCAGACATCACAGTTCCTCCACCCCATCTTATAATTTAATTTTACACTGAAGAAAGATGACCTTCAAACTCCACCTTTTTTCTCTCATGGTTTAGTTTTATCTAACTATAAGGACAGAAATGGGTCAAATGTTTGTTCCAAAAGAAAGGTGTGATTTGTCTTTCCAAAACTTGTAATGGAGTAGAAGCTGGCATTCAGCTCCTGTAGTCATTAACAGAGTATAGAGTATAAACAAAACAGGATTCCAGTGTGGTTTGAGTACTTTTAAAATTAAAAGTAGTATTTTGTGGCTCTCAAATTCTGAAAATACTTCCTTGGGTACATCTGTGGAATTTCTCTGACAAAACTGAATGTAAGCTCTTTTCTTGCCCTTTCACTGGAAACCTTCATTTCTGTATGTAGATATTTGTCCCAACAGCATGTCATGGGCTGGCATCCTGAGCACAATAAGATCTTACATCTGTATCCCATTAATATCACCACTGGTGTGACACATTGGCTCCTCTGGTGTAGGGTTGTCTACTGATGCAGGCTTTCTTTTCAGTTGGGTAAAGAAGATGACAGTGTTTCAGAGAGGATGTTAATGAGTTCTTTTTTAATTTTTTTTCCTTCAGCTTTGTTTGCTAGATAAATAAGACAAGGGGTAATCAGTGAGGTGGCAGTGGAGAAGTATAATATTCTACAGATTACACAATTATCTTGAACACATGCTTTTATATTAATGGAGGCAACTTTACTTCTGAAACTCACTGCAGATAAACTACACAAATTGTTAGGATTTTATCTAGGGATTCTTAACTGTCCAAAATTCTTCTTAAACTCCCTTCTTTATTATCATTTGGCAGAAATACTTCTTCTATATTCCAACAAATATTGCAATCACTTTATTGCTAAACAGATATGCTGGAGAAAGCATGTGCTTAATATCACAATATTTAGCACTTAACATTTGTTAACATTAAATAGTAAAGGTCTCTAAGTTGTACTGCAAGGCATCTCCAAAACCAGTTACTAAATTAGAAGATTATTCAGATGAGCTGTTGAATACAAAATATGTCTATGCTGAGCAATACCTCTGTTACAAGAAAATAATCTGCAAACTGACATTTTCACAGCCACTTATTATCAGTGTTCATAATTCTAACAGTTCTGTTTCTATTGGTATTTAATCATCCTTTCTCCTTTTTTCTTCTCTAATCACGAGAAACAGAAAACACAAGGTAAGTGTCTCAGAGATAGGGTTAGTCTCGAGGATGTCATTTAAAAGTGACATGGAGGAAGACAAAGAAATGGAGGAAGTGAAAAGTAGAAATAAAAGGAAAGCATTTAAAACAAAATATCCCTGTGATATATAAATATAAATAAATATATAAACGAATACATAAACAATTATATAAATATATAGATGAAGATGGGGTGCACAGAGAAAGGCCAAGGGGCAGCTTGTGCTGGATACATGGAAATGGTTTTTCACCATGAGAGTGGACAAGTCCTGGAAGAGGTCACCCAGAAAAGCAGTGGAATCTTCATCTTTGAAAATCTTCAAAACTCATCTGGACAAGGCCTTCAGCAACCTGACCTAACTCTGCTGTCAGCTCTGCTTCGAGCAAGAGGTTAGACTTGATGGTCTTCCAAGATCCCTTCCAAATGGGGTTACTTGGTAATCCTATGTGGGTGTGTTTGTATATGTACGAGACAGAAAACAGTGATCATGTGAAGTGTGGGGGCAGAAGATGTAACATCTACGTAAAAGCATGCAAAAGAATATGTCAAAAATAGTTCATTTTTCATCTTTGTATTCCACAGGTCTTTGTGAAGCCATTTTTGAGGCCATATTAGAGCAAATTTAAACTCATATATGCATGTTGAAAACCTCAACTCTACAAGTTAGGGTTTGATTAATTGTATCCCAAAACAGAAAGTCTGACAGGCTTGGTATATACATCAATTTTTTAGTCAGTTTCTGATCTATATGCTGGCAAACTGAAAGCACAGTTCTCCAAGTTAAGTGGATTATTGGCAGCTGCAGAGCTGGAATTTGAACTCTCACCTTAAGAATGCGATATCCACACACTAGCAAACTGGATCATGCACTCTCCAAGAGAAATATGGTGTCCATAGCTGGCAGACAGGAACTGGTTGTCTTGTGCCAGTCCAAATTGGGAGAGGAGGATACACATCATTTACAGAATATTTTTCTTATTACTTTTTGTGTTTCTTTTTTATTTATTTCTATTTTATTTTATTTTTTAATGGATGTAACTGGAAATTAAACTCAAGAGAGCTATTAAAGTTATTTTAGAGATGCTACCTCTTCTTTCCATTTTCTTCAATGAACCCTTAATTAAAACATACAGCTTTAATGATTTTGTTCTTGCTCAGGCAAAGTGCTCATGGATATTGCTGGAAGATTTGCATGAGGAGAGACTGCATAATCAGGTCAAAAACTATGAAGTTTGGTTGTGGTTCGGAGAGGCCAGAGATGTAACAATCTTTGATCTCTTACTCGATATGGAAGAGAATTTAGGTAGATTTCCTTCTAGTCACAGTCTCTTAATATCTATGGTCTTCCTCCATAAGGCATTGGGTATTTTTGCTGAGATCCAACATTTTTTAAAAATGAAAACAGTTTTCCACATAGACTATTGTAATCTCCATGGCCTAACAGAATAATCTGGGATAGTTTCGCTTCACTGGCTTTAAACAAAATAAATAAATAAATAAAAGATCATTGCAGCTTAAAATTAAAAATAGATTGCTTGGAATCATTCCCTTTGCTTCAGAGCCAAGAGACAGCTTTATGAGTGTTTGTTTCTTTGCATACTGTGGATGTTGTAGAGAAACCAAGTGGCCATATACAGCTTGAAAGGAAGTTTTGTGGGTGTCTGGAGGGTGCATGGGACAGACTTCTCACCCTATTTTGGAAAGTCATGGTTTTTCTAACATTGGCAGGGATCTTGGGAGGTCCCTAGTGCAATCTCCTGCTAGGCTGGGTCAGCAGAGTTCAGAGCAGGTTTGCTCAAGGCCTTGTCCAATAAGGGCGATTCCACATCTTCTCGGGGTGAATCCCTACTGGTGCTTAGTTGTCCTCACAGGGAAAATTTTTTCCCCTTGTGTTTCTAGTGCAAACCCCTCTTGTTTCATTGCATGACCACTGTCTCCCATTCTTCTGCCTGGCACCTCTATAAGGGGTTCATCTGCCCTGTAACCTCCTTGTAGGTATGGGAAAGAGCCACTAGGTTCTCCCCAAACCTGCCTCTTCTCCAGTCCAAACAAGACTGGCTCCCTCAGTGTCTCCTCACAGGGCAGTGCTCCAGCCCCAGACATGTTCGTGGTTCTCCCATGGCTGTGCTCTGTTTTCAGGAGGCTTTAAACTGGTCACAGTATTCTGGTATAATTATTTATTACTTCAGATCACATTTTGAAGAATTTGTGAATTAAGTGTATTTTAAGAATTTAAAGGAGGAAAAGATTGACTTGAAAATACAGAATTGGAAGCTGGGTTGTATGTAATTATTTTGTTTTGAACTTTAGATATAAAGCTCTTCAGGATCACTCATTTCTTTCACTGAAAAGATACTTCTTCTCTACTGCAGCATAAACCTACATAGACTTTTATATTACTGCTCATATTTTGGTCTTGGGACAGATTGTGACGTAGAGCTGAGTCTCCCAGGTATAGCAATATGGAGCAATATAGGAATATTCATTAAATAAAATTTGGTATTGTTCATTTTAAGATCTCTCTCTGCCATGTGATGAAGTTAGGATACTTACAGATCACATCCTATGGATCCCGATAAAGAATGGATAGGTTCAATTACTCTGTATTGCAAAAGCAGCAGTGCTTTGGCTTTAATACAGCCAAAATGTAGAAAGTAAAATCTTGTATAGTCAGTGAACCCCTGTGAAACACAACACATGAAACTGAATTTTCAGTGAACAGGGCTCCTGTTCTATAAAATAATGAGTTCAGGACATTGTATAATGAATCATCTCAGCAATGTTCAAGTGCATTAATCTGGTTGCTGAGACTTCTGAATAACCTATCTAAAATACACCCCTTTCTAGCTATCTACACAGCTGAAGCTCTTGCCCAGACTCTCATCTGGTATTTCAGTTATCTCCACATCATCTTCTCGGGCCTTGAATAATGTATTCGTTTGATGACGATGTCCATCAAACACAACTGCTCAGATAATTTTCCCACTTCCTCACTTTGACAAAGACTCCCCCTAGAAGACAGTGTGCAGTACACATTAATAATCTCATGTTGCAAGATGACACACACAGTTCAATGCCTATAGTGAGTTCTTCTCTGCTGACTTCAATGGGACTACAGACAGACACAAAAGTCTACCATATCCTATAGAACCCATCCCAGAACCTTTCTTTCACCTGCTATTTAACACCTCAAGTCACCACTTTTCTGTCTTGCAGTCAACATGCTCCAGGCTCTGCAGACTAATTTGGCTTCTGAGCTACTGGCACCATTATTTCAAAAATTTTTAATGACTTTTTCTTAATTCAATCTCAAAGTTACCTTCACTCTTCCTGATCATAGCTAGCTAGCTATGTGTTTGAATTTTTGTCCTGCATTAGCTCTGTGGTTTCTGTTGTTCTCAGCCTTGTTTTCATGTTATCATTCCTTCAGAAACTCACCTAAAGGTGATCATCTGGTAATCCTCATCCACCTTCCAGATGCCCAACAGGGTTGACTTGTCAACATATTTCTTTTTTTCCTCATTCAACCCTCTATCTCTGGGCAGTCTTCTCCTATGTTTACAAATTCAGATATCACCTCCATAATGGTGCCTAACTGAGATGTATTTTTTCTGTCTTTTCCTGCTGAAAACATTATCTAGGCCTTTCCCAAATTATAATGCAGATAGCAAAAATAAAGTTCCAACACTTTCCTCTTGCCTTTAAACACAACCTTTGTGAACAACATTGTTGTCTCATTTGAGGTGTGTGGAGTATCATGGTTATCATCTCAGACTTACCTGTAAGTTTGACAAATAAGCTGTAACTAATCTATACCTAGAAAGAAGATTCTTTCTATGCAGCCTATTTTAAAACATGGATTTTCCATCCATCATTATGTCAAAATTATCATTGAAATATTTATTGCTAAATATCTTTTTTTTTTTTTTTTTTTTTTCAAGATTGTATGCTGTGAATTTAAATCTAATTTTAGTCTGCTCTCTATAATTTTTTTCTTGGACATTTACTTTGATTGTAATGCTCTTCTCTTTGCATACTTCCACTGATTCTTCTTTGTAACAGGAAGCATAAGCTGCTTGTCTTCTCTTTGAAAGCACTTCTTGCCTATCATATCTCAAGCAACAGTGAGAGTTTACCATTTGATCTATGTTTCCATTTGATCCAGAACGAGGGCCTCCATCACCCAAATTCTGGGTCTTTTAAACAAGTACTTTCATATTGTCTACTTAACAGGCCATCAAGCTTGGACAGAGCTCTTGAGAGGTATTAAAATTGTATATATATGATAATTATATACTTTTAAAGCTGTCATAATTGTGATTCCTATCAAAGACTCAAAAACACCTCTTGTGCTGAGCTGTCTGCCCATTACAGGCCAACAGTGTCTCACTGTGTGCTCCCCATCAGATGCTCCCCATCAATGCCTTGCCATAAATCACATTAAGAAGTCTTGAGGAAGGAATCCTGCCTCTGTTTACATGGCATGATAGGATGCTAGCCCATGGCGAGTGCTGCCAGGTTTTACAAAGGTTTCTGAGGATTCTCTAGCCTGCCTGGCTCAAGATGTTGGTGTTAAAAGCCTCACCAGCTCCTGAACCACTGATCACAGGCTTCTTCCCCAGAGGTGGCTCCCACCTGGGCAACTGCATGCAGGGAAATCTGTCTGAGTGCTGAAGCACTCCTGGGCTAGAAGATACCATGGTACTTCATCTGGACATACGTTCCTCAGAATTATTTCTTCTCAAGTTCTAGGAGACCTCCAAAGGAAGCCAGACTAGAGAAGGGTGACAGGCTGTTCTGCGTTAAGAACTGTGGAGATGGCTGAGAGCTGCTTCCCCTGAAAGCCTATACTACACTTGGAGAGACCTCAGTCTTCACTATCAGCAGGGCACCTGTCTGAAAGTCCATTTATACATTCATGTATTTCCGACATATCCAGGTATGGAGCTGTTTGGAGATCAGTTCCTGGAGGTCTTCCTGATACGTAATTTTCTGGCAACTCTGGTTGCCAGAAAATATTCTCCGCTAAAATAAATTAGGGCCTCTGTTGCAAGTTTTATATGTATGTATGTGCGTGTATTTATATATCCGTTGGAAAGTTTCACTGTGTAAGTAGGCTGGAGAAAACAAAGACCACAAACCACAGGTAGACAAGCCTTATTTTTTGCACTCTTTCCCTTAGCATCCACCCCAAGTCCACTTGGAGACCACTGACACAGCCAGAATGTGACCTTGACTGACCCAGTTCTGAGGTTTGTATTAATTAGCGGAAAGTTCCCGTCCCTGCCGTGCTTAGGTTGTAACAGCACTGATGGGCATGAGGTGCCCTGTGTGGGTGCAGAGTGGGACCTTGTACACTGAACCCCCCAGTCACTGTTATGATAAATACAGATTTATCATCAGAAGCTATTATTCTGTACTGTGATATGACTTTTAAAAGCCTTCTCATTTCATGCTAGAAGTTGCACAAGTATAGCACTGCTCCTGTGCCACGGATAGGTGTAAAGCAGGGCAGCCTGGGGCTTACAGCACTGCCCAAGAATTTGGGAAGCCCAGGATCAAGTTTTGACTCTGCCACACACCTGCCTTTGGGTTTCAGGCAAGTTATTGAGCCTCTTTGTAACTCACTCTTCTGCTGCCGACTGAGTACCGATGCTTTTCTGTGTTAGAGAAATATTATGTTGCTAAATGCAGTCTCGGGACAGTATGGCAAACACCATACAGCCAAACGTCATCTCTCTGTGGTCAAGTTGTCCAGGCCACAGCTGAACAGCCAGCGTGGGTCTAACGGGATTTATTAGCTCAGGCACAGTGCCACATGAATGCAGTTGTGCTGCTCTGGAAAGAGTACATCTGCTTTTGTGAGCCCCTGGCTGGCTGCATCTCGAGGTAGCTCAGGGATTTCAGCACTGTGTTCCCAGAACCAGAAACGTCGGGTGGAGGGGAAAAGAGACCCCCAGCATAGAGCCAGCCCAGGTTGGGCAGGAGCTGGCTTGGTGCTGGCCGTGCCAGGGCCTCGCTGCTTCCCCACCTCTCCCTGTCACCCCACGTCCCTTGGGGTTCGTGGGTCAACCCCAACAGGTCCAGCTCCACAGCCGAGGAGCTGCGGTCTGTTGGTACCCGTGGTGCTGCAAGGGAGCAGAGAAATCAATGTGTCCCAAATGTGTGGTCAGTTTAGCTGATGCTATGAGGAGTTAGCCCCTCGTGGATTGGAGCTAACTAAATGCCTCTGGAACCTCCTGGGTGCTTCCTCACTTCATCCTCACTTGTCTGTTCTGTTGGGTTCCCGCTTACCAGGGAAACAGAGTGCTTTGCCAAGAAGGGTTCCTGCTTACCAGGGAAACAGGGTGCTTTGCCAAGTAGAGAGATGGCTAGAAACCACTAGAAATCACTCACAAAACTTATACTTCAGGACTTTAAGAGCAATTTTCCTGGAATAATGAAAGTGGCACTTTAAAGAAGAGGCTTGGGAGGTTGTGAGATTGTAGGATAGTTGTAGGAACCCAGCAGGAAAGAAAAAAAAAAAAAAAGAGGGGCAAATAAACGGCTCAAGGTCTTAAAACCAGGGATGAAAGAAGGACACAGCTTTAATTATCACACACTGCGGGCACTGCAGGAAGGAAAAAAGGGAGGAAAAAGGGGGAAAAAAGAGGGAGAGAAGCGAGCGGGACAAGGTTTCCCAAAGCAGTTCAGGGGAAGGACAAGGCGGCGTTGCGGGGAGCGGGAGCGAGCAGCGGGGCCGGGAGCAGCCCGCGGGGGGGCTTGGGCAGGGCTGGGCGGGCTCTGGGGGCCCCCGGGGCTGCGGAGGGCGGGGGCGCGGCGCCGGGCGGCGCTAGGGCCGGGCGGCGGAGCGGCGGGGCGGCATGGCTGGGAGCACAGCACCACCTACGTCCCGCGCATCCCCGCCGAGCCCGCACGGCCCCGCTGCCCGCGCCGCCGCGGCCGCCCCCCGGCATAAAAGGGGCGGCCGGGGGGGGGGACGCGCACCGGCGGTCCGGTTTGCCGCCGAGAGGAGAAGATCAAGAGAGGAAGGTGGGGTGTTTTGCGTTGTAGATTTTTTATTTTATATATTTTTAAATTATTATTATTTTCATTTTTTGGAGGGGGGACACAGCGCTTGCATGTGGTCCGGAGCTGTCGTCCCGTCGGGTCTCCTCCGGCCCGACGGGGCGAACAGGCGGCGGGGCCGCCGGGAGAAGGTAGGGGAGTAGGGGATAGGGGAGGCGGCTTCGCCCCGCCGTGCCCGAGACCTGGGCGAGTGTGGGCGGGGTGCGCCCCCGCGCCGGGATAAATAGCGCCTTGCCTCGCCTGACAGCCCGGCCCCGGGGTGCACCGGGGAGCCCGGAGGGAGCGAGGGGAGGGGGAAAAAAACAAAAAAAGGAAAAAAGTTGGGGGGCTCTATGGGACTCCGCTCCCGCCCGGACCTGGCTTTTTATTTGCTGTTTGTTATTATTATTATTTATTTTTTCCCTCACGGGGAGAAATTGAGGAGGGGGAGGACAAGGGAAGCCCCGAGCCCAGCTTTTCCCCGCTCTCTCCCCGCAGCGCAGGGGCGATGCTAGAAGCCTCCGGGAGGTCGCAGCGTGCGGGAAGGGGGGCGAGAGGCGAGTGAGCTCCGCCGGGCCCTGCGGCAGCTGCCGAGCTCCGGCGCCTCCTCCCCCGCCGCCCGTAGCCCCGCACCGGCCCCCGCCGCCCCTCGCCGCCGGAGGAAGGGAGGGAGGGAGGCTGCCCAGCCCAGCGGCCCAGGATGCAGTTTCGCCTCTTCTCTTTTGCCCTGCTCATCCTCAACTGCATGGATTACGGCCACTGCCAAGCCAGCCGCTGGAGACGCAGCAAGAGAGGTGAGCGGGGGCTCACGCCGGAGGCACCCCGGGCAGGTGAGCCCGGCCCTCGGGGGGCGGTGAAATTTGGTGGGGGGGGGACGGGACACCGTGCTGGGGACCCCGAGCCCCGACAGGGACCGCCGCTGCCAGCGCCGTCGGGCTAGGTGCCCGTCCCGGGAGGCAGCAAGTCCTCACCCCGAGCAGCGTCCCCAAGAAGCCGTCGGGGGTCTCCCTAGGGGTCTGCGGTGTCCCCGGTATACTCCACGGCACCGATCAGGACTCCCCCCTAGGTCCCGCTGCGTGCCCGCGGAGCGAACCACGGGCGGCGCGGGGCTTCCCGGGACGTCGTGGTCGCGCAGGGATCCTGGGCCGAGGGGGAGCCCCGGGAGGGGTCCTGAGCCCCCGGGGTGCGGGTCTGGGCGGCTCGGGCGAGATGCTGAAGCCGGGCTTGCCGGAGTTGAACGGGAGGAGCGGTGAGATGTGCCAGTACAGCACCCATGTGGACAAAAAGGTTATTGCAGCTCTGCCCCAGCTGTCAGGGCTCACGGGGGCTCCCGTTTGATTATTATTATTATTATTTTTTTTTTTGGGGGTGGGGGGAGTAGTGGTGGTTGACTATCAGTGTAAAATGTTTTTATCATCTGCATGTTCAGAATTATTCTGTTGCCCCTTTTCCTGTGCTTTCCTGAGCAGTGTCTCCCCCCCCCCCCCCCCATTTCTAAAGTTAACTGGAAATCAGGTGGCTCCACTGCCAAGAAACTGGGATTTCTCACCAAACTGTGCTAAAGCCTTCCTTGGAAGGGGAGGGAGCTGACATCTTCAATGTTAAGCTGGTACAAAACTTGCAAAAGGAAAATAGTTTGCACTTTCATGCATGTGTAAGCTTCAGAGTGGGTACAAATGCAATTGCAGAGCAATTTGGTTTTGATGGGTTTTCAACAGATGGTTTCCAGAATTTAATTTTTGTGTGTGTGGCTAAAATGATAGCAGTTGTTTAAAGTGACCAGGCTATCTGTGCTAACAAAGGGGATACTGTGTCTTTAATTAAATGTGGAACTACTTAGAGTGCTGGCTAGACAGCGGAGGGTGATAGTGGTATTTCTGCTTTACAACAGAGCTTAAGGATTGCATTGTGGGAGTACTGAAATGAATAGACATCTAACTTGAGTTGTGTGAATTGTCCTCCTGCAAAAAACTTAAGCTGGTTTTAATTGATCTCATGTTCACTGATTGATCTTAGACCAATTGATGTGCTTGTTGAACAACTGGCTTTTCCGAAGGAGATTGATTTAAATTAGGTTTTAGTTTAGTTATTGGATAAATAACATTGGTATTGACAGTTGACTTACTGGCACTGTTTTGTGCTGTCACCTTAGGGTTCTGGTTTGTGCTTTGAAGAATGCAGTCTTTTCCAGTTAATAAGCCTAAAGAAGTAAGCACAGCCAGTTTTAAGTACTGAAAGCAAAATCTAAGAATGTATTCAAAACTGTAATAGACATTTGCCATGACACATGCAGTCTGAAGTAATGCTTTCATACAGGACTCAAAATTCCAATAATTTCACAATTTTTCCATATCCCATCTGCAAATAATCAGGCATTCACTGTGGGGTACTGGCAGTTAAAATTTCTCTGGCATTCTGTTTTGTCTGTTACATGATCTCAGATGCTCCATAATATCATTTTCTTAATGAAATAAAATTTTTGGCATAGATTGAGTCTCCTGTGCGGTAGAAATCGATTGCATTCAGTCTGGAATCATGGCAAATATCATGTGTAGCTGACTTTTTTTTTCTTCTTTGAAAAGTAGCTAAATTGCGTACTATAAACTTTAAGTATATATATGCCTGTGTTGGTGTGTGTGTGGAATACTCTAGTAAACAAGAATTTAGTAAATGTGAGTGGACATTTCCAGACCTCTGTATGCCCTTCTGCTTTCAACCATTTCCTAAACCAAGGCACTCAACATTGCAGTAAAGGGGAACAAAAAAATCTGTGCTTAGAATTTGGATCCTACATGGCATTGACTTTTGCTTTGTTAGTCAATGCCACAATCTTAAAAGTTACTCTTTAAATACATCACAATCAACAGATTCTTCTAGCTCCACTGCTTGACTTTGTTACTTTTGCTGCTCATTTAAAATACTACTTTGCCTAGTCCGTTCAGACCAGAACCCATACTTCTCTTGAATCACTCTAGCAACTTCTCGCTTTGGAAGTCTCCATCCTAAGAAGGTGGTTATGGTTGCTTGCCTTTCTTTGAGAAACTATTCTAAATATGCTTAAAGGTTTTATATCGTAAAGGTCTGTAGTCCAATTTCACAGCTAGCTTATTTAATACCAAAGCTCTTCCTTTCCCTTTCTCGCTTAATTGTATAACTTGATTTCTCACTTCTTTTAGATACTTATACGCTTGCTTACTTCAATGAAAAATTTAATATCTTCTTTGGATTTCTCTTTCTCTTCATCAAGCAGTATAAGATGAAAAACTTTGTGTCTTAGCACTTCACTGAACATCATGGGGTGTATGAGAGACCAAGCATGATTTTCCTCCTCTTTGAGAAGTGAGGAGAACAATTTTCCCAAACTTGAGATACATATGGTAGTATGTAAAAATGAAGACTATCAGCCTGGTTTACAAGGAGGAGCAATGGGTTTCTGCAAAAGCATCAACTGAAAAGAATATAGGTTTCATTGTGGACAACCACCAAAAAGTTAGTTGCTAAAATAATTATCTGACAAATAAACAAACAAAGTCAATGTAATAGCAATGCTGGCATTAACAGGAAGACACTGTAGTACAGAGAGACTATCTGGAGTTGATGAGACCACTGCTGGAATAGCAAGGAGATATGAAGGGGACACATTCACTTGGGGTTATTGGAATTTTCTTGCAGATCTTGGCTACAAGTAAAACTGTGAGTGTAGGAATTTTGTCTCTATTTAGTTCATAAGAGTTCAAATTCAAGGAGTGTGATAAAGGTTACCATAAATACTCATCCTCTGGATGTTCTCAGACTGTGTTGGATATACATGAAGAAAGGGAATACATCTGTGGCAATGTGTGAATGGTGAGTAAAAATTGTGATGGCAAAATATCCACAGGCAGAAATAAGAAGGGAAGCTTCCTCAAGTGTCAGTGGCTCAACATAGCTCTTTGTAGGGTTCTCATAGGATAACATGCATATATGGAAGAACTTAGTTGCTGGAATTAAAATTATGTGGATTAAATCTGTATCACCTTAATGTAAGGTGGATATCTTGACCACACAGCAGTAATTGATCTGTTACATGGATTTTCAACTAGAGGAAAGCTTATTTAGATATAGAGATGTAGCTTTCCTAATAATATAAGCATATTATTACCTGGGAAGCAGGTAATCTTGGAGCCCTTCTCAGCTGCATGGAAAAGATTGAGGATCTGATTATTAGGAAAAAGAAACTTGTGCTGGAAATACATGATCAAGGTAAATACCACATCTGTTTTTTTTTTTTTTTTTTTAAAAAAAAAAAAAATTATTGACTCCAAAGAGCAATATACTACCTTAAACAACAAAAAAATGTACAATAAAGAACATCTTTTAATTGTCCAACAGTATCCAAACATCTTATCTGATCTAACCTCTTCCCTTTGAAGCTGAAACCTGTTACATTTGGAGGACAGTGATTTTTTTTGTCTGTAGGTCAAGGCTTAAAATCTTACCATGAAGCTGTAGTTTGAACTGTTTTCCTCAGGTTGTACATTAAATACTCGTAACAATTTGTAAAAGATATGTTAACGCTTTCTGGAGAGATTCCCCAGGTACCTGTGAGAAGTAGTATAGTTATAGAGGGTAGTTTCTGTTCTTCAACCCCTTACTACTTAGGATAGTTAGTTATGAAACATTTATATACACATCCTACTAGTACACCAGTGAGAATATCCTTACACTGAAACCGTGGAGAAGTCAAGCTGTTAAATTTTTGGCTACATATGCTCTCTGGTCTGGTAAGCCTGAGGAAGCTTCTTGAACTTCAGCAAAAGACAGAACTTCTGTGTGAAGGAATAACAAACTATCAAATAATGCACTGTGCTGAAGTGAATTGTGAAGACTTTTAGAAGGGATGTTCAAAATGCCAAGAGTGGGATTCAGCTTGGAAGTGGACACGTAAGTTCAGGAGCTTGATTCAGTTGCCTGAAGTAGACTTCTGGTGCTGTCTGTGATATTTAAGATGCCCATTTAGGCCTGGCAAGTTTGACAGGTGGTATACATGACCTTCTGGTGCAACAACTGGAGAACAGGCAGGATAGCCTTGGAGCAGGTCACATGCATCTAACACCCTGAGGTATCTCGAGTCTTGTTATGGTGGATGTTGAAAATGGGGAGCACATAGCATAATACTGATTTATATGCTTTTTCTTTCCTGGGTGCATTCCTTTTGGCTTCCATTACAGGTCAGTTGGAGTGAAGATACTGGGCTAGATGGGTGTCTGGTCAGTGCTATTCTTTTGTATTAAAACCTGTAGGAAGATTTTCAAAGTTCTCTTTGATGTGATGAAGAACATATTTATCTGCTTGATAGACTTGGATTAACTGTGTGCCTTCCAGTTTTTGGGAGTATGTTCTCTAGGGCTTTACTGAAACCTGTTGTTAGAGCAAGTCAAAATACATGACAAATACCAAAAGTGAGGGTGCTTACTAATTAGGGGAGATAAGGTGGTAAAAATAAGAATGTTGTTTCGCACTTAAATGTATTGGCTACAGTATACAGGGCTGTGCAATTAATATGATAAAGCATGGTGTTTTTTTATATAAGCTGCTTTTATTGAAAATATATGATGTTATTTAAAAAATAGAATGTGGAAGAGGTGATCAGTATCAAAACTGAAGGCATAAAGAGAATGACCTTTCTTTAAACTGTCTTTTGTTTTGTTTCATTTTCTTTCTCTTCCTACTTCTGTCAAAAGTCTGACTATCCCATGAATGCCTGCATTTCATTTCTGATAATCTAGTGTTTTCTTTTTTTTTTTTTTTTTTTAATACCAAAAAAAAAAAAACAGCTATGTAAGTTGATTTGCTTTCATAGATTAGAGGGCACTGTCTAGTCAAACCTGCAGATCATCACAGGTTGCATATTTTTCCCAGTGGACTGTACATCAAAGTCAGAAACTTGTAGCTGAGTCATAACATCCCTTTCCAAAAATGCATTCTTGATTATAAACTGTGGGGCTGGAATTCACGTGACTACACATTATTATCTGCAACAAGAATGTCTATGTTTTCTTTTAGAACTGATGGAGTGTTAGTCAGTGGGGCCTATGGAGCTTTTGTTACAATTTAGTTCACCCTATGGTAGAAGTCTGCCTTTGATCAGATAGGCATACCTCAAACTCAACAAAATTTAAATAAGATGACAATTTTCCTCTATCTATAATTGAAGTGTAATTCAAATATGTATTTTTGGCCTCTGAGGGAAGCTAAAACCAACGCCAAATGAGAGGAGATGCACCACATCCAACCTTTTGAACTTTGCTATTAAAATTATGTGTTGGTGCAGGTCTGTTAAAGTTAACAGATGTAGTCCCTGAAGAATTTATTTTGTATTAGATATCTGTTTGATTTTTAGATATATAATACTAAATTAAATCACTTTCTTCCCTTTTCATGCCCTCTCTTTTAACCTCAAAGATTTGTTCAGGCACAGTTGGAGAACCTTCTGGTATTTGTCTAGACTCCAAGTATTTGCTAATCCTTTTCTTAGTGAAAAGCATGACTTCATATATGTTGGCTATTGATAATGCACAAGTGTAACAGCTTGATCCTTTCATCAGGGGCTGCTTTAGACACCAAAATTAGGTGCTGCCATGGTGTATATACTCATTGTCTGTGTAGTGTTTGTTTAGCAGATGCAATGCTTTGGAAAGCATTATTTGGGTGCTGCAAAGTCGCTTTATGCATGCACAGTGAATCTATTGCTTTCTGGGCAGTGGTGTTGGGTTTAAAGCCTCTTAAATCTCCTCCCAAAGAATTGTAGGTGTAGTGGTGTGGAAAAGGGGTTGTGAAGAGAATCCAGCTATAATAAAGTTGGATCGTGACCAATGCACCTTACTAAGTGAAGTGTCAAGTGGATCCTGCTTCTGAGCACCATCGGACAGATGTGGAACTTGGGTTGTACAGCTACTGCTCCTGTCACAATGGCTTTGTCCAGGCAGCTCCATGAATTAAAGCCATTTTTTTTTTTTACCAGAGTTTTTTTTTACCTATTAAATATCATATATCTGTGGGCAGTAAGATAACTAACTTATTGGCCTGATTTGAGGAAAAAAAATGATGCAGCTATGTTTCTCTGATTCAACTGTCACATGGTTTACCATGAGGTGAACAATCCTGTCCATTTTCACTAATACTTCTCCAAAACTCTGAGGAGAAGTGAACTTGAAACACATCAGGGTGGTGGCCTCTCCTGTGTGTGCTCCCCAAAAGGCAGGTAACAGTGGATGTCAAACACAGGAGAGGCAAGAGTGAGAGTCTGATAGACAGAGAATTTAATACCACCTTTCCAATATAGTTTCTTCATGGAGATGGGAAAGGGGGAATTACAAGAAATTGGTGTTTGTATATCTTGTATGTCAAAAGTACTTAGCTGAAGGTTGATATTCTGAGCATGGGGTGGAGGCAACCACTGTAACTCATTATGTGATGGAGTATCACAATACTTCTTACTGTAGATTTTCTGTCATCCCGTGCAACTAGAAGGGTTTGGGAACTTAATTGTATGTCTTTAACTTTGGATTGCCCCATCTCAGCACTTTGATTTCAAAGATATGCACACCTCTGAGCTTTATCTATCAAACTCCATGGACCGTGGTCCATGGAGCAGATGTTAGCATTTTATTTACATGTATATATCATCCTTATGTTAGTACTTAAATACTCTTGAAGACAATGCTAGAATGAATCTATGTGGCTTTGTGCTACTTTATTTTGGTGGAATTCCTTGTTGTTTAAATGACAAGTTGTCACCTCAAATTTCATTTTGGGCAGTAGCATGGGAAATATATTGGTGATTAAATTTCCTGGCCTTTCCTCTTGAACTTGAGTGTACGAACTGTAAGGAGTGAAAGAATGTAAATAAAGGAGTAAAATAGTAGTATGGGCAAAAAAGTGATTTTTTTCTTAAGATATCTTAAGTACCCTGATTATGTAATCACAAAGAAAAGGGAGGTTTTTAAGATTCCATTTTTCAAGATGTGGTGAACAGTGCAAAAATGTTCATGATTTTTGCTTCACTATAATAGGAGAAGCTTGTGAAACATCTTTTGATAGCATGCAGTTTGGTATCCAGTAATTAAGCACGGCATCCATTAATTAATCAGTTATGTATTTCTTTTTGAAATACCGATTTCAGTAGAGCCAAGTACTTGATGTATCTGTGAAACTTTGTCCTTTTTTAAGTGCTTTGTCCTTTTTTAAGTGAATGGAATTTAAGCTATCAACTCCTTTTGTTGTTGTTGTTTTTTTTATGGGATAGTGTTTGTCTGGTAAGGAAAGTGTGATTAATTACAGCCAATATTTAGAACAGGCATACAATTCTGTAATTACATTTAAGAATAAACACTATTAATATGAACACTATTTGAAGAGGGCACCAGCAAATACCATATATGGTTAATATAGTTTCAAAGTGCTGTAAAAGTCTGTCTAGTAAAATTTTACTGTGTTTAAATAATAATTTTTGCTCTCTAGGGTTTTTAAAATGTAAATTTAAAAATAATCCATAGTCTCACCATTACTAGTTTCAAACTTACCTTGCACAAAAGTTTATTTTTTTTTTTTTTTGGTGAAATATCAAATATCATTCACCTTGAGGAAAAACAGAAACAAATGTAGATGTAGTGCGACAGAGTAAGAAACCTAAATGATAAATAGTTGGGAATGTGAGCTTCTAGGTGTTGTCTAAAATGTATTTATTTTGTTTAAATCCCTGAGAGGTTGCTACTAACTCCCAGGTAGGCTGCAGCAAGGAATACCTGTGCCTGTGTGTATACTGGGAAAAACTTGTACAGATGTACACTGCAGAGGGACAACAGCTTTTGTGATAGATAATTGCAGTGGTACAACAAAGTATAAACTTCCTGATCCAGCTATATATATTTTTTTTCCTGAGTTGAAATGCTGGCTCAAATATGTTACAGGCAAATATATACTCTGCACTAATGCATGGTCTCTTCTGCCGTATGGCTGCCACCTTTGAAATACCAAAAAAAAACCAAAACAAACAAACAAACAAAAAAAACCAAAAAACAACAACCCAAACCAGCCACATCAGACAAATGGCTGTTGTGCATGCACAGATTAATCTGCACATGTATAGCAGTGCTGACAACAGCCAGCGTGTCCGTTCTGAAATTTGCTGGGCAGGTTGAAAACCACTGAAACAGCAACTATGCTTAGCAAATTACTGACTTACTCAATTATTTTTTTTCAATTGCTGCAAAATTTTTGATAGATATGTTTTTATTATAAACCTACTGACTTTCCTGTTGAATATACTGGCAATCATGTAGCTAAGACTCTTTTGAATGGGAATTAAAGTTTAATCATCTTTCACATTATCTATAATGAGATAGCATTTAAGGATCCCAGCTACGGTGGGGCTGTGTAGTGCTGGCATTGCTTAGACAACAGCCAAGGAAGAAACCCTGAATTGAAGTCACTAGAGCAGAATCTGGGCTGGATTTCCCCCCACTAGCAGAAATGTTCTTTGGCCTTTCATGACAGCTAGTTCACACCTAGTCTATGTCTCATTTTACACAGTGAATGCTAATAGCATGATGGGCATGGACTCAGATTTGACTACGCAAAAGTAACTGTAACTCAGCAGGAGTACTATAAGGCCTCCAAGACGCCTTAGGTTGTGCTTACAACCTTACAGACAGCAGCTTCTTGTTTCAATTTTATTGAAGTTAGTGCCTGTTATGGCAAAATACTTAAAAATGGCCTCTGTGTTGGGATGCTTCATTCTTGCAAGGGATGTAAAAGCAAATAATGTTTCATGGGGTGTTGGATTATTTATCTAGCCTCATGGAATTACATGTTCTAATACCTTCATCAGGAGGTGGTTTCACCTCTATGTTTGGCCTCTCATCTTTTCCAAAACAGTCAGTCTTGTCTCCCCTACTTTGCTGAACTGCTACTTGTGAGGAAAGTCAACGTGAGAAAGGGTGGCACCTTTTGGAGTAAGATGGTTGTATGTCTGTGCTCTGGTCATCTGCTCCTGGGGCAACAGCTGATGATAGAAGAGACTTTCATGTTAGATAGGCTCCTGGGCCATCCAAGTGTGTGTGGCCTAGATGTTTCTCTCTTGGTGGCTTTAAGATGTATTTAAAAGACTTTTACATGTAGAGCCTAGTGATATGGTTTAGAGGAAGACTTCTTAGTGTTAGGTGTTAGGTTGGACTAGGTGATCTTGGAGGTATCTTCCAACCTAGATGATTCTGTGATTCCATGATGTGCAACAAGTACTAATTTTTCATGGACAGGTACTGTCAAGCATGCCTGGTTAACACATGTACGCATCAAAGACAACAGTAACAAAATAAATTCCTGTTTTATGCAAATGTCAAACAGTGTTTCTGTATGAAAAAAATAATCTCATGGCAGTATGGGAGTTAGTAATTTAAATGTAATTTTAATTTAAAGGTGCTTCTGAAGAGGTGTTTTGGGTTCCAGCTGTATTTCTCACATCAGCAGTGCTGTCTGCAGGACTG
Organism: Heteronetta atricapilla; assembly: GCA_011075105.1. Classification (NCBI taxonomy): domain Eukaryota; kingdom Metazoa; phylum Chordata; class Aves; order Anseriformes; family Anatidae; genus Heteronetta; species Heteronetta atricapilla. The sequence continues at coordinate 140,315,847 of CM021732.1, read as the reverse complement.
CAGCAACTTCACTGATGCTGAGGTGACAGTGGTTACGGTTTCTTTTTTTAAGCTAATAAAACCACAGAATAACTGCTCATCATAACTCTTTTATTCAGTCTCAGATATTGCTGCACTTCACTGTTGGCCTTCAAGTTTTTCTTGAGGAATTAAATTTTAGGAAGTATTTGCAACTGGAAATTTGCAAAGTAAAATGAGAAAAATTACAAATTACTAACACTCTAACACTCTTGTAAAATTTAAAATTTAACTTTTTTTTTTTTTTTTTTTTTTTTTTACTGGTTACCTATAGTGTTTTCTATATTTATTCAAGTTTACTGTGTTCAGTTTGTATTTTCTACATTAATTGCTATTCTAAAAAAACAAAAAAAAACAAACAAAAAACCAATAACAACAACAAAAAAGCAGAAAACTATTAACTGCTTCAATGCAATTTGTGTGCTGTTAAACTGAGAAGAATCTTGAAAAATCTTTACATAAACATAACTTGTAGGCCACCTGGTGCTACAGGATGTACACCTCTACTTCTGTAAAGATTTGTAGTAATAAAATATATATAATTCCAAAGGGTCTCTCACTACAGGAGAGACATGGATGTAGTGGAGAGAGTCTAGCACAGAGCCACAAAGATGATCACAGAACCATAGAATATCTTGAGTTGGAAGGGATCCACAAGGATCATCACGTCCAACTTCTGGCTCCCTACAGAAACACTGCAAAATCAGCCCATGTGTCTGAGGTCGTTGTCCAAACACTTCTTGAACTCCAGCAGGCTCGGTGCTGTCACCACTGTGGGCTGTGGGGTCTCTTCCTTGGAGGCCTTCAGAATCCGCCTGGACATGGTGCTGGGCACCCTGCTCTGGGTGTCACTGCTTGGACACCAGTGGCACCAGGTGGCCTCCAGAAGGCCTGGCCAGCCTCAGCCATCCTGGGATTCTGGGAAAGGTAGTTTGGTTTGGTAATGTCTTAGGTACCTAGCTTGTCCCTGTTTGGGGACAAGAAGGAGAGAAGATACATGTGGAGAAGAAACATGGAGAGCCTGTGCCCTTTAGGAATCCCTGGGACACGTGCACTAAATCCTGTGCAGTAATAACCTTAAATTTGTTAAGAGTACCGAGCAACCTAGAGGAGCTTCCTTATATTCCGTGGTGACACAGGAGTTCACAATTTTGTCATTTCTCCCCTCAGCAAGACTCCTTGGCCAGCAGAAGTCTTTAAATAGCACCTGTTCCACCTTTGACTTCCCTTCTCCCAGCTATGTTAAAAGAAGAAAAAACAAACAAAAAAAAAATATTGCTGCACAGGGAAGTGAAATGTTGCAGGCAAAACCAAAAAGAAGATGAAAACCTTGGCTTACCTCGGTGATTTGGATCACTTAAAGCAACCAAGTAACATCAAAATCAGGTTTTCCATCATGTTAATTTTACATCATGGGAGTTCCTTGTTCTCATTTTTTTTTTTTTTCTTTCCAGATGAATATTTTTGCAAATACCAGAGAGTGGCTTGTGAATGAAACAATTAGGATACTAGAACTAACTCTGCTCTCACACATTTTCTTGTAAGTCTGTGGATAATGCCAAACTGACTCTGGTATAGTGAACACTACTGAAGTGGTGCTTGCCCTAGTGAATATTGCAATCTTGTACAACTCAGATCCTATGGAAAGACTGAGAATCAGACATTTTTCTTATTTTAGAGCTGTAGTTCACTTTTCTAATGCTCTATCTGAGAACTCAAAGTCTTTTTCATTCCTTTTTGTTCTTTCCATCAGACTCCTGGAAAAAGTCTTGCTGCTTCCAACTTTTAGTTTTTGTAACTTTAGCAGTGGCATAAATACATGTAGAGTTTTTCAGCTTTTGGAAAAGGGTTGAAATGTGACTCTATTAGACCTGAACCTGAAGACAGACTTGGTTTCGTATTGTTTTCTCTTAATAGCTTTCCAAGCAGCCGCTAAGTGAAACTACTGCATATTGAGCCTGGTGTAATATGAGGCTCATTGGGTAAAATAACATTAGTCTGTGCTACTTAAACACACTCTGGAAGGCTTAAGGAGGAGAGGAAGGAAAATATTTGAAGAGATCAACTGGGATGTGGTCGAATACAAGTAATGTCACCTGAGAAGGATTAGAATTTGCCAAAGCTTGACCTGAACGAAGACCTCCATTTAGGGCTTGTGTTCCTACCAGATGAGCTGCAGTAGTTTTTCCATGCATGGCTTTTTACCAGCAATCATATAGTGAAATAGCCCAATGATTTACTTGGCTTCTGTGTCTTAGTGGCAGAAAACTTAAAAAAAAAAAAAAAAAAAAAAAAAAGAAAAAAAAATAAGAGGGGAAAAAAAAGAATCCCAGTTTAACATTCCTTCTCCTTATTAGTGGCAGCTGGCTTTTTCTAATTACTAAAGTCTTAACATTTTTTCATCTGCATTCTGTTGCTTTTATCTTCATTGGGAGCTCATTGTAAGCACATGAGCTGATAAACAGCTACATGTCATTCATATCCATAGATGGAGAGAGTTGGAAAAAAAAAGTACATTGCACCTCAAAATCCAAGTGAAGACTCAGTGGAGTGGGTTGTTGCACAGGGGTATTTTTATCTATTATGATTTTTTTTTTGATAATGAGGGATCAGCCAACTCAATAGCCTCATACTCTTAATAACATGCCTGCTATGATGATCTCCTTGAAAATCACTTTTTATTCTGTTTTTGTGTTTTGGAGGTGCTTACAGTGCTTTCCTGTGCACCTCTCTGAAGTGAGGAGTATCTCTTAGAGGTGTAATACTAAGAGGTGTAATCCTGTGGTTATAAAGGCCTGAGATCCTCCAGAAGGTACAAGACAGGTAAAAGGAGGACTGGAGATGCTTAGTGCCTCTGAAAAAACAAATCACAATGATTTGGATTGAGGAATTTTCTTCTAGCCCAAGGAAGAGGGCTAGAAGAAAACAAAATGATAGCTCCCCCATCATGTGATGAGGTGGATGTCCACCACCACAGGCCATTATAGACATTCCTGCCAAGTCCTGGAGATCTGGCCATTGCAGGGTAACATGGGAAATCCTTTTATATGGAAATCAAAACAATTTACACTTATAAAAATTATAGATCTTCACAGCAAATATTTTATCTTATGCTTTTAGGTTTAGAGTTGAGTATGACAGGTCAGGAATACTCCTAGCGAGGATATGCATTTGCCTTTACCAACAAGAAATTTCTTACACCTTTCTCTGAACCATTATTCACTGCTGCTGGAGCAAGGAGTGCTTTTGCTTAGTATATTAATTTCCACATAAAATTTTAATTACAAAGTTCCTCTTTTCATAGAAAAGCAAGATGGGTCAAATGGTATTTGATTCTAGATTTTTGTGAGGTTCAGCATAGTATGTGCCTTTCAGAACTTGATTTTTCTTAAAAATACCTTAAGTCACAGTTAAGCCTAGCAGAAATGTAATGAAAAAAGGCACACGGTGAAATGCAGTGCTGTGGAGGAATAACATGTCTCTCAAGAGGCTTGTATTGGAATGATTTAATGTCAGAACCATTTAGTATTATCCTTCTTTCTCATTTTTGTTTCTCACTGCTAACTTCTGAAACTCTGGCTAAACATCACCCATTTTGTTTAGCCACAAACATCGTTGACTTGTTTTTCATCATTGCTTGTTACTGTGTTACTGTGTTAATTCATTTCTTGATTTTTGTCATTCATGCTTAGTTTGTAACAGTAACAGTATCTTCTCTTTGCAAGTAGTAACTATGTAAAGATCTCCATGATATTCTACTTTATGGAATAATTTCACTGTTTTGTTTATGTATGTTTAGCCAAGGAGAAATCCGATTAGCTGAATGTTTGATAGTATTCAAATACATCCTAGAGCTTTGCATTTTGTGTTTGATGTTCCATTTTATAGCTTTACTTAAATGCTCTGCAGGGATTGTGGTTTAGTGGTGAGAGCATGAAATTTGAATCCAAGGTGCCTGGTTCTTTTACCAACAGAGCTGGTCAGTATGTCTTAAACGTCAGATTCTTCCATCCCACCACCACCATAATGGATTTTTTTTTTTTTTTTTTTTTTCATGCATGTCTGCAAAGAGTTTTTTTTCTCCTCTCTCTCCCCTTTTTCCCTTATGTAAATAAATGCTGAGCATTCACAGCTTAAACAGGAACTGCAAGTCTTTGTTTCGTTTCTGTGCCTCAGTTGCTCTGTTGCATAGGGTGGTGTTTTATCACACCACATTTTAAATTGTATCAGTGATTTGCATTGCTAAGAGGTCCTAGAGTGTTAATCTCTAGGCATGTATACAGTTATTATGAAGGATAATAAGCACATAAATTAGTTTCCTGCCTCCTCAGGTTCACTGACTGAGCAAACATCTGCATGTAGAACATTGCATCCATGCCAATGATCTAAGAGATTTAGAAAGGGTTTGTTCTGGCTGATGTGAAATCTGCATTCTCATGACAAGATGTGTCCAGAAATGTTTAAATGTCTTTATCCTGACACATTTTACTAATTTCTCAGACACAAAGGATGGAACTCTTCACATGCAAGTAGTTATTTGCAGTAGACTGACTTAATTGCAGCGTGAAAAATTTATATATGCAAAAAACAGAACTATATCTTATTTCATATCTAAATAAGATAATTATATGATTAAGATTTTGAAATGACAAAAGACTTGAGACGCCTCAGACTTCAGCTATGAAGATATTATCAAAGAGGCCTGCATTTAGAGGTACTTAGCTGAACACCTAACTGATTTTTACTGTAACTTATCTGAAAATGGAAACAGCTTTAAAAACTTAAGGCATCCTCAAAATTAAGAAATGTGTATTTCTTACATTACGAATAGAAAATGTGTATAGTGTATTTGTCTTTACCTCTTCAAAGCTGCCACTGTCTTTTCTTTAATTCTTGAGTCCCTTATTATTCACATTAGAAACTTCATCTATGTAATGTGATCCAAGTAGCTTTCAGCTTTTTATAAACATCTTACTTGTCTGTTTTTAAGACTGTATTTGCATTCCCACAGAACTACGAAAAAAATGAGTAGCCCCTTGCCAAATAGTAATTTCAGTTTCTGCTTTAAATTTCCTGAATGCTAAGCATGCAGAGTACACAGGTAAACTTAATACATTTTCATTTTTTCTCTTTTTTAATGAGGAAATTCAGATTTGGATTAAAAAATAATAATAAAAAAAGCTTCTATGCCCATAAAGTGACAATTTTTCTGGATGAGGATGAGACCATCTTGCTGTGATTTGAGTGGATATGAAATACAGAAGGTTTTTTTTTTTTTTTTTTTTTTTTTTTTTTAATGCTACTCCTGCAAGATGAGGAGATAAAGCTATATGTATCTGAACAGCAAATGAACTGCATCTGTTCCAGTTCAAGATTTCAAAGTCTGGTCCATCATCTTTGTTTGATATCTCAAACTCTGATACCTTGGTTTGACAACAGGCAGAATTACAGAAGATTTGGAGGATGTTTTGAATGTGCTAAGTACAAGCAGGATGTAAAGCACAGTGCTGTTGGGATCTAATTAAAGTGAGATCCCGCAGTAAGCTGTGTATTTGTGTAGTGTGGGAATAGTGAGAGTTTGAGATGTCTTCTTCCATACATCTTTCTAAAACTTGGATACATTCATATATGGTAATGTATATATATTTCCAGAATTGTAGCTTTCAAATCTGGGGTTTCTCCACTGTAATTAATTACACCTATTCTTCTCTCTTACCTTCCTCCTTTTGAAATAGATGGCTTTTCTACTCTTCCTCTCAGCATCTTTAGCATAATTTTTATCATTTATTCCTCTTTCATGAGCCATCATGCAGTTGTTCATGGGGAAAACATGAACATGCTTGATAAAAAACACTAAAAACAGAAAATAAATAAATAAATAATATAGAATACTAAGGATCAGACCTTCCAAATTATAAACATCAGAACAAAATAGCAGAATATAGGTAGGAACAGAACTAGATAATATAGTTGAACTTACTTCTCTTAGGAGATGTGCAGAGTCTGCATGATGGGTAAAACATGGCCCTTGGACTTTAAAGTAGGGTAGTTTCATTTGTTTAAACTTGTCTGTAGGTTCTTCAAGACAAAGATATAGGAAGAATTCTGACCCTGCTAAAGCTGTGGCATATCTTCCATTAACCTTGGTGGAATGGGAATATCACCACTGGTTCACTTGTGATGTGACTGTTGGATTAGATATGTCTGTGAACAAACATTAATTAGGCAGTAATTTTCATGGTTTCTAGTATGACTGTTCCTTTGCTTGTTTGCACAGTACTTTCCATATCTTGTGTAGATTGTGATGAGTCTTTAGGTATCTCAGAAGTAGCTGAGGTGAACTAGAAGACAAGTTGTTTGCAGTACTGAGCCAAATTCATTCCTAATGCTCAATGAAAATAAGAGAATAGGATTTTCTTCAGGTTTCTGAATTTTATTTACTCAGCATAGTTTTAGCATGTAAAATATTATGGGCATGAATGAGATTTAGTAAAACTGTTTTGTTAGCATTGTTTCAGATTTGGCAATAAACAAGTTGTGCCATATCCAGCCTCTCAGTAGATAGCTGCTTCTTATTTTATTAGAACAATTTGGCTCCTGACGTGAATTGTAGGCCTATTAATCCTGTCATATAGTGAATAGGACTGGAAAAATACAGGATGTAAATATGTTCTTCATTATGCATTTTAATACCAACCAGATATATAGAGCACATTCTAGAACATGGTAGTCAGAGCGTACTAAGCAACTAGCAAATTGTTGACAAGGCTCATCTGCTATTGGTTTATTTTGGGGTTAGGAGCAAAAAACATTAAGAAATCTCAACCATTTAACATTATATCTTGATGTCTATCACATCTTGCTGGACATAGCTTAAATAGATATGGCCAGTGGCTTTATTGCCTTCAGCAAATATTCATTGAATCCAGAATTGAGGCAATATAAAGAATGTGAAGAGTTCTCCATTAAGTCTTACAAAAGAAAAAGATTCCTCAGTAATAAGAATAGCTACCTTTGACAGAGGGAATAATTAATATATATATAAATTCCACTCAAAGAAGCAGTAAATCCAAGCTCCTCCATTTTACTATGATCTTCTAATTTTGGACTAGTTATTTTTCCCATTTTTAATGTGATAGTTTCTCACTTCATTTAAGAAGTAGGAGGAAATAAACTTCTATTGATCCCATAGCATCCGATATAAGAGTCTTAGAGTCATGATCATAATGGTCTCAACAGCCTTACATTAAGTCAATTAGTGTTATTCAGTTGGAAAATGGACTGCAGCAACCTCTACACTGAATTGGTTATAGAAATGTGCTACAAGAAATGTGGTCTTTAAAATATAACTTGGCTTTTTAATTTAGATTTGAAAAAAAAAAATGGGTTAACAACCTGAGATGATGTTGGTGTTTTACATATACATTTTTAATCGTGTCTTTGTCTCTGAGATCAATTAATATCAATTGACATGGAGCCCCATGTAAAGTGTTTTCAGTTCATGCTTCCTCCAAATGTTGGTTGGGTTCCAAACTGGAAAGTATACTCTAGCTAATAGCCTGTATATCTTAATCTGTAGCTCATCTGTGAGAAGCGTGCATGTGGAAAGGAAGCTTGAAGGCCTTTGAACAGTTTTTATTTTTCTATGCAATGTTTTCCTCTTGGATTGGCACTAACACTGTCAAGGTGCTAGACTTCTGCTTTAAACTGTTGAAGGGCAAAATCTTGATCAAGGGCCTTCATTATAGGTGACATTTCAAAAGTTGTACTGCAGAGTTTCAATCTGTTTATACTGAAAGCTCTCTTTCTTAATAAAGCTTCCCTTTCTGTCATATGGAGTTGTCCTTAAGATATTTCAGTATGTTAGCTTCCAGGATAGAGATGGTATTTCAGGAAGATGACAAATGATCCAGTGGATTCAGTGGAGGAAAATAGGGATGTATTCCAGTGTGTGTGGGGAGGCTAGGCAGATAATTGGGGGTGCGGGGGGTAACGACACACTAAAATGAAACTTTTTCATAAGAAGTGGTCAACTTTCATTGAAAGCAATATTAGGTAAAAGGAAAAATAATTGCCAAATGAGACATCAGTGTAGAAGCTTACAAGCAGTCACAAAAAACATTTAATTAATTGATAAGAGATTTTGGGGTGCAGCTTTTATTAGTGTATTATGGTATCTTTGGAATGAGATTCTGTGGAAATACATAACAGCCTGTGCACAGCTTCAGAAAACATTCCTGTATTTGAAGTGGTTTAGCAAAATTCATTTATCCATTAAATCAAGAATTGTGTTTAGGCTGCAGGACCTGATGGCCTACATAATGTGCACTGGGCTCCTAGCAGTCATATGTAAACTGTCTAATCACTCTCAGCTGTGTTATAACAAATAATTGGAAACTTAATATCTACTAGCAGTGGTACCTGTATCTGCAATAGTAGTAGACATTCCTCTTACTGTTTCTTAAAAAAAAAAAAAAAAAAGGAAAAGGGGAGAAAAAAAAAAAAAAAAAAGAAAAACCCCTAAAAAAAAAAAAGTTTAGGTTTCTTCTTGCTGCTACTGTTAAAAACTCCTTCTTGCAGCTAGGCTGCCTCTTATCCATGTTACATTGTTTTCTTTGAACAAAAGCCAGGCCTTTTTTGGCAAGTAATTTGCCAATCGAACAATTGTCAGTAGAGAGAGATAAGTGGAGACAGTGATGAATTTAACAGGTCACTAATGTAGCAAAGGATGCTCCAGCAGCACTCCTGGATACACAGTTGCAATGAACTGTTCATTTTGAATACCAAGGTGTTGTACAGTGGGCAACTCTGTCTTGTCCACTGTGCTGGTTTTCATATGGGTTAAAAGACCAGTAAATTCTTCTGCAATAACATTTGATATTACTTTGTGCTCACTACGTGTAGGTCTAAATGTGTGCGTGGGTTGCAAAAGCAATGAAAAAAAAATTGGACCCCATATTCTGTAGAAAGATTGTTTCTGTTTTTGTAGTGTTATTTGATATACTGGAATTTTCCAGATATTGAATTGTGGAACCCATGTCTGCTGAAATGTATTACGAGGCCTGGGAGAGTAGTCTGAAGGTAGTATTATGGTGGGCAGATAATATACTTGTTCATTTCTTTTGAAAACATAAAGGACACGTTTATGTGAAAAAATGTGAATAGTTGAAGCAAAGTTGTAATGAGATCTCTTGAAAACTATCACTGCATAAACTTTCATTCTAACTCTAGTATGAAACTTGCATCTGTAATGAGAAATCCTTCTTTTTTTTCCTCAACAGACGCGTCTGAGCAGATGTAACAATTTTGGTGTTCTATAGTTAGCCCAGTAATTAGCTGGTGATTGCTCAGCAAAGAATCCAACAAATCAAGAATACAAAGAATACAGTGACTCATCTAAGAACGTTTGCTGTGTATTATGGTTCAATTGTTAATTCTTGGTTATATGATTACTGCATGACATATTCAAGGTTTTATAACTACAGAAAGGAGATAAAATGTAAGAGCTGGTTTTCAAAGGAATGTCTTTTCTTGGTTAATGTCAAGATGATCATTCTCTTTCCCATTCAGAATAAAGCCAGCAAGGCCAAAAACAGTAAAGGAAAAAAGATACAGAAGTGCTGGTTATGGTATCTGATAGATTAAACTGGGAACCTTACGTTCACCTAAGTTTGGCTTCAGATTTGTTTGCAATATTTAACATGTGCTGATGTTGACTGTCCACATCTTCTAGCATATGGTCACCTGCTCTTTGTTTCTCTCCTCCTGAACTGAGCCCAAGGCAATGATGGGCTCAGTGAGACACAGGTCTGCTCAGATCGTTGTGTATTTGCATCTTCAGGGCCTTGTAACTCTTCACAGGCTGAAGCTGGGCATATGAGGAGAACTGTTTTAAATGTCCTGTCCTGTCTTCCCTTCCATTTTCAGTGTATCTATTTCTAGTGGCCAGAATATCTGTGAGATACCACATTTGCTATCAGATTCCCTTAGGACTCATGGCAAAACCTCATAGTTCTTAGTGCATGATATTATTATGTTAAATTGAATGTGGTGGTCTAAAGGAACCAAAAATTTGAAGTTTTCATTAAGACAAGGCAGCTAGTTCCTTTAATTCCATTTATGTCTGAAAATCTTTCTCTTTAGCTACTTGAGAAACTTACTAAACCCAATGGTTCTTTCATTTTAGCTGAATTTGCAAGCAATATAATTCTGAGTAAAAATAAACAAACCTTCCTGTCTTGCTTTCTTCTAGTTAGTTTCTGCTGTGAAGTTTTGACTCAAAATCCATCCATGCATAAGTACATGTGCAGGCACAATGCAGATATACTTTTCTGGATCATTCTTAAGCTTTACTTCCTTGCTGTTTGTTCCTTGGGTAGGATGCTCTGCAAGAAGATAGCCACTTGAACCTTGAGCACGCACCCTGGCCCTTGCCTCTTAGGTTCTTCTCTCATAGCCCTGATCTTGAAGTAGGGTACCTGCAAGGAATTTTGTAGGTTCATACTGAATTCAGGAACCACATATAAGGCCAAGGCCTAACTGTTTTAATCAGGAAGTCCAAAATAATATAGTAAAGAAAGGAATAAAAATGATGAAAGAATAAGTGTGCAGAACATGGCACTGAGAGGAAGTAGCAGCGAAAGCAGTTTTCACTATGGAAGAGGGATCAGTTGAGTTGATTAGATTCATATGTCACTAAAATTCTTTTTAAAAAATATTTGTTTATAAAATTAAATGTAAATTCCTTACTTGGGAATACTGTGGTTAAGTATGGTTATGCATGTGTGACAGAAGATAGCAATGTATACTTAGAAAAAAAAATATATATATAAAAAAATGAAAGACTGTTCAAAATGTCAGAAGATTTATAGGAGAGGTACCTCTTCACTGACTTGTAACAGCAGCTAACTTGTGTGTCCCTGACTTAGTGTCAAAGTTATTTGGTTCTAATCATGTTAATCTTTTGTTTGTTACAGTTAGCTGAAATACAGTTCTTGACATTGTTCAAGTGTTAGGTGCTGATGACAAAGTCTCTGCATCTTACAAATTGCATGCTATGTGTAGAACATATTAATTGGTGGTGGAAGTTACGATCCATATTTTAAATAAGTAGCATAATACAGCCATTCAGAATTATACCACAAAAAAGAGAGGGTTTTAATGAACTCCATATGTCTGCTTTTAGAACTGGTTGAGTAAAACTTTGCTATACCACATAATGGTAAACCATCAGTGCTATAATGTCTTTGGGGTCTTTTAAGAACCTTCTTTATAGACACTCTTCTGACAAAGATTAATTCATTAATGGATTCAAGCCAACAGTATTATACTGTTACATTAAGCAGGCATCAGTGTTGGTTGCATTGTCCCTTTAAATTCCTAAAAGTTGAAATGTAATAACCCTGCTCTTAAGGAAAAACTCATTTTAAACAAGTAGTTTTTCAGTACATCACCTGCATTTTAAAAGAATTGTTTCAATGCATATCGTAGTTTATCCTTTTTTCAGAATAAAGATTAGGAAGAGTCTTTGGGAAGAACATATAGGAAGCCATGGATATTGGATGCAGTCTTCCTGCATCAGTGATTTATTCATTTATTTTATATGGAAAAGTTAAGAACTAGTTATCTAGGTCTTAAAAGTTGTTTTTTTTTTTTTTTTTTTTTTTTTTTTTTGGCTAAGCATTTAAAAATACAGCAGCTCTATCAATCACTTTTAAGAAACTAATGCTTGGCTACTAATGGGTAGCTAATGTAGGGTCATGTTATGTAAGCGCCTGATTCCCTGTTCCCCACATCCAAATAATGTTTACACCTGGGAGTATTTCAGAACCTACCAGACTTGGGCTACAAGGCAGGGCCGCGCTTACATCGCTGCCCAGCCTACCCACTTCTGTTGGGTGATGCTTCATCTCACTGGCTTCTGTATCACCTTTCTTGTGGGGAGCACGTTAAAGGACCTGCAGCAACCTCTCCTTTGCTTCCACTCCTTAGGCACAGGCTGGTGAGAAATGTCGGTGCCTACACTGGGGAAGTGGTGGTGGCTTCCCTGATGTGCCAGCAGAGTGGCCCTTCGGCACCGACGGCACCGATTGCAGGAACTATCACCAGACCCTGAGCTTGGATTTCTGGGCCCTTGCATCACTGTACTGCTAATGAGACAAGCATGTCTTCATAGAAGAGAAGGACCATGACTTTATTAAAAGGGTATAGACAGTAATCTAATATTTCAGCTCTTCATTGTGTGTCTTAAAATGACTTTTACAAGCACTATTCTGAAACGAATGTGTGTGCATGTAAATGTGAGAGCATACTGCTGAAGTTCTTGCTAAATTCTATCTATCTTGCTAAGTTAAGAAGTCCAAACTTTACAAAAAAAGTATGTAGAAACAGACCTTTCCAAGACTTTTTAGTAAAATTAATAAATTTAATTGACTTTGAAAGGAGCTGTTTTGCTACTTGCAGGTCACTCTCTCCAAGCTGTATCCAGAGCGGTTAGTCCTGTACATAGGAACAGACCCACGTTCGGGTGCATCTCCCACTTGTGTACTCCACATGGATGTTCACACTTCATCTCGTGACTGTTGCCTGTGGTTGAGTGTGGTGACTTGGCCTCGGCAGTCTGCCAGATGCCCACTCAGCCACTGCTTCATCAATTTATCATTTTCAGAACTGTTTTGATATTTTTTCATAAGAAATACAGAAAGAGTGACCATTGTTTGCTCTTTCATCACAGGAATCCAGGGACTGGGTATTAAGGATCCCATTCACCCACATCCAAAGCATTGGCAGTGCTTCTTTTTGGGGGCTCTGCTCTTGGACATTAGCACTTTTTTGAATGGCAACTGAAACTAATTAATCTACCAGGGCTAGTCCATCCACGCGTTTCAACAGAAAAACAGATTTCTGCTGGAAGGAAGAGAATGATATAGCTGTCAGTCAGAGAAGGGAGGGCTCTCATCTCGTGGCAGTTTATTTTTTAAGTCCTCATTTCTGTTTTCTTAAAAGGCTGATAATTAATTAACTTAGTTGCTTGTCAGCTCACATTTGAAAAAGAGGTAGTTACTGTAGAAACAAACATCCGTTCGTTATTTCAGATGTTGGGATTTAATACATGCTCCCAGTTACCTTCTGCACATATGTAATACATTCTAGCTTTTTATAAGGCAGTTGGTTACAAATAGCTTTGAAATAACTACCATGCCTTCCAGCTATAAAATCCCATAATAATTATTCATTATATCGCCATCATTTTTATTATACTAAAAGTGATTCCCCTACAACTCCTCCCACAACAGAATGATATTGTAGAAGAGATTTCATTTGCCCTCATTAATTCAGGATTGTTCAACACTGCAGTACAGCTATATCATCTTTGTTTTAAGAGAAACTGGATGGAGTGAGACAGCCACTCCATGAAACTGCAGTAATTGGATTCATGTTTAAGTAATGTGTGGGCAAAAAAAAACGTTTCAGCTTCCTAGCTTAATTCTTTTTATTATCTGCATGTAATCTGAGTAGGTTCTAACTAGAAGTTCTCTAAGAATTAGGCTAGCTGGCTTTATAGCTATAATTTAGGCATAGTTATACATACCTCTGACAATTCACCACTTCCTGTTACATATTCAGAACATAAAAGACAAGGATGTTGAGATAGTAATTTGTTTCTGAAAATGAATTCTGATTCTTTCTCTTTTAACCCTTCTTTCCCCCATTTTTTTTTTTTTAAATTCTGGAATTTAGGACAATTTTATTTATTTTCTTCCATTTTTAAAATACTACTAGAAAAAGGTTGATTTTAACTTAATTTTAATGTGCAAGATGTTCTAAAATCCCACTGCTTAAACATGTTTTAGGCTTTAAAATGCAGTCATTTAAGCTGCTTTAGTTCCAGAGTATCTGATTTAGAGGCTTGTACATTTGCTTCTTCAATAAAGTGAAAGCATATTGTGTCATACAAGATACTTATTTTTTTTATTTTTATTATCTGATCCTTGTGCATTTGAACTTGGGCTTCTGTGACAAAGACACAGTTGTTTGTCTGCTGATTGAATTTAACAAGAAGCTGGTGTTCTCAGTGCCTCATTTCCTATAGCATAACCGTACAGTAATGCTAAATGAACATATGTACAAAAAAAAACATTAAACCCCAGAAAATCCCCTTAAATCTTAAAGCTGGAAATTCAGCCACTGAAAGGTAATTGTATTGAAATTTAAGCCAAAAGTAATTTTCTTATGTGGTTAAGGAGTTTAAATGTAATAAACTGTGATAAAAGGAATCTTTAGAGGCAACTTAAAAGTAACGGTAAGAATTCATATGCATTGAATCACATTTCGCAGCTTGAATGAACCATAAAAATATAAATAAATAAAAAAGTTCAAACCTCTTGTAAATAGTAGGCAAGATAGCCCTCATGTTTCTGCAGATTCTAAATTAATTCTCTTAGATATTTATGTGAATTACATTTTTGGAGCTGCTGTCTACAAAACAAGTACTGCTCGAAAGCATCTGTCTGCCTACACTACAAAGCATACCCCCCTTGCATCATGTAAGTTTTTACAGCAGCTAGAGTATAAGAATGTCACAGAGTAAAAATTTAGAGTAGGACTTCATATAGTTCTAGCCATCTGAAGGTTAGATTCAATCTGACCTAGCCATTAGTCAGTGAAATGAAATGTGAATGTCAGTGAAATCTCAGCTGGGAAGTTCAGCCCACTTAGCTTCAGGTCCTTCTGCAGTCAGTGGAAAAAGATGAACATCTTCAGAGGGGAATTTATTGTATCCTAAGGGGCTGACCTGAGTGAATCCTTAAGATTTCTAGCTAGAGGAGGTTAATTCCATCCCTAACTTGCTGGATATTGTAACTCATTACAAGAGTGTAACTTAAAAAGAATCCTGGATATCTGCAGTAGAAATTAAAATTTATAACAAAGGTAATTTAGTAAAACAGGGAATTTGTTTTAAGTAGCTTATGAAAATATTTTAAGCTGAAAATTCATAAAATGAAATATCTTCATCAAGACTCAAAATCTCACCAGGTGGACTCTAGTCTGGGAAGTTCAGGTAGAGGGTGGAGATCAAAGTTTAAGTGTTTTTTTTTTTTTTGAAATAACATTCCATTATGGAATGATGACAGAAGGAGTTAAGTTTGAAAAATGTTTTAAAGGTGAAATTTAAAGGGCTTATAAGTATCTTACAGTGTACAACCTGAATAGGTACTTTCTCATTTTTTATTCCTATTTTTTCAAAACTCTGACTTCAAAAAGTAGATTGGAGCCAATATATCATGCAAATCTTTGTGTGCATAAAACTAACACAGTTCCTAATCCTGTTTTCACAATTGTAAATAAGTAGCACTTTTTTGATCAAAATCCTTGCAACTTAAGAAATCTACTTATCTCCGGTTCTGGTACTACAGCTTAAAAGCTGAAGCCTTTTCAACAACAGTGCTTCTGAAGACTTACTGAGGTGGGCTGAGTTTCAAGATTGGCTTGAAAGCATTTTAGGATGTTCTGTTAAGCTCCTGAATCTTTGCACGTTCACTTGCACAGCATTATTAACTTATTTGGAGCATCCTATATACTCAAGTACATTGCTCTTTTCTCCTTTGTTTCCTATTTGGTTCTGCATAGTTACCACCCTGGGTTTTGGGGTGTGTATGTGTGTGGATTTTTGGCACTAGTGCTTGACTGGTTTCTGGCTTCTGTTTAATTCCTAAATATTTTTTCTTTGCATTGTAGTTACTGATTTCTATCTCTGACACTTATTTGTGGTGATGTGTTTGTTTTACAGTTTCCACACTGTGCTATAATTTCTTCTTTGTATTGTCGCAAATGTTCATTTGCTGAGTTGGAGAGGAAAGAGGAAAAATATAAAAAAGGAAAAAGTATGTATAATGTTGGAAAAAACATAGTAGTCAACACAAAATTCACTGTGGAAAACTGTTGTTTCAACAGACTCTCAAAGCTGAGACCTGGGTAAAGTTTATAGTTTCAATGGGACTCAAGGGACCATGCATTTTCTGCCAACACTAAAAGGACTTGAAAATGTGTTGAAATCTTATATGTATTGTATTTGTTTTGTCTGTGTAGGCAAATGTTTCTGTGTGGCCCCTGCTTTTCTTGATATTCTCTACAGCTGACCTTGTAGGTTGGTTTTATGTCTTTGGTGTCAATCAAAGGGAGTTTGTAAAGTGAATTTTAAAAGTGCTGTAAGAGTTGGTCTGACTCATGTTTCATACGTTGGAATGATTTATTGAAAATATGTTCAGTAGCAAATTCTTTTTTTTTTTTTTTTTTTTTTTTTTTTAAATAATTTTTTTATTAAATTTTTTTTTTTTTTTTTTTTTTTTTTTTTTCTGTGAAGAATTATATTAGTGCCTTGAGTGTCCCCTCTTATTTTTTCCATAAATAAAATCTTATGGTATTTAAATCTTAATTGAATAGAAGACAGAGAATTCCCATTTTATGGTTTAATTTCCTTTACCTGAATGTGTAATTTTCTCATGGTAAAGTTACTGGCCATATACAGGTGTAAATACTTGACTTGAATACACCTGTGTGTTAAGATCAGATTTTTAGAGTGGAACTACTTCTTCCTCTTTAAATTCATCATTATATCTGTGCTTGTCCTTTAGTGTATCTATAAATTATTTTTCCAGTTCCACAAACACGTATTGTTAATGTTAGACCAAGCTCAGGATAGCTAGGAAAGGACTGGGGTATTCTGCTGTGCTGCTTGAGTTGGCAAGGAGACAACAAAAACTTGCTATTTGATGTCAAGTGAAAGAACAATACTTCATCTCAGGGACACAGCTTACTTGATTATCTCAAGCTTGCCTGTTTGGTTCCTTATATTGTCTGGACTCTGCTATCATTTCATTTCATATATTTCACTTGGAAAGTTAGTTTACAGACTCACTTTTCCAAGTGAATTCAGATTTGCACAGATCTAACTCATTTTAAAACAGGCAAGGGTGGTGTAGGGACTCTTGGAAGTAAGGAATAGTGATACGCTTTAACTGTTGACTCTGTAAGTGTTTTCATGGAATTGCTGTGGGAAGTGGATTAAGATGGTAGTTGATTCCTATAGCTACACATGGAGATGAATAGTGTTCAGCTTCATCCCTCTGTTCTGGCTTGTTCTTTAGAAAGGTTCTGTTCTTGGTCTGTGAAAACACCTTAAGCAGTAAGTATGTGAAGATGAGAGATCTAACAGGATCATACTTGAAGCTGCTCCACATTTGTACACAGATGCTCTTTTGTGGTTTATAAAGATTAACTTTTTTTTTTTTTTAATTTAATTTTACATATATTTTTTTAATTTTCCCAGCTGTATACCAGAATTTTACACTTGTGTACTTTCTGGAATATGGTTTGAAGCTCATGGACCTGTTTAGTGAAAAACAGTCTGTTCTTTCATATATAGGTGCCTAATGTTGCCAAAGAAACTTACATACATTTAATTGAGCTTCTGGATGCATTTTTATTTGTTTTGACACATATTTCACAGAATCATGGGATCATCTAGGTTGGAAGAGATCTCCAAGATCACAGAGTCCAACCTCTGACCTAACACTAACAAGTCTCCACTAAACCATATCCCTAAGCTCTACATCTAAACGTCTTTTAAAGACCTCCAGGGATGGTGCCTGAACCACTTCCTGGGGCAGCCTATTCCAGTGCCTAACAACCCTTTCAGTAAAGAAGTTCTTCCTAATATCCAACCTAAACCTCCCCTGGCACAACTTTAGCCCATTCCCCTTCATCCTGTCACCAGGCACGTGGGAGACCAACCGCCACCTTGCTACAGCCTCCTTTAAGGTACCCGTAGAGTGTGATAAAGTCACCACTGAGCCTCTTCTTCTTCAGGCTTAACAATCCCAGCTCCCTCGGCCGCTCGTTGTAAGACTTGTTCTCCAGACCCTTCACCAGCTTTGTTGCCTTTCTCTGGACTCACTCAAGCACCTCAGTGTCCTTCTTGTAGTGAGGGCCCCAAAACTGAACACAGTACTCGAGGTGCGGCCTCACCAGAGCCGAGTACAGGGGGACAATCACTTCCCTAACCCTGCTGGCCACACTGTTTCTTATACAAGCCAGGATGCTGTTGGTCTTCTTGGCCACCTGAGCACACTGCTGGCTCATATTCAGCCGACTATCAACCAGTACTCCCAGGTCCTTCTCTTCCAGGCATCTTTTTAACCACTCATCTCCCACCCTGTAGCTCTGCTTGGGTTTGTTGTGCCCCAGGTGCGGGACCTGGCACTTGGCCTTGTTGAACTTCATACAGTTGGCCTTAGCCCATCGGTCCAGCCTATCCAGATAGATATACCTGCAGAGCCTTCCTACCCTTGAGCAGATCAACACATGCACCTAACTTGGTGTCATCTGCAAACTTACTGAGGGTGCACTCGATCCCTTCATCCAGATGCACTTGATGCCCTCATCTACATTGCACTTGATTTGAGATCACGTGTCTGTAAGAGCAGTAACCAGAAGGAAATGAGATGAAACCTTTGTGTGAACAGTTCAAAGTCTAAAGTGATACAGTAATTTGTAGAATCTACAAACCACTTTGTTACTAAAATAATATATCTAACATTTTTCCTATTCCAACAAGTGCATTTTTATTTAACCATTATCTATATTTGAGAGAAGGGAAACTAGAGAAAGAAGTTAAGTGACTTGGGGGGGATTATAGTAGGAGTTAATGTCAGTTTGAGCAGATCTCTACCATTTTCTCTTTTCTGTAGTCTTACTGAGTCACACTCTTGTTCTAGAATAGTCCTTCTCTCATCCCTACCTATGACAGAGGAGTTGGAGTTAGATGATCTTTAAGGTTCCTTCCAGCCCAAACCATTCTATGATAGCAAATGGTGGAATTATTCTGCTACAGTGTGCATGTGTGTATGTACATACAATGTTGTTTGGAATTCTGTTTCTATTATAAAAGATCGGGGCCTTAAGAGTGGGAGTGGGAGAGTCCTGTCCTTATCCCAGAAGAGCTGACAAGCTTACCTTTCATGTCTTGGCAGCATTTCTGATATTCATATTAATTTCTTTTTCTAAGAATAGGTTCTTTCCCCAAACTCTCCTGTATTGTGGTGTTGAAATTTTCCTACAAGTGGGTGGAGAATGATTAAAAAAAAAAAAAGGTAAATTGACTGGATAATTACTCCTGCTTCAAAGGCCGCAGGAGCCTTTGCGGAAAAGCTAATAAATGGGCATGTATGTTCCCATTGCCCAGCAGGAATCCAGTAACACTTTCTGTCCTTGGAAGATCCCTGACTTTCCAGCCAAGTGCAAGACCACAGGAATCTCATCCACAGGGATGAAGAACCTCTAAGACTCCTCCAAACCCTGCTAAGAGTGACCTATTCTTTCAATATACCAGCCTGACAATTTCTATTAAGTGGGAGGAAAAGTTTGGGATTAGCACATTTGTAATTTATAGTTTCAGCCTTTCTGGTATGGTTCCTCAAATATTTTTGTTTTGTCTTCTTTTTTGGTAGAATTTATGGGTAACAAACTACATGAGGTTTGGTGGTTAGGTTCTTAGCCTAAGGTGCTCTGGTCTTAACCACTGTGTATGTGATCTTGATGTCAGTTTGGGGTTTCTTATTGAGAGACAGTAGCTGCAGAAGCTCAGGGAAACTTTAAGCTATGTTGGAGGCCAACTTTTTATGCTCCTTGTTAACTTCCATTTGGATCTTACCAGCTAGTCTGTCCCAGCAGTGTTGAAAACAGGTACTTGTCATCTAAGAAGTGAGCATGGAACTGCAACTGTTAGAGAATAGGAGAAATTTGAAGCATCTCTTGAGGCACTGCCTGGAGCGTTGTAGTAAGTAGAATTTATCTGATAATCAGGTGTCAATTCTGCATCTGTAAGTGTGATAGCTAGGATTTAAAATCAGTCAGCATTGTGAAATAGTATTAACAAGCTCCTTTGCTAGCTTTATCTTAGTGTTTATTTTCTCTTCCCTTTCCCATGAGAGCTTTGTTTTACATTTACTTCTCGGCACAGCACCTTCTCCATGAAACTTCTTCTTGAAGACTGAGGAAGTGGTTTATCACTGTATATAAATATATGCACACAGGGACATGCAAGTGTAACATCTGATAGTTATAAAAAGTGTGACCTTCTGTGCACAGCAGCATTGTTGGGAGTGGGAACGACACAGTTAAAATGCAAACAGCAAAAAGGCAATCCCCAAAGTATATGCAATTCCTGTAATTTAAATGACCTTCTTCTGTGCTGCTGAACACATTTAATTAGATACATGGTATGTACATATTTGAGTATCTCAGTTCCTGACTGAGGTGATGCTAACTCTTCTCTCTTCACCTTACTGGAGAATGTAGGCCCAGGCCATGCTAGGTTGTTTTACAGGGGCTGCAGGAGGACCCTGTAAGACAGCAGTCTGGCTGGAACTTTCACTTACAAGGGAAGGAAACGGATAAGCTGATGGTGGTATGACAATGTTTTCTCATGGATCACTTCAGGGCTTTTGTGGTCTTTGTCCCTGCAGCGCTCTACTGGTACCTGTACCATCAGTAGGAACAAAGCCGTGAGGAGGCTGTTCATGCTCAAAGGGAAAGGGTGATACCAACCTGATCACAATCAGAAATACACTACAGCCTACTCATGAAGCAAGGCACTTCTCGCAGCCCAGCCAGCTAGTTATGGTGGAGAAATCCATTCTTGAAAAGAAACAATGTTGAAACTGACATCTATTTATGTGAGACCCCTTCTGAGCCTCCTAGTTTTGCAGACTTCTAAGAGAAACTAAGCAGAGCATAACTTGGACTGAAAACCATTCTTTCTCTCCTAATCACCACATGCTCCAAAATTACCACCCCCCAGTAAAGAAGTATTGTTCTGTATTCCTAGTCTCTTGTGTTTTTGAATATGATAAAATAAGTTTTACCCTTAGATAACCTTGTGTGCCTACAAAACTTTATTTAGATGTCTGTGTTCCTAAAAATAGTAAATGAATGAAGTATTCCAAACAGCTAACCACAGCTTCCTGAGGTAGCGATGGCTGTAGCAGTTTCTAGCTCAAAGACTGTTTTGTAAGTGATATAATATTGCAGAATCTGTATCCAGTTTTACAGCATTGTTTTGCTGTGCTGTTTGTTCGTATTCCTTTAATGATAATTGGATTCAAAGTATGTGTCATTAGTTGACTAATAGAACATCTCTGTTTTATGTACTTTGTGGTATAGGTGCCCACTCCACTACTTAACAAGGCTTTTTGTCCTATGTGTTCTTTACTAGTCTGTAATGCTCAAAATACTGCCCACACGTTTTGGTCATATAATTTATTGCTTACTTGTGAAAGTGCACTTTATTTTATTTTATTTTGCACAATATATTTAAGACTAAAAGAAAACTTGTGTTTCAGGTTTAGCACTGACTCTTTGTATAAGTACTGGTTTCTAAAGTTCTGCTTACTAAAGTTCTGCTTACTCAAACGCTGGTAAAAAGCGACCTGGCTGGGATTTGGTTGCCAAATGTGTTCAGAAAAGGCATCGTAAATGATAAATAATGATTTCAAGTCTGGGAGAAATCCAAGCACAATACATTTTATGTTCCAAAATTTATTCAGCAAAATGAGGTGGGGGAAGAAAAAAAAAAAGAGAGAAGTGGACATTTATCAATATCAAAGTACTTTGCTTTCTTGACAAAGTTCTTAATATTTTAAAACATTTCCATCTTTTGGAAAGAAACCATACGCTCTCTAATTACTGGCAATAAAACTAAGTAAAGGATTTAAGACCTATGAATGCTACAGTTGGAGGAAACTATAATTAAGGCTGGCAAGACTGTTTCCCTAAGGAAACAGAGAGTTCAGACAGCTTTTAAAATAAGATGCTAATTATTTTTCCCACTGAACTTCTAAGTATTGATAAATATGTGCTTTCCAGATTCCAGATTTCAAGCAGCAAGTTAAGCACTAATTGTTTAAGTAACTTCTTAATTTGTGTTTCCCAATGAGCTACTTTAGGTTCAGAGGATTTATCTAGAAAGAATTGTAGGTTTTTTTTTTTTTTTTTTTTTTTTTTTTTTTTCTGACTCTGAATCAGGAATTTTCTGGTTTATACCTTATGCTATTTGCTGGTGACCAAAAGTGATGTAGAACAACGTAAAGTTTAATGGCTGTGGTTAAAGTATAAGCTGGCTCTAAAATACTGCACTATGTATGTATTGCTTAAAATTCATAATTATTTAAGTGTCAAGGTAGGGATTTGCATGCTCACTCTTGCAGCCTGTCTGTTTCCAGTGAGTCAGGAGAGCTCTGCTACTACTGAATACAATCACAGGAAGACTGTCAGCTATGAAATAAATGTGGGTGCATATAAGTGTTGCCAGTCAGAAGGTCATTACCTACATCCAAGTCTGGACCATATCAGAACCACTGCAGAAATCAGTAGCATGTTTATAAATCCTTCTTAGTCTGGCGGCTTAGTACAGTAATTCTTAATGAGGAACGATGCTGTGGAGGCTGAACCCGCTCTGGGGCCCCCACAGCACTCCAGTGCTGGCAGGATTTTGGCTGCACAGGTAGCTTCTAAGGTGGCATGGGAAGAGCAGACTGCTGTGCCATGGTCTTCAGGGGCTTCACTTCTGCCCACTAAATGTCACGAAAGGGAGTGAGTACCTGGGAAACACTAAGGATGCCAGGTTGTGTTCCTGTGGCAATTAAATTCTCCTGAGAGGTGGGCAGCTCCTGAACTTGCTTTATCTTTGAGGTATTTATTCCTACTTTATTCTGCATTGGAATGAAGACTGAATTTGGAAACAGCAAGGGCTTCTGCAAAATGGGATTACAGTTTCCTGTACATCCCTGAAAATGACAGAGGCCATTTTTTTTTTTTTTTTACCATGGGGTTTTCAATTATTAGGTGTACTTGGATAAGAGTTATACAGTTAGGGAACAGAATACTTAAAACAAACAAACAAAAACTCATACATAGAAAGTCATCATACAACTAAGTGTAAAAGTATAACATTTACTCCTACTTTATATAACTTTTTAATCAATTCATTTTCTTCACCCTTGCTATTGAATTGGCAGATTAGTTGTAGTTTGAAGAGTAAAGCTTTTGTGTTTATTTTATTTTTGATGAGCAGAGTTTGTGGATGTGTTATATGACTAGTTGATTTTGTGAGTGAGCGAGTTTGTGTAACCAGATCATTTTGCATGTGAGTGAGTTCATTGAGTCAGATTCATTGGAAAATGAGTGGCCCCCATTAGAACTGAGTGCAGATAAATTGGTTGCTATAATGTTGTGAAGAGGAAGTGTAATGTGTTCAAGCATCCTTCTATTTGTTTCTCCAGATACAGATTATATAGTTTTTAAAAGCTAAATTAAATGGATGTGTTTTATGGTGCTTGCAACAAAGCAAGCCTAAGTATTGCACAATATTTTCCTGCAGGTCTATGGCACAATTCTGTTTTTCTTTCCATCTTTGGAGATGGAGGAGACAGCTGTTCTACAAGGACCATAGTGGACAGTGTGGGAAATCTGTGAAGTTTTGGCACCTGGCATTCTTTTTTCAGTTTTTAATTTTCACATGTAATCAACCCTGAGAAGGTTAAATAAATAACGCACAAACTTTAAAAATGTCTTCCCAGGTCACAGGCTGTTTTAAACCAGACTTCTTGTGTTACAGTTCCTGTTAATATTTCTTACATTAGAAGCCTGACACTGCTTCCAATTGGAGTGAAGGAGCCATAACTGTCTATTAAAATATGTTCCCAGCCAAAGCATACTATGTGAGGTCGTTACTGAAAAGCAATTAAAATCTAGCAGCTTTGAAATTAGAGGAACATCAACAAGATGGGGAAATCTGCTGCTTTCTCACTGTGCTGCACTCCCAGAAGTCAGGAAATGTACAGTGATAGGTGTATGGTGGTGGTTTGGTGTCTGTTTTTATAGGTCACTCTGGATGCAGAACCAGTTCTGGATGTATGATTTTGGTTTGGATAGATGTCTTTAATGTTAGATTTTGTTGTGCTCTGGATATCATTCCATAAATTATGTTCTCGATGGATATTTTAACACCTTATATCCATTTCCTAAATCTTTTGTGCAATTGGTCCTTTTACTCTGGTTCACCACAACTTTAAGTAGCTCCAGCATACTCTTCCAATTTACGATGTCTCCCTGACTCACCAGCTGGACTCCACACATAGCCATGGTGCTCCATGAAGGAAGACTTGGCATCAAGTGTGTCTGGGGTTGATGAAAGCCTGGAGTGGGAGGTTATAAAAATCAGATGGTTACAGTAATTGTAAGGAGCTATACACTGAGTTTAATAGCTCCACGGGGAATGGTGATATATGAGGAGTGTAGGAGGAGAGAATAGGCATGAGAAGGTGCCATTATATGTGTGTGGATACATATATATATA
>CM021732.1:140227449-140291014 GCA_011075105.1 Heteronetta atricapilla | reverse complement strand
GGGGTGGTGTTCCTGGTGTTCAAGTAACACCGATGAGTTATTTAAGCCATATATTTTTTTTTTATTTTTTTTTATATATATATCCCTCTTTCCCCTCCACTTTCATTCCATCTTTGCAGAATATTTTATATCTTTTTACCTTAGTCTGACCAGACTTCACTGCATCAAATAGGAAGCTGTTTCCAAGATCCAGTCTTCTCCTCCGGCTGCAATGAAATATGTAAGCCTGATAATCCTGTGTGATTATCTATCTTGCATTTACCTTAGTGGTTCTAAGTCATCTGCTTTATCTTTTATCTTGATCAGATACTTATCTGGATTTATTTATTTATTTTTGTTTGGGCAGCTGTATTTTAAGCATTTTTCAAAGGAAAACAGACACAAAATGAATGTTGCCTTGTGTGTCCCAAGTTCAGGGGTGGTGTTCCTGGTGTTCAAGTAACACAGGGGAGTAGCTTGAGGCAAATCTCCTATAAAAAGGGTTGATGGTAGTCATACACTTAACACGATTGGCTCCCTGTGATGACCAGTGTGGAGGAAGCAGCAGTAAGCCAGAGGTTTACAACTCTAAATGGAGACACTTGGCACTTGCTCTACATAGTCTCCTTGGTGCTCCTGTTCCTCTCCCTTCAAGGAGGTGATGCCAGGTCCTTGATCTTATACAACTGGACCACCATGTCTTGTCCCATGACCCCGACTGTAAAGAGAACCTGATGTGACTTTATAATGAGCATCAAAACCTAGCCATAAGAGAACACTATACAGTACTACACTGAGATGTAGTTTGTATTTTTGAATAAAGAAAAAGATTAAACAGTATCTTAAAAAATGTCTTATATAAAATAAAGCCTTTACTCTAGGACTACCTTGCATGTATTCCCTATCATCTGTGCTTCATAGACTTAAAAGTTGCTTGCTTGTCTTGTTGGCCTTGTAAAGCCAGAATTTGCATTAAAAATGCTTCAGATGCCTGCTTGTGTGTTTAAAGAATAATTAGATAAATTTGCATTGTTGATCTAACTTCTACCTTTACTTACATCTCTTTTTTTAACTGGCCATGTTTTCTAATTGCTTTAACAGAAGGCATAACTAGAACAAAATCTTTGAGGGAGACGCAAGAACCTTCCATGTCATGATTTAATTAGTTGTTTTGTAAGGCTGGTTTTGGCAGGGAGTATGTATGCATCTGTATATGTGTGCATGTACACATTTACATGTGTGCAGCTCAGAAGTTGAGCAAACTTTCTTGCCCTTGAGGCAAAAGTGCGGAACACCACAATATTGGTTTTGTAGTCATGTTTTGGAGAAGAGCTGTACTTTGAAGAATATTCTAATTGCATCATTTATCCATTTTTTTCTTTCTTTTTTAAAAAATTATTATTATTAAAGCTTAGTACATCAGATCGGGATAAGCCTGTTCTCTCTGTATTTGGCAATGTCAGGGGAAAAAAAAGAAAAAGAAAAGCAACCCGCCCTCACACATCAAAAACCCCAAATAAAAAACAACCAAACCATAGAGACTGCTCAAGTAACTGAAGATTTCAGCTTAAGTAGTTAAGTATTTACATATAAATTTAAATACTGATGTGTTTTCTGTGGGCAGAAGTAACTGTCATTGACTTCCTAAAAATTGGCCTGTGTTGGTAGAGATGAAAATGTGCTTAAGATTCTCAGTTTCAACGTTGTGTGAAAAATATCTCATAAAATTCTTAACTAATTAAAAACTCAAGTACACCTGAGATAATGAGAGATGCATTTAAAAAGTTTTATTTCTAACTGTTTGAAGAGAACAGATCACAGTGTATATTTTGGGATCTTCTGAGGTCATTTTCATTTCTGATATTAAAGTCCAGTTCTATCCACACCATTACTTCTTTCCTTTTACAGATAGTTATGTGAATGTCTTGAAGCTAAGATTTAGTGGGTTTGGTTTTTGTTTTATTTTTTTTGAGATTCTAGTAAGTGACTATGGATGTGCTAGACTTTGGACAAGTATATATGAGAGCATGTCTAATAGTTTCATACTGCTAATTTTTAGGATGTTCTAGTTAAATAATGGTATGGTTAGCATTGTCTTTACTCAAATGCTGCTTTTCTGGTTCTCCAGGGGCTTTCATAATAGCCAAATTCTTAAAAAGCTTTTGCCCGTCTTTACAGAAAACTCAAGTCATCTGTTTCCAGTGGGAAAATATGTTCTCTTTCTTCCAGTTAATTACTTCAAGTCAAAAATGTAATAATGAGAGTTGTAATCATGATATGAATTAGCTGGCTGAATTAGAGACCATAGTTGAGCTAAAGCTGTACTACACAATTTTCCTCACAATTAACAAATATTTATCATTTAGAAACTGTACCAGGAGACTCAACTGGAGTGGTCCCAGCCCCTACTGACTTTTTTGACATGAATGGAGTCTGTTAAGGTACAGCAATGTCAAATAAAACCTGTTTCAATATTAAAGTATGGATTTAGCTGCCAGGTTTCAAGCATCTCATTTGAAAATACTGGTCTACATTTTTCAGTTTTTTTTTTTTTTTTTTTTTTTTTTTTTTCCTCAATGACATACATTTTTTACTGTTGGTCTCAGATAAAATGTTTTGAGAAATGAGTAAGGGGAGAACTATAAAGAAATCATTTATTCTC
Organism: Heteronetta atricapilla; assembly: GCA_011075105.1. Taxonomy (NCBI): domain Eukaryota; kingdom Metazoa; phylum Chordata; class Aves; order Anseriformes; family Anatidae; genus Heteronetta; species Heteronetta atricapilla. The sequence continues at coordinate 140,288,373 of CM021732.1, read as the reverse complement.
TAAGAAATATTCCACATTTTTTTAAATTTTAAAATGATTTTTTAAAAATTTAATTTACATATTTCTTTTAGAAAAGTAAAATTATGCAATTTCTTACTTTTAAGTCTTTGAAACTCCCTTCACTCTGAGATTAGTAAATTGCTATTATCTCAATTTTAGCAATGAGTAATTCAGAGTTAAAAAAGCAAAGTTACTTGCTGTCCTGTTCTCGTTTGGGATAGAGCCAAGCCATGAAAACAACTGTGGCTGAATTATGACTTGAACCTGGGTTTTATCCTAAGGTGAGAGCTCCCTTGAGTAGTTCATTCCTCCCCTCAGATGTACAGCCTTTGTAATAAAAGTAAATTAAAAATTAAGACCAGGAAGACTGTTATAATATATTGCAGACCATACTTTTTATGCAGATCTGTGTGCAGTCTAAAGACTTGAGCTGGCAGAAAACACTTAAATTCTTTGGGGACCCAACTATGTGCCACAGACCACAGTAGCAGCTGAGGAGTCACAGAACACTTAGCGTCCTTGCAAAGGTGATACTTTAACTAAATGAGAATTTCCCAGACAGTCCCAGCAGGTAAACCATGCCACTTGCAGCAAGCCTATGGCGATTTGATGGAAGTAAATTCCATTTTGAATGTAATCAGATAACTAGCTTGATTCTGAGTATATGGGGGACATACACAAACCAGGCATGAGTGATCTAGCATGTTATTTACTCTAGTTATTGCCAGTCTGATAATTCAGAGAGAGAAATATAGTTTTCCCTTGTTCTTGGGAAACTACAATTACCAATTTTGTGTTAGTAATAATTTCAGTTTACTTGTTGAGTCCTGAAGCATGAGACTGTATGTGATTTATAACTAATCTTAACAGCTACAGAATGGTTTGGATTGAAAGGGGCCTTAAAGATTATCTAGTTCTGCCACTCCTGTCATGGGCAGGGACACCTCTCACCAGACCAGGTTGCTCAAAGCCCCATCCAGCCTGGTCTTCAACACCTTCAGGGATGGGGCATCCACAACTTCTCTGGGCAACCTGTACCACTGCCTCACCACCCTCTGAGTGAAGAACTTCTTTGTTATATCTAATCTAAACCTACCCTCTTTTAGTTTACACCATTTCCCCATGTCCTGTTAACTACACTCCTTGAAAAAGAGTCCCTCTCCAGCTTTCCTGTATCCCCAAAGCATGCTTCTTACATCTACATATACATTGCACACATGTTTAGGATCTCTTCCTTGATGATGCAACACTTTCTTTAAAAAATAAAAATTTTCCCACCTGAAACTGATGGTCAGTGATTTGGACTGTAGTTCTGTGCTTGGTACATAAATTGTCCCCAAGCTGTCAGGCTTTCCTCTGTTTTCCAACACTTAAAAAACTGTAAAGGGAAACACTAAGTGCTTTTAGCAATTCAATGGCAGTGATAGTTTGTTTATTTATCTTTCTCTTTCACAAATGGCCTTGCATAGCTTTGCTTCATAGGGTTGGCAGCCTTTGGAATACAGCTATATTACCATGTTGGGTGGATACATCCTGCTTTATTCCAAACATGAGGTGTAACTGTTAGGGTCTTTTGCTTTCTCTGTGTTATTTTAAGTGTTAGAAATATGGTTTGTTGTTCTGGTCTCTATTCAGTATTGAGTTTGGGGATTTTGAGGATTTAGAGAGGTGAAGTTTGAGTTATTTTCATTATTGTTTTTGAACCCTTTGAGTTTTTTTGTCAGTTATCTCAATTTTTTAACTTAAATTATTTGTTATTTGTCTTGTTTTCCCATCCTTTGAATCTGTACTTTAATGCCATTTCCACATGCTTATACTTTATTGTTTTAGTCAGAATGGTCTTTTGCTGTACTCTGTTGTTGTTTTGTTTGTTTGGTTTGTTTTTTAGTACTTGTGGAATTATGGCTTGTTATTCATCCAGTAGAATTTCCTTAAAATTTCCCTACTTTAACTCTTCCCAACATCTAATTTTTGTTTCCAGTCAGTTATGCCAACAAGTAATTTAAGCTTGGCAAATCTGTCCCTTGCAAACTTTCCAATAGTCACATTTCTGGCTTATGCTATGTATTGCTTGGACAGTGGAAATGCAGCCAGACCAAAACTCACAGAGGAATTTTCAACTGCTAATTTGTGATCAATAATTACCTGTTTCTTGTCTTAAAAGTTAATCTAATTTTGAATTACTCCATAGCAAACACACTAAATTAGTGTGTTTATACTTTAAATCAACAAGATGAAACCAAACCAACCAACCAAAAAAACAGCCCCAAATAATATTAGAAGAAGAATTTAGAGCTTCTTTCATTATCACTGTTTTTAATGATCAATCAGACATATTTCATATTAGATTTCTCCAATGCCAAAGTTTCCTGGGATGTCAGTTTTCTTTTCTGATAGCTGATGACTAAGGAAAAAATTATCCTGGAAGTTTCCTGGGATGTCAGTTTTCTTTTCTGATAGCTGATGACTAAGGAAAAAATTACCCTGGTCTCTTCAGAGGGTTGAAATCCTCTGAACTCCACAAAGTGAACTCTTTCTAGTTTTGTGAGTGAGAACTTTATATGTCCTGGAGTTGCTGTACTTCTGCCTGTGACATTAAAGGGTAATGGTTTTCCTGATGCAGAACAGTGTCCCCATCATTACTTATCACAGTCTCATCCTGTGGAACAATTGGGCGTGGGTGGAATTTTTAGCATTTGATCACAGAATCACAGAATTTCTAGGTTGGAAGAGACCTCAAGATCATCGAGTCCAACCTCTGACCTAACACTAACAGTCCCCACTAAACCATAGCCCTAAGCTCTACATCTAAACGTCTTTTAAAGACCTCCAGGGATGGTGACTCCACCACTTCCCTGGGCAGCCCGTTCCAATGTCTAACAACCCTTTTGGTAAAGAAGTTCTTGCTAACATCCAACCTAAAACTCCCCTGCCACAACTTAAGCCCATTCCCCCTCGTCCTGTCACCAGGCACGTGGGAGAACAGACCAACCCCCACCTCGCTACAGCCTCCCTTGAGGTACCTGTAGAGAGCGATAAGGTCACCCCTGAGCCTCCTTTTCTCCAGGCTGAACAAGCCCAGCTCCCTCAGCCGCTCCTCATAGGACTTGTTCTCCAGACCCCTCACCAGCTTCGTAGCCCTTCTCTGGACTCGCTCAAGCACCTCAATGTCCTTCTTGTAGCAAGGGGCCCGAAACTGAATACAGTACTCGAGACGTGGCCTCACCAGAGCCGAGTACAGGGGGACAATCACTTCCCTAACCCTGCTGGCCACACTGCTTCTTATACAAGCCAGGATGCCGTTGGCCTTCTTGGCCACCTGAGCACACTGCTGGCTCATATTCAGCTGACTATCAACCAATACTCCCAGGTCCTTTTCTGCCTGGCAGCTTTCCAACCACTCATCTCCCAGTCTGTAGCTCTGATCATACAGCCCTTTCTGCTGGTAATGCAAAGTGAGTATCCATATCCACATTCTAATTTTAGGTGTGACTTTAATGAAACCTCTGTTCTGGTGATCAAGACAATACAAGGCAGGGTGGCTTTATCCTTATGGAAGGTCCTCTGTTCACAGGAGTCAGGAAGTTGCCACCTGTCATTCTAGAACATCCTCTCTGCTCTTTTCAAAATGAAGGTATCTGTAGGGGGAACTTTCAGGGTGTTTTGGACAGTGGTAGATGTCTTGTGTTTTTCTGAATTTCACATGGTTTTAACTGAGCTGCATTGCTACCTGTAGGCCTTTTTCCTTTGGTAAGCTTTTGCAAACTTTTCTCTTAAAATGGCTCATTTTGTTTGGGGAGAGTTAATTCCAGCTGTGAAGATAGATTTTAGGTTCCCTTATTTGTAGGTTCCCTTATTTGTAGTTAAAGCACATTTCCAAACTGTTTTGTTTCTATTTCATTCCTTGTGAAGCTTCATTCCTTGTGAAGATTTCTGCCTCCCTCTATGGGATCTCCTGTGAAATGGGATACATCTGAACATAGCGAAAACCTCCCATATCCCCATGTGCTTTGTTACCTATCACTCTGTCAGAGCTGTATTGCACATCCTGTAGCTCAGACTGTCTCCTCCTTCAAGCAAGAAGTGAAATCTGAGACTTCAGGTGCAGGTCATAGGACCAAAGGATGAAAGAGACCTTGGGAGGGCTGAAAGAGACCTTGGGAGGTCCCTTGTCCAGCCTCCTGCTATGTGTTTGATTATACTTCATGTGGTCCTAGCTTCATTCTCAACCTAGTGCTTAACCTGAAACTCAGGCTGCCTCCATCAGGCTTGGACAGCTGGCAACATTGCTTGTACAAACTCCTACAGAAGCTTTGCTAGGAGCTGTCGTATTCAATATAAGGACCAATACTGAATTTCTGTTGTAAAACTTGACACTGTGAATATAATCTCTCATGCATTTTAAAGATTCCTACTCAGCTTTTTTAGACTGATGCTGTTAAATCTTACAGACTACTCCTAGCTATCTAAACCTTAGATTTCTTAATCCTTAGAGAGCATGATTTTTTGTACCTTTCAGTTTAATATTTTTTACCTTTTTTTAAAAAAGCTGCATGTCCATCCTGCTCAACATTTCAGAAGTTTGGTATTTATGAAACACTAATCAGTGTGTTCACTGCTATATGAACTGAAGAAATAAGGCATGTTCTTCACTATTATAGATTTACAGTCCACAGTCAAATATTTATTTGTTTGGCATTTCCTTCACAAGCCAGTTCCTGTTGCACATAAAAATGTGATAGTAAACAATAGTTAAGCACGTGGTCATAAGTTGTGCCTAATCTAACAATGAAAAAAAAATGCATTTTTTGCCTTTGCTTATTTCTGTTGAAATTGCTATATACATTGTCCAGCCTATGAGTCTAGATTTCATATCTATCACATGTAAAAATATGTTAAATTTAATCTTCCAGGAAATGATGTTCCAGGCTTGAGCTTTTTCTATACTTTTTATTTTTATTTTTTTTTGTCCCTCAGTCTTTTTTGCCTTTTTAAGAACTGGTCAGTAAAAGTATGAAGTGGCAAAGTGAAATGTAATGCATCAAACATAAAGTCTTAAGTGTCATTGTACTTAGTGTTTTAAGCCGAGTGTTCTGGATCTTTACCTCTTTAGCTTTAATGCTTCCAATAAAGTTTTCTCTTCAGAGGTTTGTGTGGATCTTGGTTTGGAACTCTGTTTTTGTTGGAATGCCTCTATGTTGAATCCCTGCAGCTTTCAGTACTTGGAAAAATTATAACATACAATAAAACACAAAGTAAACACACCACCAAAGGGGAAAAGCTTTTTAAATCTCTATTTATTCACCTGCATGGTAGAGATGAATCTTTTTCACAGCATCTAGCTGAAATATTCTAGATATTAAAAGGTTTGACAAAATTATTTTTTTAAAATGCCTGGGACTATATTCCAATAGGATTTGTGTCCCAGATGTTGATCTGCAGCAGCAACATGCTGGATGAAGTTTACTGATGAGTGAGTGTGCTGTCAGATAGTGGCACTCATATGTAGATGGGGAAAATGCATTCCTCTACAATTTTGTAATTAGGAAATAGGCTGTGACAGCCTGTGCATTTTCAGATGATTACAGCATGGGAACTTGAAATGGAAAGGTCTGGAACTGGTGACCAAATGATTTTTAATCACCTGAGAGGTGGAAATACAGTGCTTTGTGGTCTCACTGCTGAGACCACCCTACCAGCAAGCATGGTGTTATAAAGAAAGTAAAAGAGTGTTTATTTGTTTATCTTTGTAGTGTCTGCATTAACATATTAAATAAAGAGTGTGTCCAAGGTATAGTAAGTCTCTGAAATCAGTATAACTATCAGTATATCTATCCATTAGAACTACCAGCATTTGAGCATCTGTTCATGCTTCCAGATGAGATTTCTAATGGAAGGCATCATAACTTCCACTCAAAATGAACTGGGGAACATGAGCAGTCATTCCCAACACCCTCTTCCTGCATACAAGTCCTAGAAGGAACTCCTGGGCCTCATCCATAGGTGAGATAGAACAGATATAAGTTAAAAAGATAAGCGTGAAAGTGGATGCTTTAGCTGAGGAATGTGAATTTTATAAGTCTGTTCGGGAGGAGCAGCTTTCAAGGGAGACCTTATTGCTCTCAGGGGAGACTTAATTGCTCTCTACAACTACCTGAAAGGAAGCTGTGGGAAGCTGGATGTCAGCCTCTTCTCACAGATAACTAGTGATAGGACTAGAGGGAATGACCTCAAGTTGCAGCAGGGGAGGTCTAGGTGGGAAATGAGGAGACATTTCTTCTCAGAAAGAACAGTCAGGCATTGGAACGGGTTGCGCAGGGAGGTGGTGGAGTCACCGTCCCTGAGGGTGTTCAAGGAAAGGTTGGATGTGGTGCTTAGGGACATGGTTTAGTGGGTGATATTGGTGGTAGGGGGATGGTTGGACCAGATGGTCTTGAAGGTCTTTTCCAACCTTTATGATTCTATGATTCTAATTAATCTATGCAGTCATCTGCATGTCTGAATTGCTGGGCTTTGAGGATCAACAGTGAATCTCAGATGTGATATTTTTTGTCTTTTCAAGTACTGGCTTTGGAGGATTTCTGTGTTCTAGTCTGTAGACCTGTAGAAAGCTAAAAGTGTAATTAATGCAAAATATAAATAAGATAAATTGGAAGGCAAGTTATCCTCCAAAAATACTGAATGTTAAAAATCCTGTTGGGCTTTATGTTTAGGATTTCTGAGGCTAATATACATGAAGCTTCCAGCATTTAATCAAATTATCCAGGGTTTATAAAGTATCCCAAATCATAAAACTACCTGATGGAAGTTTATTTAAAGCTTATGTTATGGGTGCTTTTACAGAGACTGAAGATGCCAGATAAGATAGGAAATTCTGAGACTGGAGTAAAGGAAAACTGCTCACAGCTGTGCAAACAGTACAGAGATGGGCATCTATTGGCCATGTTTTGTTATTGCTGTTCAGGGTTCCTTTAAAAAAAAAAGAAAAAAAGAAGAAAACCCAACATAATTCTAACAGCTCATAAGCAGATGAAACAGAGGTCTTTTTAGAGAGGTTCTTGTGTGATAGTAACTGAAGTTGCCACTCAGTGTGATAATACTGAAGCTGCCACTTTACAAATCAACAACTTGAATGAATTAAATTAAATAGCTGGTCTGTTGGTTGATATAACGCAATTTCTTACTATAATTGAAGTGTATTGGCCTATAAATTAAAACTCAGAAATAGATTGGCAACATATACATGAAAGTGAATCATGTATGACTTTTGAACGCAAACATAGGTATTTTGGGTGGCAAGGCTTCAAAATAAATGACCTGTAAAAGTGGCATTTGTGAACTTGTGAACCAGTTGGTTGGTGAGGCTTTTTTTTTTTTTTTTTTTTTTTTTTTCCCTGTCCTAGGCTCTCTGTGTCACTGCCCTTGCCCTTGTACATGAACACAGGGAGGATTTTTTTTGTTCATTTGTTTTTCTTTTTAGTATATTTCATTTCATTTTACTTTGTTTTGTTTCCGTGTGCACTCTGGCTGAGATGTTTGAGCCTTTTTTTTATCCCTAGTGTTTCAAGTATTAGTGTTGTATTACTCTGTCAGTGACAACAGGATGACCTAGGATAAAACTGGTGAACCTGTGAATAGCAAACAGCAATAAAAGCTAATGTTTCCAAGGGCTTTTGAACAGGGAATGGGAAACTTTCCTCTCTGTATCTATTTTGATACTAAATATTTAGGATGTCAGGTGATAGTGACGTTTGTGACCTGTAACAGATGTTCCATAGTTCTGTGGGTTGGTTTTTTTATTTTATTTTTTTCCATCCTGTAGCCGGTAATGACTTCCTGTGCATAAAATGTAAATTTTGACAGCTCTGGATTTCTAGACTGGAAGGACAAGTGTAGTCACTGGGAAATGCTGGGGAGATGGAATAACTCTGAGCAACCAGGCTTAGGAAACAATGCTATTCCATTTTCAGGGAGAAAGGAACTGTCCCCTTAGGAACTATATAGAAAGAAATTGTGGAGGAGGATTCATATCAGAAATAGAATCATGAAGCACCTTTCAATAGAGTTGAAGGCACTACAGATGAAAGTGAGGATTGATAGGCCATAAATAGCAGAAGAGGAATAGGGGAGTTAAATGTTTCCACCTGATTGCAGATATCCAGAAAGAAAATTGCAAGAGATGTCTATAAAAGATCTAGATGGTTGAATGATGTAAAATGGCTAACACATTTCTGTGATTGGTTAAGCTAAGAAAGAGCATCAGTAATGTTCTCAAACTATCTGAGCGACCCAGGCATCCTGAAACAAACATACAATATGTCGTCATTTTATTAAGTAGGCTTCTGAATTTGGTAGCAAGCAGCCAGTGTTGATAGTGTCTATGGTTTCTAAGTATCGCAGAATATCTCAATGTGTAGGTTATTTCTTGAGACTTACCTGGGTGCTTGACAGGAATGGTATCTTATGGGTCTTTACAATGATTTCCCCATAGTGGTGGGGAAAACAATACAGAAATCTCTGGAAGTATTTGGCTGGATAACCATGTAACAAAAGTGAAATATTTTGATCTGAAAGTGGAATAAAAATGCACTATCTTTGAAATATAGGTAGTATAAAGACAAAGCTTCTGAGGCAAGAATAATCAGAGAACATTGTATCACTAACAAAGGAATGAAAATAGATTAAAAATGTTAGTGCCTTAAATGTAAAATTATGATATTGAAATTTAATTAAAACCTCTAGAGGAAGTGAAGAAATTGTTTCATAATGCCATACAGATAAAATTGCCCACTTATGAGCAATTGCAATATATGCTTGCAGCCCAGAAAGCCAATTGTATCCTGGGCCATATAAAAATAAGAATGAGCAACAGGTCCAGGGAAATGATTGCCCCCCCATTTTTATTCCACCCTTGAGAGACCTCAGTTGGAGTACTGCATTCAGCTTTTCAGCCTCAGCACAGGAGCGGGTCCAGAGGAGGGCCATGAAGACATATCAGAGGGCTGGAACACCTCTCCTGCTAAGACAGTCCGAGAAAACTGGGGTTGTTCAGCCTGGAGAAGAGAAGGCTGCAAGGAGACCTTATAGTGGCCTGCCAGTATCCAAAAGGGACTTCAGGAAAGCCGGGGAGGGACTCTTAGTCAGGGGGCGTAGTGATAGAACATGGGGGAATGGTCTAAATTAAAGATTTAGATTAGATGTAAAGAAGAAATTCTTTACTATGAGGCACTGGCACAGGTTGTCCAGAGAAGCTGTGGGTACCCCATCCCTGGAAGTGTTCAAAGCCAGGTTGGATGGGGGTTTGAGCAACCTGGTCTAGTGGGAGGTGTCCCTGCCCATGGCATCTTTAAGGTACCTTCCAGCCAAACCTTTCTAAGATACTGTGACCATTAATTTAATGAGATTTGCACCATATTTATTGAAGTGAAACGCTGACCTACAGTTTGTCTTCAGAGGAAGAGTGGCATCCTGGGAAACACTCTAGGCTGTGGACAACTTGGAAGAGAATAATCCCAGGTGTTTAAGGATTGGTGACCTGAAAATGATTAACACCGGGTGATCTGCTGTGTAACTGCAAAACGCACTGGGGAACAAAATGGCTGCTTCCTGTGTAGAGCAATGTGGTACTTGGGAGGCAGTATTTTTGTGGTCAAAAGAAGTTACATAATATGTGAATGTTTCAAGCAAGTAATATCTAGGAATAGTAGAGAAGCTGTATCACTTCTTTATTTGGCACTGGTACCATCACTTTTTCCCTGCTGAGTTCTTTTTTGGTGTCCATAAGTCTGTTGATAAAATGGTAAGGGATTGATCAAAGGACTGGATACTTTGACTTGTGGTGAGACATTCTGGAATCTTGCTCTGTTTATCTTACCCATGAGAAGGCTAAGAGTTGACCTGATCAGAGTGTCTGCATTGGGGAAAAAACATTGAAAAACTGTTAACAATCTGGCAGACAAAGATATAAAAAGGTCCAGTGGTTGTTATTTGAAGTTCAAAATTCCATTGTAGGTTTTCAACAGTGAGAGTGATTAGCCCCTATGATATCTTAACAAAGGTTGTGGTGGTTTCCTTGCCACTGAAAATTTTAAAATCAAGTCTGAGTGGTTTCTTAAATGATATGTTTTAGTAAAGCACAAGTTCTGTGGCTGCTTTGTACAGGGCAGTGGACTAATTGATCACAAAAATCCCCTTTGACCTTGAATATCATAATTCTCTTAAATTAAGACAATGACTGGAGTCAGACTAGTCTTTTTTTTTTTTTTTTAATTTAAATAACCTATTAAATAATCTATTAAATAACCTATTATTTGCAGTCTTATATGGTCAGTATGTTGATATTGTATATAATAATATTGATGCATCTATATGGCTGTAATTGTTGTTCCATTCTGAAGTCATATGCCAAGCATGAGTGTATTCTAGTTTATTTTCTTGCACTGGAGATATATTTATGGTATGATATATGCTATCTTTATAGCATTAATTGAAATCAGAATTACAAAATCTACTCTTTCTACTCTAAATGCATCTTGTAATGGTGTTTTAGTTGCTTTGCTCCTCCAAGTTCCATGTGTGCACTTCATGTTTGCAATGATAAGTGTCTCAGAGGCATTTCTGCTAGATTTGAGCTAAGCTCCAATTATCAATGTTCATGTAATTGCAATCCCAGTCAGGGCAAGAGTGTCATTAAGCTGGATGTTGTACCAGTAAGCCCAGTTTCTGGCTTTGGAGAATTCAAAAGGCCAAAACCAAACAGGTGACCCAATGAACAGGCAGTGAGTGATTTTAGGATCACAATGACCCTTTAAAGAAATGATGTTAAGGTAATGATGTTCTCCAGTGCTTGTTTACTCTGCCAGGTCCTCCTCTTTCTTTGGTTGGTTTTGTATCCATTTGTCCATTTCAACTTGGTTTTTACAGATGTGTGAAAATACCGTGTTCTTGGGGTGAAGTGGAACACTAGGTTTTGAAGAGATCTGTGACAACTAGCAAGTGGGTATACAAGAAAGGCACAAATTAGTAGCAGTTATTGTGGTGTGGGCTGCAAGACATTAAAATCCATAGGAAATCAAATGCTGTTAGTTCTCTTGCTCACAGATAAACTTGTATTATTGTGGGGAACAGATTAAGACTCATTTTGTACTGTTGGTTCTCTCGTGATTTCAAATTGTCATAACAATTCACTTTAAACCATATTGCTGAAGTGGTTTTAATACATTTGATCCAGACAAGAGTTAAATTAGCTGACATTTGATTTTACTTGATATGGATCCAAACCATAAAACTTTGAACACCCTTAGAGTTCAGAAGTGTTTCATTCAGTGTTTGGGTATTAGTCTGTGTTCTTAGGTAACCTTTTCTAATGGCATATTTAATCCCAGATTTAAAATAAAAAAGCAACACAGGGAATCAAGTCTGTAAACACTTTTCATTTAAATACAGAGATGCCCTAGAATGTAGCTGTACAAGCAGCAAGCAGAATGAATAGAAAACACACTATCTACATAAAGGTGTGTGTTTGTTTATGTGCAGTGTTCGCACCCCAATACATACCTGTGTGGCTGTACAAAACGTTGCTTCTGCTGCAAGGAGCTCACAAAGTTAAGAGACAGCCAGAGCAATCATGTGCTTTGAGACCCAGAGGATGGTGCTAAGATAGAGCATGTGTGCATTTTTGGTTTTATGATGTGACGACAGCAGAGTTCTGACACTGGTTAACATTTGTGGGCCTTGTGGAAGGAGTGAGTTTTCATGAGGGATTTGGATGGAGAAAATCTGCCTGCCTGGCACATAGAGTCAAGGAGGGTGTTCCAGGCAGAGCTGAAATCGAGATGTGAGAACTGAGAGTGTAGTATGATGTTTTACATTGCATATGATGCAATTGATAACTTGGAATGTGATTGACCATGTTTTGTAAGCTTGTTATTTTTTTCTTGCGGTCTCATAGAGAAGGGGAAAAAAAGTTATGAAAAAATTCAAAAGGAAGTGTATAGATGTTCCTGCTGAACACAGGCATTCACTTCCTCATTCAAGGAGCAATTATATGAGAACTGAAAAAGCTATGTACAATAAGAATATATTGTATTTGTTGTGTTAAAGCAAGATGTAAAGGGAAAACTTTCTGAGGGGTTGAGGGGTTTGTAGAATTTCGTTATACCCTGTGAGCATACTTAAGTTGATATCTTCAAGATGGAATGCTTATGTGATGCTGAAAACATTGCTGGAGTATTTGATTTGTTAAAGCATGTGTTCAGTATCCAAGTAATATAGCAGTAGAGCATGTCATGCTTTTTTCTGCTATGGGACAAGTTGAACTGACAAAAAGTTTGCAGAAGTCAGTATGCTTGCCATGAAGCTCTGCAAGAGTATAAGCAGCAACAAAGTAGAAGAAAGCTGTTCCTGTGAAATACACTTTACAATAACTTAATGTATGCAAAATGCTTTGAAATTGTTCAGTTTGTTGCTTAAACAGAACATTCAGAAGCTTTCAGATTCTGTCATAAAATCTACTCTTTTTAATAGTATACAAATCACTTTCTCTCCCTGTATTTTCTCCCCTTATCATTGCATAACTCTTCACTGATTTTTTAAATTATTATTTTTTTATTATTTTTTGCCTAGTGTGGTAAAGAAAAGAGAAAATTATCTGATGCATTTTTAGTTTTTTTTTGTATTATTATTATAATTTAGAAACAAGGAGAGCAAGAGAAAAAGTCATCACTGTGTAACCATCTTGATCTGCCTGTTATCCAAAATTAATGTGTCTAATAATCAGACATTTAAGTAGTAATACATGTACCTCATCTCCCACATAAGGATTTCAGAGCACTTCACAAGTTTTAATACTGAACCTCATCACATTTGTATCAGAGCAAAAACTACAGGCAGAGAAATTACAAATTTGTTAAGGTAAAGGGCAGTTTAGATGTGACAGTTTGGAGAACCTATACATGAGTTAAAATTTGGGGATAATTATATACAACTTACAAAATAACTGTTACTGAACCCTATCATATATCCTGTGTTGTTGACCTGAAGTTGTGAAAGATTTACCCTTCATCTCCTAAACAAATGGTAACACAAAGTAATGGAGGATCACTTTTATGCTATTAGTTCCATTTCATGTGAGAATACCTCTGTTCATACCTGAACAGAGCTATCTCTGAAGCCGAAGTAAGTCAGCATAATTAAATTTGTCTGCAGAACAAAGGGTGAATACCAAAAGCATCTTACCAGAAACAGGAAAAAAAAAAAAAAAAAAAGGAGAATAACATGGACAGTCATAGATAAAGGAAAGGTGGACAGTAGAGTCAAACAGAGACACATGTCTTATAGCCAAGAAATCTGAATTTTGTCAAGGGTCAGTGAGGGAAGGGGATAAGACCAACATGGACACTACAAATGTATCTGCTCCAGACTGTAATCCCTGCTCCCCAAAGCCACACTCCTGAGAATAGTATCCTTTAGCCATGTCCATGCTGTTTAGCACTTGGCCTTGTGTTTCTTCTTGGCCCTGGATATGGTTGCGCTAAGTCATAGTCATATATATGCTTCTCTGTTCAGCTTCTGAAATAATGCAAGGATCATACTTTGTGCTTGGATATTATTTTATTATTATTATTATTATGACAGCTGTTGCATATTGGGTGGTGCCCCTTTCATAGGGGGCACCCCTAATGAAGGTTGTACCCTTGGTGTATGGGGGAGACTCCTGCCCAAGACTGCTAGAAAAGCGTATGAGGACTGTGTGGCAGAGCTCTGCAGACATCATGCTGCCTACTTGGTGTATTTCCCCAAGAAATACACTCCCCAGAAGTATGTATGGCTTATGTTGTGGAAGGAGTCAGCTTACTCCAAAAGAGAGCATAGGGCTAGAGTGACAGTTGCACAAGGCAGATGGGCAAGGCTGAAACCTGGAGTGAAGTCAGGGAGCTGGCTTCTTTGATGACAATATTGTGCAGCTGCTCAAGAGGGACAGAGATGAAAAACATATCCTTGATTTGCAGTAGAAACAACATACTGGATATGAGATCCTGAATTCTAGTGTTTCCAACTCCAAAAACTTCTCTGAGTAGTGAATAAATGGAAGCATCTAGCAGCTTTACTTTTGCTTTGTTGTTTTCAATTCCTTTGTTAAAGCACAGGCTTCTGTGAGGAACCTTGAGCAAGTTGAGGTACAGATTTGCTCAGAGTCAGATGCAAGGAGACTAAAAGGAGACCCAGAGGTCTACGGGATTGCCCACCACGTGTTAAGCAACAATTGCTTTGGAGTACATGGTAACATATTATTTGATGTGGTTACAGAAAGGCAATCCCTACTGACAGTGAGATGAGGGATGCCTTCAGGCCTAGCTCATCTGTTTGTTTTCCTTCTTGTATGTCTTTGAAGAATTAGAGTATTTGTGAGATGAACCATGGGAAAAGTTAAATCAGAGGGTTTGCAGACAACAGGATGTGTGCAATGGTGCAGGGATTTATGGCAATTGGTCTTGTAGGATGTGTCACTGCTAAGGGCTCATCTTAAAGATAGTTGAAGAGTGGCAGTATGTATACCATGGAGGATGGTATGCTATTGGATGGATGCTATTCCCATCAAGAGAATCAGCACATGAGCCTGGTGCCAGAGGACTCCAACACTCAGAAATTGTCTCACTGGCTGAGCCATTTCATGCCAGATTTCTTGGTTCCTTGTCCTGCCTGCCACCCACCAGGAGTGTTTTGTACAAGATAGAAGCTGACTGCTGTTGTACTGAACTTGGAGAGGCATGAAGTAGCTTGGGGGGCACGGAGCAGCAAGGGAGTGAGAATGTGGTGTGCAGATGTGCGAAGGTGAGAGTAAAGCTTATCAGCTACTGGTTCCAGAGGGTGGTGGGCTTTTTCTTTTCCTCTTTTCCCAGCTCTGCTGGTGAAGTCAGTGACTGAACAACCATTTTTATACATCTATATAAAATAAAATTACTGGAGTACTGTGTTAGGGTGTGGATACTTTAAAATACTTTAAAATATAGCAGTTAAATACAGTCCTTCTGCTTTTGGCCAGCTGCTGTCAGAGTGGCCTCTATTAAGAAGATGTTGACGCCTCAAAGATGCTTTCCTTCGGTTGCATAATCTCTCTCTGTCTTTCTCTCTCTTTTTCTCTCTCTCTCCTTTCACAGTAAACCAGGTTCAAACTGGCAAATTTCTTTGAGGTCCTGTGGCCAATTTAATATTTAAAAAGTCCTATTAAGTTATTCTGGTTTCAGGAACATCTTGAGCCATCGTCCCTCTGCTAACCTGCTGTGCTGACTCAGCGCCTGAGAAGGAGTTGAGTGCACATGGAGGCAGGGGCGTGTTCTGTGACTCTGGAGAAAGGCAGGGTACTAAAGATGCTGCTAGGGTTTGTGTTGCAGTATCACTCAAGTCATAAAAACAAACAAGCAAACAATTTAGATGAAGACATAGTAGCTGTTGACGTAAAATGATAATTGTATCTAAATGCCTTTCTTCCATAATGTCTGTGCTTTTTTTTTTTTTTTTTTTTTTTGACTTGTTTTGTCTAGAAACTTGTAGATAGCTGCACTAATACCCCCGAAAGATATGGGATGTGCATTGCTAGTGTTCTGCAGATTGTTTGCTGCTTAAGTTTGCAACTTAATGTTGCTCTCTGTTCAGGAGTAAGAAATTGCAATGGTGTAGGTGCTGTATTTCAATGGAAATATCATTCCAGGTGAATAGAACAGGGTGCTGATATTCTCTTTTTTTTTTTTTTTTTTTTTTTTTTTCTTCTTTTTATGATAGTTTGTGCTTATATGCTCAGCGTCAAACTAGAATTCAGCATATGGATTTTATTTATGTTGTAATTGTGAATTTTGTATAGCTGGGTCTCCACTTGCTTCTAGTTTTATTTAAATTGTGTTCATTAAATTGCTCTACAGACGAGTGTAAAATACAGAGATTATGTTGCTTGTTTGTTTGTTTTTTATTCACTTGCCAGGGCAGATATTTGGCAATGAGTGTACTTCTAAAACCCTTCTTTTAAAACTATTTGTAATCATGCAGTAGATAACTAACACTTTACAGGAAAGAGGACCTCCAGCCAAAATAATTTCCAGATGATCTTAAAGTGTAATTTATTTTCTTATTTTGCAGCTAGCTATGGACCAAATCCAATTTGCAAAGGCTGTTTATCTTGTTCAAAGGATAATGGGTGCATCAGATGCCAACATAAGTTATTCTTCTTCCTACGAAGAGAAGGAATGAGACAATACGGTGAATGCTTGCATTCCTGCCCATCGGGGTATTATGGGCTCCGAACGCCTGATATGAACAGATGTTCAAGTGAGTTTTTTAAATTATTATTATTTGTTTTGAAAGTTTACATTTACTTTTTATAGGAAGGCCATAATTCACACTCGTTTTTTAAATGATATATTGTGGAACGTAATGATGTTTTTACAGATGTCTCAAGATCATCATAAAACTTCTTTCTAAAGAATGTCCTGGCTCATGCCAAGATCTGCAACATTCAGTAAATTAAATTGTTTATGTATTAACCTAGTTTTTGTTGTTGTTGTTTTTATTTTTGTTAAAGAGAAATTTATTAAAGAATGATGATTTAAGCAGATATTCTTGGTTTTAACAACAAAAAATCCCGCTATAAAAAAGAGTAAGCATTAATTTAATAATGGCTCATGTAGAAACTAGCCTAGTTTATGCACCGAGATATGGGTGGGCTTCTCTTCATGCTATTTGTTCCCACACAAATTTCAGATGACCAGACACCTCACACCAGACATGTTTTAATATGTAAGTGTTGCTATTTTAATAAAACAGATGTACAATTAAAAACAAACAAACAATCTTTCACTTTTAGTACTGCATTTTATTTGAAAATTTACAACCTGCTAATGTGCAACAAGATTCCTTGTTTGCATGTTTGTGCCTAGCAGAACAACTGTTAAAACCAATGAGTGCTCTGGTATATCTACACATTATTTCACCACTATCTGGCATTTGTGCCTATTTGTATCGATTTTTCCATATGCTCATATGTGGACAATTACCCATATGGTTTATTAATCATTGCTACTACCTCTAATTCATTTTTTTTTTTTCATGTGTAATAGTCAAACCAGAATTAGGTCACCAAACCTAAGAACCTGAAGTGAAAAACAGCTTTTCTCTGCTTCCTGAAATAATCAAATGTTCGTTAAACGTATGGCACTCTCCCCCTCAGTCCTGCGGCATGTCACTGGGATGCACTGTGTTGTGAGAAAGTGGGTGCTGTCTTTCAGATCACACATAATCTTGACAGCCGTATGAGGTCATTCTGTGGCACTTTTGGCTAGAATAAGAGCATTAACTGCAGTGCTTTGGCCACGTTCCAGCCCATGTAATGACATCCTGCCTGTTTCTCCAAGTTCCCTGCGCGGGCTTGGTGGATATGGTATTCTTCGCTTTGTGTTAGGTAATATTGCTGAGTGCTGCCTAATCTGTACCAGGTGGCTAGTTTTTGATGAAAAATTAAATGAGACCAGTATATAGTTTATATATCCCTTCTGTAAAGCAATTTAGGATTTTGGCCTTCATTTTCAAAACACAGTTGTGAATTTAGAAACTTGTCCACCTTCATCCTTTCAAAACTGGGCTGTAAAAACTTCCCTATGTAAAATTGTCTTTGAATATTTTACAGTTTTGGGAAATAGATTAATTTAGTTATGTTAGCCTATACTGTGTTTGTGAGATAGGAAAAATTATGGTCTTTACTGGTAGCTGTTCCTTGTTTCTTTAAAGAAAAAAAAATATTTGCTGAAGGTGGATTGTGAATTCAATACAACTTTTTTACATTTTTACCACTTACAGAAAGTGGTCTTTTTTCCCCGAATTACAGGATTTGTTTTGAAAAACACAAATGTGAGGTTGTGTCCAATCCATACTGGCATGTGTTGAGTGCTGTGTATTTACTCACCCTCATGCCTTTGACAGTCTCCCCCTCTGTGAATAACTATGCAGTTGCATTTACAGACCAGTTTTGGTTCCCCTCCAATGATTTTTGACCTGTATATTTTTGTTTGAGTGTAATCGCCAGCTGGTGTATTTATAAATCATACCTACATTTTTGCTCTTCGTTTGGTGATCTTGCATGGTGCACACATTTCATTGTGGAAATACAGACATTCTGTGGATTCAAACTGACTTAAAATAAACATTCTTAAAACGTAGAATAGGTTTCTTCCTCCTGAATGCTAGATACATTTAGGTACAACTACTTACAGATTATTGCTCAGATAGTATTATCTCAGCTAAAAATAATAAAAATTCTGGCAATGTTAAAATCCGTCTGGGAGTTACAGGGCTTGAATTACATAAGCTGAAATGATTTCTGCCCTATTAATGTCTTTACAGGCACAAAAGCTGTTTAACATTTTATTACTGGAACACTTGCCTATTTTTGTTAGAGAAGATATAGAACATTTTTTATGGAAAATGTTGACATGATTTTAAAAGCCAAGCATAGTTAGTGCCAAATGTAACACAATAAATACTACAGCCAAGTGCAACAGCTCCAAAAATTACGGAAATTTTGAATTTCAACGCTAATTTTCTTTTCTACATGTAAGCAGTATGTTTCTCTTGAATTTGCTAAATAGTTGTAGACTGTTTTTCTAGTAACAGTGAATCATGTAATTTTTAAACTACTTGTCCCTAGAAATCAATGTAGTGTTTCCTGCTGGAGTTTACTTTCATCTTGAACACTGAAGTATAAGAATGCAGTACATTTGGACACCAAATTGGAAAGTGTTGCGTCTTTTCTGTAAAAGAATGCTCAAGAGAAGAGCTACAGTTTGTTAATTTTCCAAGAAAAATTAATGTTTAGTAACTTTGAATTATACTCTTCCAACAAGAATAAAAAATATTCCAAAGAAGAAGAAAACACAAAGCTGAATTAAAGAATAGAATGAAATCTGTCACCTCACTGTTTGTTTAACGTTGGTCTGATTAATGCATTGAGCCTATCTTGAATGTTTCAACCTAGTCAGTATCCATTGTAATCTTTCTTGGGGAAGACACACTTACAACCTAGAAATTATACCTCCCTTCAGATTTGTTTGGCTACTCCATTTATTTATGTCCACCTTCTTTCTCATGGGAGCGTCAGACATTGCTAAATTTGTTATTACCTCTTCCATGTGCCTTAATAGAGATAAAGAGAAGCTTTTAAACAAATCAATTATGTATTAAACATTGATTAAACATCACTGACATGTGATAGCTTAACTATTCCTTGTGTAGTACTGCAGAGTATATGAAGCTCTGAGATGATTGTAGTCAGTACGATTCATACCAATCTGTCAAGGATTCAAAACAAGGACAGCACAATTTGCTTTAAATAAAATCATATTATTCTGACTTTTTAGTAACAATTTTCATGACTTTCTCTTATAAAGAAAAAACAGTATTTGAAATAATCTTCATCTGGAATTTTGAAAATCAAATCGTATGGCCAGATATTAAGTTTTAGCTATCACTATGTTCTAGACATTTTTTTTTTTTTTTTCCTCTGTTTCATCTCTTCTACTCTCTTTTCCTCCTTCAAATACTTCTTGGTAAGGATTTAGTCATATTCTTATTTTTTTATTATTTTTGGCTAATTTTTGTATTTTGACAGAAGACCTTCTTTCCATTCAGCTGCCAATAAAAAATCTTAATAGTGTTTTGAATTAAGATTTCTTAAATCTGTAGTGAATAGATTTAATAAGGCAATTGTATATTTGTAAAATATAAATTGAAAACACTATGGTTTGGCATTTGTTTAAAAGATTTCAACTAATAACAAATCAATAATAGAACATAATAGAAATGTATTTTTAAGTCTGTATTAAGTGAATAAAAAAATAAACTTATTATAGTATTTTATAAGTAACATCAATCTCTTTGAAATCATGGACCTGTGGTAAACTTTAGGAACCACTATTGTCAAGTGGCTGTGTAACATTCTCTAGAATTAATGTTCAGCCCCTGCTGAAATTGTAGCTTAAATTTTTTTAATTGTATAATAATAAATAATAATAAAACAAAACAAAAATCCCTCCTGCAGCTACTAAAGCCACTTTTCTTTGGGAGTTTATATAGCTTCCATGTAGTTTGAAGCTCTTTTTCTTATGAATTTCCCCCTCTTCTTACTGTTGCCTCAGTGATCTTCCTGAAAGCCAGTTGATGTTTTGGTCTCTTTTTTCTAGTGGTCATTCAACTCCATCCCCTATAGGAACTGCTCACAGCATAGCTTACTTCAGCTCTGGCCATGTGTCTCCTCCTCTTAGTAGTACTACCACTCTTTGTCCCTCATCTCTCTTTATCTTCTCTCTTGCAGGTGAATTATGAAATGTCTGGGTTTTTGAAATGTTTCTTAGTTCAGGGAATTCTGCAGGGGATTAGTGTAAAAGGTGGTGCTGGTCAATGGATGAGCTACTGGCACAGGTTGCCCGGAGAAGCTGTGGATGCCCTGGAAGTGTTCAAGGCCAGGTTGGATGGGACTTGGGGCAACGTGGTCTGGTGGGAGGTGTCCCTGCCCATGGCAGGGGGTTGGAACTAGATGGTCTTTAATGTCCCTTCCAACCCAAGTCATTGTATGCCTCTATAATTCAATGTCAGGATGGCATCATGAAGTTAAGACTGCAGCGCCAGTGCTGTTTACTGAGAAGCAGAAAAATGAGAGTGGGAGTTGCAATGTTGTATTCTTCAGCTTGATCTCCAAAGGCATTATATTTTCCCTATGATTCAGCTTATTCTGCATCATCTTAAAGCAGGTGGTAGATTTACAATGGAAGAATAGTACTTGTTTTGGTAATGTTAGTTTAGAAGAAAATTATTTCTGAAGTGCCATGGGGTGCTAAAGCTCACTGAAAAATAAGTAAAAAGGGGCATTGGCTCCTAAGCTCATAACTAATATTTTCCTACTCTGTTTCAGTAAGCAGCATCTAAAATGTTTTAAATTTCCGTGTTTGGATTCTTTTTTGCCCATGGCTCTTTTGAGGGAGATGCAATCCTCTTTCTTTTTCTACTCTGGAGAACCAAAAAATTTGGCCCTTCAGTTCTGTAGGTTTCCTGGTCATTGAGGTACTGGTCAGCTGTAGATCATGGAATTATATTTCTTTTTTTGAGCATGTTCTGTAGCTGTTCTAAAGCATGGAGGCACTTTAACATACTATGATCTGCCTTTGTGCTGCAGTGAAATGTCACTCACTCAAGTCCTTACTCTTCTCTCAGGTTAAATTAAGAGATTGCACAGTATCAATGTCCATTGATACTGAACTTTCCATTGGAGAAGGTACGTATCTTGTATGAAAAATAATATAAAATAATAACAATAATAAAAAAAAAACACTAAATTTCAGAGCTCTGTTGAAGGGGCACATTTTTGTATAATTTTGTTTTGGCTTAACACTGAAGATACTTCAGCAGAGCACTCCAGTCTAATTTCAGGTCAGTGTAGCTTCACCAAACAAAGCAGTGACTTTTTTTCCACCCTTTCCCCTGAGGGGTGAAGTCATGGTGCTGTGATTTTACAACCACTCCTGTGACAGTTTGTGACTGAACATAGACTTTGTAGAAAGTTAGCATTTCTGACTGTTCTTTAGTTCTCAATTTTTACTTTGTAAATACATGTTTATCATGAAAGATTGTCTCTCTTCAGGGGGGTTAATATTGTTTTTTCCCATTAAGGTAGTTATAGTGGGCTGTGATCTATCTGTTGGTGTAAAAAAAAGTTATTAGTTGAAAACTGCCCTTGCTGAAGCAATTAGGACCTTTGCCATGGATTTCAGTGAGGTCAGAATGTTGAGCTTTTATTATTTACATACAGCTCTGGTGGGAAGTATGGTGTAACATTTTAAAAAATGGCATCTGTTTAGAAATAGGCTGTGCTAATCAGACATACTGCCAGATTTCTCTGGGGGTCCTTGAGTGATTTTTGACTTTTAGCTAGGTGAGGATGGTACCAGAGGAAGATACCTCAGTTCCACACATGGGGATGACTTTCATAGTTTTATGTCCATTCGTGTGACTATGATTGAAAATAGACTCATAGAAAGTTAGCATTTATAACTTTTGGAGTACTGCTTTGCTTTATCTCTTTAGTTTAGTTTATTGAAACTGTACCGAAAAATATAAATAAATAGCGTTTTATACATTTGAAGTGGAAGAATGGAAGCAAGATTGTGACATTTCTTTTAGTGCTAAGACAGAAACAATAGAAAGACAATAGGTTGTGCTAGAAGAGATGCAGCAAGAGTATTATGACGAGTCTGAGAGGTCCTGGCAATGTAGTAGTAGTGGGTAGTAGGTCCCATGGGATATAAGGAGACAAAATGCCAAGCAGGAATAGAAGGTACTTGAGGTCTGATGGGAAGCAGACCCACTGCAAATTGAGTATCAGGGAAGGAAGTGTTAGGCATTCTAACATACAGGAATCTTGCTGCTAGGTGAATGGGAACAGCAACACCAAAGCACCTCTTACTTTTTCACTCTCAGGTTCTGAACATTAGGTGTCCTGAAAGTATGGTTGGCCTGCCAGAGGTGTGTGATTGCTATTAAAGTTTATTCTGCAAGCCTGAATTTATCAGTTCATTCTCTCCCCAACACTAGCCTTATCTTTCCTCCAAAGTCTCTAAAACTTCCACTTCTAGGCTTCTCCTGGCTAAAATCTACCAGACAATTATCCCCATCTATTCAGAAGCATGTATACATTTTTTTATTTTTTTTTTTTAGAGCAAAAATCAAAGCATTTTTGAAGAATACTGGAGGTTGTGTATCATCTGTTTCTTTCTTTTACTTGTCTAAAATCTTAATTCTCAAGGTGTTTTTTTTTTTTTAAAAAAAAAAAAAAAAGTTTATATTTTCATTTCCTCTTTTTTTGTTGTTGTTGTTGTAAAGTTCCAGGTAGTGTTTTATGTGGAATAAAAAAAAAATACACTAGCAACATCATTTAGCAACTGGAACAGTACAGAAAATTAAATCACTAAACTGGTGAAAAAGGCAATTAGGTTTACAGCTAGCAAGCTGAGTTCATAAAAATGCTTTTGATGTCTTCTCCAGATGAAAAAAGAATATCTCTTTTGTTCCAATTTATTATAATTGTCAGTAAACTGATAAGTTAATTTAAAGTGATTAAGAAAAATTATAAAGATTTTGCTTCTCTTTTCCAGAGTTAGACATAAGATGCTAAGATCAAAAAATTAGAACAGATGACAACTATGGCAATCAGAAGAAAGCAATTCAGTTTAAATATAAACACATTTCCTTGTTTTCTTATTATGTTATTTTGTGTAAAGGATAAAGCCATTTTATAAAATGTTATTTTTTTTTTAAACTATTGTATATGATGTCAAACAGCTCTTTACGTTTCATACCAGATTACACATTTATTATCCAATTTATTGTTTAAATGATAGAATACAAAAAAAAAAAAAAAAGAAAAAGAATTTGGAGTAGAGTTCTGTTAAGTCTTACATTTAATAACATATATGTAGATAATGCTAGTAAACAAAAACAAATACTAAGTTTAATACAGTTGTATTTAGTTGCATACCAATGTATTTTAATATTGATAATGAAGAATCAGTATTCTTTAAATGTTCAACTAAAAATAAGTATGCTTTCTTTCTCTGTCCATGTTGATATATTCAGCTTTAAAAGCAAAATAGTTTTAAGAATTAAATTATTTTGATTTACTTGGCTCAGACACAGTTAAAATTATTTATTAACAATGCATTGATTTAAAAAACAAGTAAGGTAAATTTGCCCCAAAGCATTTAAACAATATAATAAGATTAAGCTAGGCACCAAAAAATAATCTACTTAGAAAAAAAATCTTAGTTTTATAACCACTTCTGTGACTGTGACTGAAAGTAGACTCATAGAAAATTTACATTTCTAACTTCTGGAATACCACTGTTCTTTATCTCTTTAGTTTAGTTTATTGAATCTGTACCAAAAAAACTCATTCAAGGCTTAGAGCTACACGAGCATCCTTCATGAAACACTACAAGTAGTACCTGTAACCCCAAGAACCATGCTGGATCACTCTGGTGAATTAAATTTTTAGTGTCAGAAATCTTAAAGTATTCCTAATATATTTTTTAGTATTTTTTCCCCAAACTGCATTTGATGCAGATTAAATAATAGGCATTTGATATTTGAAGTAATTTATCTTTATAAGAAAAAAAAAAAAAAATAAATTGCTTAGCTAGAAATCTCAGCCCACCTTTAACCCAGGAGCCCTTATTAATGTGTCCAAAATAAAATTGTCATGGTAAAGGCTCTACTGCAACACAAATAAAATTGACACAGAAGGCAAAACAAAGGATATAAATAGGATGGGAGTTTGAAGTACAGCCAAAGAACTAATCGAAGACTGATCCTTTAGTTTAATGCTTGAGTATAGAGTATTGATTTGTGTGCTGTTAAATAGCAGTTGTTTTATGGAGGGTACCCCCCCAGTGTAAGGTTAGATAGGATTTCACCTGATTAGCGTGTTTATATATTATCAGCAGGCAATGTTTTCCATTTAATCTTTCTTTGACTCAAGAGAGATCAACTGAAATAGACTTTATACACATTACTCCTCAATATGATTTGAGAGCACTAGTTAAAACACTATTCCAAAAAAAACCCTACTTGCGTCATTTAGATATGAGAGAGGGTCACATGATGCTAATTTATTTTTTAATGTTCTGTTCTTCACCGCATCATTGGACTAAATGGTTTGGAAAAACCTTGATGTCTTTTCAAGCTGCTTTGTGTGTGTGGGCAAAAGGCTTTTTTTTTTTTTTTTTTTTTTTTCTGAATATTTAAACACACTGGATGTTTGATTCAGGCATTGCAATTGATAAAATATTTGCAGTACATGTTTAATGGAACAAACCAGTTTTGCAATTGACTGTTGCAGTACACCCAGTATTCCAGAGCAGCTTGCCTTATTTTACTTTGCAGATGCATTAATATAGGGAAGTGATTTTGCAGGATTATACTATGGGCATTGATCTCCTTTTCTGATGTGCTGGTAGGAATCCCTTTGAGAAATGCTGGGCACTGGATTTCCTTGCAACGTGTTGTCTGATTTTGTCTACACACAGCCTTTCACAGTGGAAAACCTCAAACTTATGTTTGAGTTCTTTCTAACCAAGGGTGTATCAGTGTTTGAAATATATATATTTTTTCTCTTTTCCATGCACTTTGCCTAATTTCTTGTCCAATGTCATAAGAAATCTGATCTGAAAAGTGTAATGTTTTCCTAGTTGCTACAATTAATAATTTTCCACAATCACCCAGATAAGTGTTTTGGTATGCCTTTTTTTGGCCTTTTTTTTTTTTTTTAGTGAAATTCAATGTTTCAAAAGGCAGTAATTATTTTTTATTGTTTATTATAGCTGTATATCTTTGTATATCTTTTAGTCATTTAATACATTTAATATGTATTTATATATATTTATGGATTGACTTCATTAATGATAGCAATTGTATCCAGAAAACTTGACTTTTTTTTTTTTTTTTTTTTTCATGGTGGCACAACTGTATGTGCAAATATGGAAATCAGACCTAGCACATAAAAACATTCAGCTATTTATTGGGTCAAGTCATGTAAAAAATGTGGATCCTGCTTGCAGGAATAAATAATAAACTAAACATAATATGTGGAGTATTTGCATACTTCCCAAAATAACCTCTGTCTTACTTTCCTCAATATCACTTAAACAGAAGATTAGTTTATATTTGATATTTTTCCTGCAGAAAGATTAAATCAACTCAAAAATCACTTAATTGGAAGTTTTATCTACAGTTTTGGTTAGAAAATAGGATCAAAAGGATGTAGAGGAAAACGTGGTACATATAGTTAACTGATTTGTCTCATGTAGTTGGTAGATTTCAGGATAACTGTTTCTAATTATAGTACTTGTGTTTTTGCTACTCTATTGCTTTATAAATCCTTTCATTTTGAGTCTTACCCTAACTTAGGAGTGTCATTCCTTATGATCCTTTTGATTCAGGATGCAGAATAGAAAACTGCGACTCCTGCTTTAGCAGAGACTTTTGCACCAAATGCAAAACTGGCTTCTACTCACACAGAGGCCGCTGCTTCAGAGGATGCCCCCCTGGATTTGCTGCCTTGGAAGAGCTTATGGAATGTGTGGGTGAGTCTTCTAGCACAGAAGTGCTGCTGAAGCTACTCTTTTGTCAGGTGGCCAGGTTCAAATGCTGATGACAAAGTTTTTAGGCTGATGCTTAGCAGTTCTGATCAAGATATCACAGAATTTCCAGGTTGGAAGAGACCTCAAGGTCACTATATATATACTATATATATAGTGTATATATATATATATATATATATATATACTATATATATACAAGGTCACTATATATTCACTAATGGGTTGTGTCTGCATCTCTTTCTTCATAACAATAATAATAATATCTTTTTTCCACATTTTGAAATAAAGCATTACTGGGAATGCATCTCTTTTCTGCTTCAGAAAATTATGTCCCATGAATCATCATGTATATAGGTTTGTAACTCAAAATTTGCAGTATTTCAGGAAGGCCAGTATTTGCATTAGCATTTGAAGTCAATAACATACTCACTGAATTCTTGCCCTCATAAAAAAAAAAATAAATAAATAAATAAAAAATTTGTTCCTCTTGCCTTTCACAAAGTCCAGAACCCAGCGGCAGGGCAAATTGAATTGCTGTAGCACCTGAGTTTCAAAGTCATTTTTAATTCCTCTGTAGCTCTCCACAGTTCCATTTAGCAAATAAAGGGAAGCAAAGGAGGAGTTTGATATACCAGCTCATTTAAGTTGCTATATGGCATCATCTATTCACATTGGGCATTCTACAACAAACACAATCTGCTGTTGGAGGGGGAAATAAAAAATGATGTGTACAAGTCCTGTAAGCAAGAAGATGTGTAGATAGTAACATCCACGTGCAGAACAAATTGGAAAGATGAGAAGAACTGGAAGAGAGAGTAATAGAAGCTGAAGTTGGTCTTCTGCATTTTCACTGTCTCTTGTTGCAAAACCATGGTGAATATTCTTTTGCAGGCTCTGTAAAATATGTAGCAGTGAGATCCTGTCACCAGCTCAGACCCTTTTTTTCCCTGCCTTTTTTTTTTTTTTTTTTTTTTTTTTAATGTAAACTAGCAGATTAGTGTTTTTAGTAGAAATTTGCTTTATAACTTTGAGCCAACATTGTCAACGGCTTGAGCCAACACTCAACGTCTTTGTGTTTTACCTTGAAGCCTGGCAACTGTCAGGACAGACTCCTTTCAATAATGGTCCTTGTATTTCATGGTGGGGAGGACCTAGAAATGTGAACTCTTGAGCTTTGGAAAACTAGTTGACAACTGAACAGGATTTATTAAATAAAAAGAGAAAAATGAAAATCAAGCTAATGATTTTAGGAGTGTTTCTGAGTATTTGGGACTGACATGCTGTTTGTACAAGTAGATTGATAGTCTGACTGTTTTATGCTTGAAATGATGTAGACTGAAATGATTCAGATTCTGTAAAATATTTTGTATCCAAGTTTTTGCTGGTTAGCAGAAAAGCTTTTAAGTGATGCATTTTAGTGGTGCTTGCTGATTGCAAAATTTTAAACAAGAGAAAGAAAGAACCAGAAGAATTGATAATGTGTTTTCTTTTTTGCTTTGTCAGAAGGCTGTGAAGTGGGTCAGTGGAGTGAGTGGGGAACTTGCAGCAGAAACAATAAAACATGTGGATTTAAGTGGGGCCTGGAAACGAGAACAAGACAAATTGTGAAGAAGCCAGCAAAAGACACGATACCATGCCCAACCATTGCAGAATCCAGACGGTGTAAAATGGCTATGAGGCATTGTCCAGGAGGTAAGCCTAGAGCACACCACAAAAATCTTTGAGTTTTCCTTAACTGAAATTCTATTTCTAACTTGAAAAAAAGAGCTGTTTCATTCCAGCTGAAGCAGAAACCCTGTCTGTTCTGCCAGATGAGGCTGAATGGCAGCAGTACTACTGCAGACCTAATTTGTGCAGAAAGACTTGAGGGAAAGACTTGGACTGGGAATGATCAGTCTCTCAATGGACTGTGAAACTGTGTTCTTCCTGGTCTGTTTTTTTCAAAGAGGTGGCTCATCAAAGAACTGGAACAGGTTGTAGTTTGAGCTGCAGCTTAAAAACTATAGTGATTGTGAAATAACTAATTGCTCTGCACATTGTGAAAAAAGATCATGATTCTAAATCTTTCTGCAGGTGGCACACAGTGCTGATGTTATGGGTATTTAAGCTAAATGATGAAAATTACACATGGCATTGTTAGCTGGAACTATTAGCTGAAATGTTACCTGTTCTGAATATCTTGTTCTGATCAGGGCCAAACTATGCTATGTTGAAACAAACAGAATAGTGATAGACTTTATGCTTTTTGACATGAGACCAGTTTATGGCAATTACCATGAACAGATAAAAGAAAGAATCATATTCCTTTATTATAGTGTTCTAAGACTTAAATAGTGAAGCAATTTTGAAAAAGGAAATTAAGTTTCAAATTTTTCCGTTTTGTAGATCTCAGCTTGGAGACATCACTGGTGAGAGGTGTTTTTGTTATCTTTTTAGTTGCTTAATCTTTCACCTGTGAAGACTGAACATTTACAGTTTCCAGAATTTGGAGGAGAGGCAGGTGATCAGCAGGTGATAAAGATGCCATTTAGTTTGGAATTGTAGGATTAAAGGAAGATTCAGGCTCAAAGGGACTTCAAGAGATCTCTAGTCCAACTTGCTGCCGCAAGCATGGTGAACTGTGAAATCAGACAAATAAAAAGGAATAAAGGGTGATGGAGTCCTGAGATTAAGCCATAACCCAAAGAATAAGCTAAAATTGAACTAAATTTAGAGTAGGTGCATAAGTAACTAGGATTTATGTTCTGGTAGTTTTGGCTCTAGGACCTTGGTATCACTGTGGAAAATAATATATAGTTGATTCTCTGTTGTCCAGGTTAACTTAATCTAAGTTATACACTCTTCCTCCCTGTTCCACTCTCTATATTAACAGACATGCGCATGCTTACATAGGCATTTACACATAAACTCAAAGTAGTACAAGGGTGCATAGTACAGTAGTACAGCACTGTTAATCTGCAACCTAAGTATCTCCCAAAGTCAGTCTCACTGAAGAGTTGACTATAATGATGTCAAGTTGATTTTTTGGTGGGGGCAAATGGGGGCAGATGGGGGGTATTTTAATTGTGGAAATGAAATGCAAATACAATACTAACAGTCAATTGCAAGCCAAATTGCAAGGAAAAACAAACAACAACAACAACACAAAAGAAACAAACACTGGTGAACAAAAGGCAACTGAAATGACAAGTAAGCATCATTATCACACTATACACTTTGAGACTGATTCACATTGCATGCAGATTGACCTCCATGAGTAGCAGCAAAAGTCTATGGAAATATTCTGAGTTTCTTGTCAGCAAGTTAAATATAGCCCAAACAAGAGATTGTATGGACTTCTTAAGCTGCACCAAAATGATCTATTTTATATGTGATATGCAGCCCATATCGTCTTTTACATTACATTTTACATTATTTATATTTTCTAACACTTTCTTCTTACATTTTAAGTTTAATGGTTAATTTTCTAATATACGTAATATGCAGTAGTTTATGTATTAAAAAAGGAGAAAACTTTGCTTGTCCAACAGAAAGACTGGGTTTGATATCAATTCTATTAGGATAAAAGAGAAGCAATGAGTCTAGAAGTGAGGTGTTTAAAAAAAAAAAAAAATGAACTTCTTTGGAGGAGGGGAGAAAAAGGGTAAAAATCAGGGCTGCCATAGTATTCTCTTAGGCTGTTTCAGATTTTACTTTCTGGAAATTCAGGTTACAGATTAAAGATTTACCTTCCAAATTTTATGTTTTTGAAGGTACAGAGGGAGGCTTTCCTTAGAGTTAGGAAATTTATTCTGTAGTCTGCACAAAGATCTTTGATCAAATCTGTCTTTTTTTTCAGCATGTTTCAGAAAAGTTGTTGCTGCAAATGCAAATTCAGTGTGAAAGACTTGTAGTATTCTTTCATAACTATTATTTCTAATAAGTTCTGAGGTTTGTAGTTCTCTCTTGTCCTCCCGTGGTGTGGAGCTCCCTGCCTGTATTCTCAGAGATTAAATATAAATACATACAAAACTGCAGATTTGAACTCCCCACACTGAATCCTGATGATTAATACTGATTCTGTACAATCATATAAATCACTGATCAGAGTATCAGTTTCCTTTCTCTCTACTAAGAAACTCCAGGAGTTATGTTAGTAGTATTTTAAGTGCCTGGGGTAGGTTTTCTCCTGACCTGGCTACCTCTGCAGGTGAGAGACACTGAATTTGTCTTAGAATCTCTGGCTTTATTATATGTTTTAATTACAATTTTACACATGGTTGGTCTAAGATCCAATTCCTTTATCATATTTCATTTAGTTAGCAGGTTGCCCCTTTAGTCACTCAGAATGCTTCATTGCTTTCTTAATGATGGTGAAGTACCAGGAAGCAGACCTGTTTGCTACAGGGAGACTCAAATCTAGCAGATTCTGGCTGTTAAAGATGAGATTCTGTCTTTAAAAATGCAACATTTTCCTGATGGTAGATATTTTGTAATTGAACTTTTAAACTGAGGAAGAGAAAAAAAAAAAGCAAGGTTAGCAATATTTGCTAACTGAAGACAGTTATCCCTGTAAATATCTCTTGAAAGACTATACTAATAAATCCATTTGTCCTGAATTTCTCAGTACATAAACACACAAACATGTACGCTGAGTATTGAATCATACAGCTAAGATGGTTATAGATTGTGATGGATTAAACTGAGCACAGGAAGTAAGGATATTTTTGGTAGAACAGGGTCAAATAAAGTGCTTGTGACATATGTTTTCTACTTCTGTACATTTTTACAGTTACTATTTATGGTCTGTATTACAGAAAAACTTCCGAAACAGATTTTATGCTTGCAAAAGAAGTGGAGTTAAATTCAGTTTTCCTACTAAGTACTTCAGTTTCATATTTATCAGGGATTAAGATGTTACCCATCTGGCCATGTGTCTGTAAGACAAATCTTGTTGATGAAGAAGAATTCTTTATCACTTTCCTGGTATATGCAGAGTTGTAGAGATAGAAGCTGGAATGCAAGTGAAAGATGATATCACTTTTTTTCCTGCTGAAGCCAGCAACATGTAAGAGGATACTCGATTTCAAAGTAGAAGTTACTTAGTAATATTTTCTTATTGTCAGTACTAATTTATTTAGCTGTTATTACCAGATGGGAATGTCACATTTGTATATCTGTCCATGTTATGTATGTTACCCTGTGGCTTGGGTGTAACATGACTCATACTACAAGAAATTAGACTTAGAAAAGGATGACTTGGATCATTCAGGCCACCACATACTCATGCTGGTCTCTTCCTGACCAGGAATCTTCTAGTTTATAGCTCAAAAAGAAAGAAGGAAAGAAAAAAAAATTAAACAGCAATTCAGATACAAGGAATGGGAAAATTAGCTGCCAGAATTGTTCTATGGGCTGATACATCTTGTTGTCTTGAAGTTTTGCTGTATATTTATTATGAGTATTTTTTTTTTCTCATATGTTTGCATGTTCCCTATGTTCTACACAGTAAATTACTTCTCTTTTGTTTGTACCCTCCAGGTACTCACAGATTGTTTTCATGTTTTGTATTAAGTATTACAAAATCAAGTGAAACAGCTCTACTTTAAATATTCCACAAATATTATTTTACACAAAACTATTATTTCTGGTAAAAAAACAAAACAAAACAAACAACAAAAAAAACCTATTCCATTCAAAAATGCTTATTTGGACATCTTTCTCTCTTCATGGATATCTGCATTAATTTCCTAATGTTGAAAGGGGGAAAGTCACAAGGTTACAGTAGGAGGGAGTTCTTTCCTCAACACAGACATGTAATTGGATGGACTTTGTGCTATTTGATTTCATTTTGAATGCTTTTTATGCAGTAATCTTGTGTTTTCCTATTGCTGCAATAGAATATAAGAATTCTAGAGGAGCAACAGTGAAAATAATCAAGCTTTCTATCCTTACACTGAGTTATGTTTTATTATTAATTTGCAGAAGTTATGACTGAAAATATTAAAAGATAAAAATATGTACTTAAATACAGAGAACAAATAAATGCACAGAGCTACAAGATGAAACTTTTAGTCAGTTAAGTTGCTAGTGATGTGGGAAATGGAGTCAGTGATCCTGGTTTGCAAATATATGTAAGATAGAATAAAAATATTTAGGTTAAAACTATCCATACACTTTGCTGAAGACATTAGGTATGCACTTAAATGATATTAAACTGTCGTAATTTCTAATAGTAACGATGTTAAAGGTATAGTTTCCTTTGTTAGATAACGAAAACAACTTGTCTTTAAAACAACATATTTCCTCTGAGAGTGACTGTTTTAAAATTGTTGAATTTAATTGATAAGCTGCAGTAAAAAGGATCTAGAATGTCCTTGTCATTCTGCCTGCCCACCTTCCAGCTTAGTCCTAGCTATATTTGTTCTCTTTTGAAACCCATCAAGGGGAATTTTCAGTTCTCTGAATATATATATATAAATATATATATATATGGTTTAGAAGAGGCTAACCAAAGAATTTTTTAGTTGTACACCCACCAAATCATTGGGTGAACCAATGAATAATACATGTTGGAAGAGACATAGAGGTCACATATTCCAACCTCCTGCTCAGAGTAGGGTCAGACAGTGTGGTCTAGTGCTACATCCACTCTGGTCTTGAAAATACCTAAGTGGGCAGTCTGCACAACTTTTCTAGCCAAGCTAGTTGCAATGCTTCGCTAGCCTCACATTGAAAAACTTTACATGCAGACTGAACTTCTGTTTCAATTTGTCTGGTCTCTCTCATCCTCCCACCATGCACCATCATGCAGAGCCTGAATCTGTGTTAATAGAAGCAAGTACTGATGTTTGGGATTGCACTTATACAGGTGCAGGACCTTGCATTTGGCCATGTTGAGGTTTACATAAGCCTACCTCTCAAGTCTGTCAAGGTGCCTCCGGATGGCACCCCTTCACTTTAGGGTATCTACTATGCCACTCAGCTTGATGCCATCCACAAACTTGCAGAGGGTGCACTTAATACCACTGTTCATGTTACCCATGAAAATATTAAACAGTACCAGTCCTAGTATGGACCCCTGAGGGACGCTAGGCATCACCAGTCTTCTTTTGGACATTGAGCTGTTGAGTACGACTCTTTGGATACGTCTGTCCAGCCAGTTCTTTATCCACTGAACAGTCCATCTATCAGATCCGTGTCTCTCTAATTTAGAGACAAAGATGGCGTATGGGATCGTATCAAAGGCTTTGCTCAGGTCAAGGTAGATGACATATGTTGCTCTTCTCTTGTCCACCAATGCTGTTATTCTGTTGTAGAAATCCACCAACTTAGTGTCAGACATGATTCTCCCTTTGTGAAACAGTCTTGGATGTCTCTAATCACCTCTCTGTCTTCCACATGCCTCAGGATGATTTCCAGGAGGATCAGGCCCATGATCTTACCAGGCACAGTACTGGAGAGCTCATCAAAGCCGTTTTATTCTCCAGGTTCAACAGACTCACTTCCTTCAGTCTCCCCTCAAAGGACAAGTGCTCCAGCCCCTAACCATATTGGTGGCTCTGTGTTAAACTCTTTCATCTATCAATGTCTTTCTTGAACTGAGGGACACAAAGCTGCATCTGGTCTCCCAGATGTGGTCTGATGAATGTCAAATAAAGGGATCAATTCCCTCAGCCTGCTGTCTTGTTAATACAGTCAGTATGTTGTTTGCCATCTTTGTTGCAAGGGTGCACGGCTGGCTCGCATTTAGCTCAATTTCAGTAGGACACCTCAGGCCCTTCCCAGCAGAGATCCTCCACAGCCAGTCAGTGCTCAGTATGTATTTTTTCAAGGTCTACTTCATTTCCACGTGCAGAACTCTGCACTTGTCTCTGAATGTCGCGAGGTTTCTTTCAGCTAAAATTAATCTCTTTTTCAGAACTGAGATTTACAAAGAAGAGTTCAAACTAAATGCAGCACAAGAACACTCAGTTCAGAGTGACCTCTGTGATCAGACAATGTTCATTTGAGCTTTTTGACTATATCTACACTAAAGTGGCAGTCTTGAAAATTTTGCTTTCAAGATCTTTCTACATTGCACTTGTTCACAATACCTGCAAACACCATCTGCCCTTTAGGAGTCAATACTAGTGCTCTCTCTGGGTAGGACTCTGTAAACATCATTACCACGTTTTATGTCTCCTCTTGGTCATGTTAGATTGCCACAAGACCAGATAGCCTAAGTGGCAAAGGCAGTTATTGCTGTTCCTGGACTAGTCAACTTCATGAGGACAGTTTAGTGCCAGTCTGGATTTGTCCAGTGGACTGTGTCCTCATCCTTGGACGTTTCTGAAACCTGACCTGGCCTGAATGATCTTGGCCCTACTGAGAGCAGGAGGTTGGACTGGGGACAGAATCACAGAATGGGTGGGTAGAGTTGGAAGAGACCTCTGAAGATCATCTGGTCCAACCCTCATGCTGAGCAGGATCACCGAGAGCATGTTGTGCAGGATGGCCTCCAGGTGGGTTTGAATGTCTCCACAGGAGACTCCACAATCTTTCTGGGCAACCTGTCCAGCCTGGCAAGGTCCCTCTGCATGGCACCACAGCCCTCTTTGGTATCAGGCACTCCTCAGAGCTTTATGTCATCAGCTTTGTGTCATCAGCCACTCCTCTGAGCTGTGCCAACAGCTCATCTGGACCAACCTGAATGATTCTGTTGCTGTGAAAGGCAGAACATGCTGTGATTTTAGGCTGAAAGAACAGTATTTTTACTGTTCAGATTTGAAAATTTCTGTTATCTGCTACTCCAAATTAGAGGAAGGCTAGAGTGACTGCTTAAGGGGAAAAGAACAAAACATGTCTTTCCCATGTTTACTACAGTACTATCTATTTTTTTTTGATGTTGAACTAATATGCATAATATGTCTAATATTTTGAATATCATGGTAATTTTTTAATGTTTTTCTGAGTCTAGCTTTAATCAGAATGAATGATTAGTTGAAAATTCCAATTATTAGTTTACTTTGTTATTATATGACCTGTTCATTTGGCTGTCTTTGGCTAAATGCCTTACACTCATAATCTCCAAATCTTGCTTAGGATCTAAAAGATACATAGCATGATATTTTAAATTAATACACCATGTCAATCTAAGAAAACATTGTAAGACCAGAAGAGATGTTATAGGGATTCTAATATAGTAATTTTTCCATAAATTTTCTTTCTATAAAATTCCTTTTTTTTTTTGAATTATTTACAAACAGTAAGATCTTATTGCTTTTTTTTAGTATTGCATGAATCTTGAAGAAATTGGAATATTATTTATCACTAATACTAAAAAACAGTGTTTACAAATCTTATCAGCATTTAAAATGAGATTATAGTGCATAGCACATATATTTGCAACAAGATACTGCCTACTGGAACTCTCTGTTAACTTTACAGTAGAATTGGGCTATTTATTATTATTATTTTATTTTGACATCAGCAGAAAGGTAGAAACTGCAGTAAGTGTAGCTCTGCTGAACACTGGTTCTGCTAGAATATTGGTATCAACAAGCAGGCTTGCCTCCTTGATGCATTTTGTGAGCACCAATTACACTTTGACCAAGAAGGCTTGGCCTTAGCTTGTCTGAAAACATAACCCATAATTTGCAGTTACAAAGCATGACTCAAAGGTTCTGCAGGAAAAAAAGGAAAAATCCTTTCAGCATCAGCAGAGATGTTACAAGAAGTAAATTCCTCCAAAGACAATTATTTGCACAGTGCAGATTGGGAAAGTAATAATAATGGGCAAATATTTACATAAATATTTAAGTTGGTGACCATTCTGCACATTTTGTGAAGGAGCTAGCAAGTGGGAGCAAGAAGGGACATGATGAACATAGTTTGGAGACTTTCCAGAAAATAAGAACTGTTTTATAGTGTGGCTTAACCCTTGGAGCCTGGCATGCTTGTTAGTGCATTTGTTCAGGAAACAAGCTTTTGTCAGCTGCAGAATCTGCTCGTTTGGATTGTCAGCATCTGCTTCATACAGACCATTGGGTTGAAAGCATTCAAATGCTATTTCCTACCATTTTGCTGATCACGTTCTGACGGGGCTGCTGGAGATGAAAGCCAATGACAAAGGAAATCTAGACCATAAAGAAAGTGAAATTTGTAATATCGATCATTTCAGTAAGAGTGCCTTCAACTAGATTTTTAAATACTAGTCAAGTACTTTAAATTTAGATACATAGGAAAGAGATATGGCTATATTACCAATAGATAGAAACTTCTTGACAACTTCTAAAAAGAACACAAATTTTCTCATTTCCATTTGATAATAATAAAAACTGAAAATTGAATCATAAATAGTTCAGGGTAGAAAGGACCTCAGAAGGTCATCTATTTCAGCTTCCTGCTCAAACCAGGTAAACTGTGAGAAAACCAGAATGATCTATTACTCTGAAAATAAGTCTAAGATCTCTGAAAACTCTGAGATTAAGTATTTTACCATTTATTTTTTTTATTTATTTTGATCATAACTTTTCTCCTATTCATATCTTCTTTTGTGAGATGATGATTGATAAATTATCAGAAAAGTGGTGTTATTTTTCTTTGCTTCTAAGTGAAAGATATAGATAAGTACAGTAAATTTTAATTCACATTTTCATGATATTTTCATTAATTGGCTCTTAGATGTAAAAGCTATATAATGCATGGAAGTATTTGTATCAGAACACTTTTGTATCTGATGCCATGTACATTTGCATATAAAAGGTGTACCTCTCAGCCATTAACTTGGTATAAAGTAACCAAAAAATAGCAGGAAACCCTCATCTTTTTCTTTTCTACATTCCACTTATTTTGTATTGATATTTCTTATAAACAAAAAATACCTGTACTGATACTTCTTATGTGTTTGTCTTATTCTGTCCTGCAGCTGAGGCAGGAAAATTAGTAGTACATTGTTGGAAGAGTGTTCTCCTCCATGCTTTCATATCAAAGCAGTAAAGAAACTAATACATAAAGGTAGGCTGATATTTTCTTAGTGCTGAAGAATAACAAATCCATTAACTCCTGACAATGTAGTATGATGTGTTGCTGTTTTAGCTCTAGGACAGAGATACAGAAAGGTTAACATAAATAATACTTTTCATACAGTGTAATATATATTATTTAGTCATATGAATTTGGAAATATGATTTAATGAATTGGTGAAATCTTGTTTTAAAACTTCACTTACACAAAAAATGTTTCGGCTGAATTTGTGTAATGACATTTAAAAAAACACACAACAACAAAACACAAGAAAAGCCAACAACACCAAAAAACCACCCCTCCATCCAGACATAAAAATCCCAGAATGTATGCAGAAAAGAAAGTACATATGCATTTTTGAGCTAAGAGTTAAAATAACTGTATTAGGTATGCATTGGATTTGTGCTCATTAAAATGAGCTGAAGTATGAACTTAGTGTGACTTTCTAAAAACTGCTGTTATTTTTCCATTATGATGTTGTAAACAATCCATTCCTTAGTTATTTTCTAATAAAATTTTCTAATAAAATGCCATCTGATTAGAATAATGTCTGAAAAGTAGTTAAAAATTATTCTTACAAGCTGTCTAATGTCAACTGAAGTAGCAGTTATGTTTAGTTCTAAAATCAGCAAGAATCAGCATCCAGGTTTTCTTTGCAGATTTTAGAGGAATTACTTCTCTTTGCAGTGATTAAATTATATTACATTGCTCATTGCTCTTAAAACTCTGGGAACGTGATATGGCTGTTGATTCATCCTCCTCCATTTTCTATGTGTTTGAAATATGGTCAATTAAATTAAGTGGCTAAGCAATTAAATGCCCTGAAAGGCCTTCTGATGAGCTATGAAGGTTTTTTGACAAAAAGCTAGAGTGTATGTTGTCTACATCATCATTTGAATCATTCGAATTCCTAGGAAAAAGGACATGCAAATTCATGTGTCTATGAAATCACTGAAATATTTTATTTTAAAGACATTGTTTTAGCCCCTGTGCTCATGTTGGTTGGTTAAGAATCTCTTCACCAAGAAGAGTGATAAGAATCATAAAATGGGATTATAGTCACCATATGGAAGTTCTCTTCTTCTGTTGTAACATGCACAGTAGGCAGGTTATCGGCTAGGTACATTAAGAATCTGGGCAAATTCAGAGGAAGATCTTGTGTACCTCCCTGGTAGCCACTTAAGAAATCTTCACATGACTTGTATGAGGAGCTGGCTGGCTTGCAGGATTAGTTCCTGAGCATCCTGAAGTTCTCATTCTCCTTTATGTTTAGAAAAAAACAAACCAATCAACCAAGCAGAAGTTCTCCTAAAACTGATTGACGTGGTTACAATAGAGTTTAATTGACTTAAAACACCACGTGGCTATTTTCATTGAGGTTGATCCATTAAATATATTTTAAAAATAAATAATATACATCTGTCTTCTCATCTATCACTTTTTAAAAAGTTATTTAGTGAAGTAGTCTTCACTCAAAATTAATATGTAAGCGCAAAGAGCTTTGTGTCAAGTCTAAAAGTAACTATCATAAGGAGTAGTGTGGATTACTTGTCCACAATAACACAGAAAGCTCTCTGGACAGGTTACGTATGCACTTGACATAAATGACATGCTTTGTGCTTTGGTCATGCCTAGTGAGTCCCTGTGTCAAGACCATTGGTGACAGTTTCACTTTCCACATTTGTATTGCTTTTCTTAGAAAACCAGGAGGCTAACACAGTGTGGCAGAGAAGAACAGAGATTGATTGACGTTTGATGTATGTGCTTTCCTTACAAATATACATACAGAAACCACTGATATATATATATATATATAATATATATATATATATATATATATAAAAGAAGAAGCAGCAACATGGATTTACTAAGGGGTTTGAACCTGACTGACCTCTTGAGATGAAAAACTGCCTCTGTGGATAAGGGTAGAACAAAGCCAAGTTTTCTAGTAGACTCCTGCAGTATCCTTGTTGTCAAATTGGAGGGATTTATTTTTATCACAACTTGGCCAATAACTGATCTGTGAAGCTCCAAGTTTTGGGAGCAGGATCATAGTAGTAGAGGCTGGGATCACAGAATAGCCTGAGTTGGAAGGGACCCATGAGGATCATTGAGTCCAGCTCCTGACTTCATACAACCTGAAAATTAAATCATGTATAATTCAAGAGTGTTGTCAAAACACTTCTTAAGCACTGCCAGGCTTGGGGCTATGACCGATTCACTGGGGAGTTTGTTCCAGTGCTTGACCACCCTCTCACTGAAGAACGTTTTCATAATAGCCAATCTGAACTGCAATTGGATTTAATTTGGAAGAGAAATAGCTAGTTGGGCATCTAATAGTCTTCCACTATCCAACAGGCAGTTTTAAAAAGACAGAACAAAACTGATCTCAGAGGTGCATAGCAAAAGCACAAGAAGTAATAAGCACATGTTGTAACAAGGCAAATTACAATTGGGCTGATGGAAAATTCACAGTGGGTGTGTCTGAGCATTCAAACAGGTTATCCATGGAGGTCCTGGGAATTCCATTCTTGCAAGCTGCCAAAACTTGAGAATTCCCTTAGGAGCCTGGTGTAACTTTGAAGTTAACTCTGTTTGGAGCAGGAAGTTGGGCTAGATGGTCTCCCTAGATTCCTTCCAACCTAAATCGTTCTACAGTTATATTTATATTGCCTACCATATTTTTAATAAAAGCACGTGATCATGGGATCTTGCTAGAGATACTGTACAGTTTATGATAAAGCTATGAGAAAAGACAGCCATATAAACCTTCTGATATGGGTGGGTGGAAAAAGAGCATCGGATGAAGGAGAAAATGAGGCATGAAAAGATTTGACAGTCATACCAGCTGAAGAAAAGGGTTAAACATAGAAATCACTTGAGACAAAAAAAAAAAAAAAAAGAATAAGGCAAGAACTGGGGGGTAATGAATCATGGGGAGACCAAGTAATAATAAGAGTGAAAAAGAGACTGAGATCAGTGAGAAAGGTTGCATGATTGTCAGTTGTAAAACTGAAAAGCTTAGAAAAATATCAATGCTGGCTGTAAATAACCCTTCCAAGTATAAGGTAATCAGTATTCTCTGCCTTTGCTTGTACCCATTCAATGTTCATAGAATTTCTCAATTTTATTTTATTTTTTAACA
Organism: Heteronetta atricapilla; assembly: GCA_011075105.1. Lineage (NCBI taxonomy): Eukaryota > Metazoa > Chordata > Aves > Anseriformes > Anatidae > Heteronetta > Heteronetta atricapilla. Next base: position 140,248,053 of record CM021732.1, on the reverse strand, counting down.
TGATTAGTATTTATGTTGGTATTTTCCTTGAAAGTGGAATAGCAGATCTTGTGTGGCAGTTGAGCAGTTTGATATCAAGTCACATGGCAGCTACAAACCATTTTTTGCTGTCTTAGTCCAGATAAGTATTAGAAAGAATTTTGGTTCGGTGTGAATATGGTGAAATAACTGTTATGTATATGTACAAGCTATGTATTGAAACCTGTAACTTGTTTAGATATAAATAAGTAGTCTAAATTTCCTTGGAGTCTTGTTGTGAAACCTGGTTTAGATTTTTTTTTTTTTTTTTTTTTTTTTTTTTTAATTTAACTGAGGGGTCATTTTTTTAAGAAGGTTTTAAGAGGCTTGGTTCTCTGTGATTTGAGCAGAACTCATAAATGCATGGACAAAACACTTGTGGAAAAAGGTCATTGTCATCTGATTTCTGTTTTAATGTTCCTTTTTAAGACCACTGCCCAACACATATTTTGTCATGGACTACATACACTTGAGTGCAAGGTTTTAGCTTTATTTACCTTATCAGGACATTTCAGCTTGTGGAATTTATGCATAGTTTTATCATATTGCAGCATGATAAATTTTCAAGTTATTTTCAAGGGATTGTCAGTGAATCACTGGCAGTACAGAAGTGCCAACTCAAGCACATTTTCCCCTTCTCTTTCTCTATAATTTTTCTTCCATTCTCCCTTTTTAGTTGAAGTAAAGCAATAGGAAACATTTTCCTGGGAAGGCTTTCATATAGCTTTTCCAATCAGTAAAAAGTTGTACATGTAATTTACCTATTGTCATTATTATATCTCAGACCAAATAAATCCTTTTGACATGTGTGTTTCCTGAAGTATATTGTATTTCAGAAGTAGCATGAGTATCATATGATGCAGTATCTCCTATGGGAGTTTCCTGTTTTTAACGAATAACCAAATAAGTACCAGTGTAAATACCCATAAATGACCAGACTATGAGTTAGAGTATGAGTTAGAACCATCCCATGGCAATTACACAGTTCAGGATTGTTTAAAAATGTGGAAAGAGAGCCAGATGCTAATCCATGTGGAAATACAAATACTGAAAACAGTTGTAGCTGATCCAAGTGCATAAATTTTATTTGTTCGTAAAAGTTGCCTGACAAATTTTATTGTCAATGCCTTATGAAGTAACTCCTGTTGTTTTTGTCTTTTGCTAATTCTGAATCTACAATTTACTTGTACATGGAAAAAACATATACTTACTCATTTCTCATTTCTCTGCCAGACAGCCTTTTGTTATACAGTACAATTAGCTGTTTCAGCCACAGCAGAGAAACCAGCAAACACTCATCTACCTGAGATTATTTTTTCCCTCCCTAAGGATCAATTACTGAGGCACAGTTCTATGCATATTCTCACCCAAGCCGCAGGCCTGGGTATGACAGGTCTGGAGATCCATCTGCTTCAGGTGTGGTATGTCTGCAGAGTAGCTGGCCTAGCTCATTTTTAAGGATTCTTAGGTTTCACTAAGGCTTTCTTGTCACAGAAGTGTCTTCTAAAGTAATACATTTATTAGGCTATACACATATTACTCATTTTCACAGCACTGATACAACACCATATCCTGACATGCTCCAGACAATCTTTGGTTGGGTGATTCCAGTACCCATCTTCTGTTCCGTTCATCCTTCCAGCAGAACATGTGCTAACAATGGCAGTGTTCAGATATAAGAAATATTATTCTGTAAACAACAGCAACTGTGACAGAAGTAGAAAGATTTCACTGCAGCATAATATTAAAGAAAATATGAATTATTTGTATATGCAATATTTAGATACTATCTGGCTTAAGAATGCTGTAAGAAAATGTGTATGACTCTGCATGTTGGGCCTGCCCTGCAGGCTTGGATTGGTGATCTCTAACTAGTTGTGACTGCAATAAAATTTTTTGGATGTGCATCTGATTGCCAACAGTTAAATTATTAGTTGAAGTAGTTAAAGCTCTTCAGCTGAGCCATAGCTAACTGGGTGCATACTCCTTGCACAGTACCAATGGAAAGTAAATTATCTAAGCATACATCACCCTCTGACTGTCTAGCAGTGTACATGCAGCTAATTACAGCTACTTGGCTGTTAAGTTAGGAACTCATTACAGTCTGTAACTTGATTGGTTTTGATGGCCTGTCTGGATGCTTTGCAATAGCTTTCTTCTTTTGGATGATAATTTTGAATGCTCTGTAGCCTGCTTGCTTGATAGCTAGAGGCAACCTAAGACAGGAGCCTCATGTATTCAGGTTGAATTCAGCAGAATTGTTTTTTTTTTCATGTCTCACAAACAAAGAGCCTGAATCTGGAGAGTAAAGAATCCAGCTAAAAGGATGAAAGAGGAAAGAGTATGAGAAATTGGCAGTTAGGGCTTCTTCATGTTTTTTGCTCTTTAGACAGAAAAAGTCCATGCAGGCACATTTGAATCCTTATTACCTTATTAATGGCTTTCTTAGCTGACTACAAAAGGTAAAGCCTATCCATACATGCTACTTCACTGACTGGTTTCCACTGACTTCCAAAATCTGACACACATCAAGCACATACACGATGATGTGCATTTCAGAGGCTCCCAAGCTGGTGTGTTGAATAAGCTAGCTCTGGAGACAAAAACATTTGACAAGTACAACACTGTGCAAGAGTTGATTACCTCTACTGAAAGACAGAATTTATTAGGTTTTGCACAGTGCTATGCAGATATAATCTTGCAGGATATGAGGTTGTGTTTGTGATAAAGAACTGTGATTTGCTGTATGGATGCATAGCTCATCAGTGCTAACTTGGGGGTTTCATTCTCATTCCTCTCAAACAGTTATCACAGGGGGGCTCACAAAATTCTGGAAGGGGATGCTGCTCAACTCATAAATGCAACAGCTTCCAGTACTCTGCTGTAGGCCACATTTAATTAAATCAGCTTGCACCAGCTGGCTACAGGAGTCAAAGGGAATGCCAACAGTGAATAGGTGGGGGAGCAATCTTTTCAGCTGCTTTTCATGTGTTAGAAGTAGGCTGGAGTCAGCATCACTGGTTTCTCTACTTTGGAAATTATTTATTGATTGCTTCTAGATATGTTGGATAGGCTGGACCGATGGGCTGAGGTCAACTGCATGAAGTTCAACAAGGCCAAGTGCCGGGTCCTGCACCTGGGGTGCAATAACCCCAAGCAGAGCTACAGACTGGGAGAGGAATGGTTGGAAAGCTGCCAGGCAGAAAAGGACCTGGGAGTATTGGTTGATAGTCAGCTGAATATGAGCCAGCAGTGTGCTCAGGTGGCCAAGAAGGCCAACGGCATCCTGGCTTGTATAAGAAGCAGTGTGGCCAGCAGGGTTAGGGAAGTGATTGTCCCCCTGTACTTGGCTCTGGTGAGGCTGCACCTCGAGTACTGTGTTCAGTTTTGGGGCCCTCACTTCAAGAAGGACATGGAAGTGCTTGAGCGAATCCAGAGAAGGGCGACGAAGCTGGTGAGGTGTCTGGAGAACAAGTCCTATGAGGAGCGGCTGAGGGAGCTGGGCTTGTTCAGCCTGGAGAAAAGGAGGCTCAAGGGCGACCTTATTGCTCTCTACCTTAAAGGAGGCTGTAGCAAGGTGGGGGTTGGTCTGTTCTCCCACATGCCTGGTGACAGGACGAGGGGGAATGGGCTTAAGTTGTGGCAGGGGAGTTTTAGGTTGGATGTTAGGAAGAACTTCTTTACTGAAAGGTTTTTTAGACATTGGAACGGGCTGCCCAGGGAAGTGGTGGAGTCACCATCCCTGGAGGTTTTTAAAAGACATTTAGATGTAGAGTTTAGTGATATGATTTAGTGGAGGACTGTTAGTGTTAGGTCAGAGGTTGGACTCTGTGATCTTAGAGGTCTCTTCCAACCTAGAAATTCTGTGATTCTGTGATTCTGTTTACATTCTTTACCTCTGTTAAGCTTCAAGAAGGAGTGGAGCAGAGGAAACGATCTACTGTGATTTTTTTTATTTTTATTTTTTTGAATTATATGTATTTTTAGAGCTTTCTGGAGTAATTTTTACCTCAAATTGGAAAATTTCAACACCACTGATTCCTGTAATACTTTTTGCTTAACATATCATAGGTGAATGAAAAGAACCTCCTCTTAAAGGATTTGAATTCCAGATTTGTTCTGAAGCAATGTGAATGTGACTGCAGATAATGTTTGGAAAAGGAACAGCAACAACTAGCAGTGAATAAAAGCAATAGAAAGCAATCAGTACTAATGATGAACAGGGCTTTGCTGTTCTGCATTGATGTTACATGGTATTATACATTCATAATGAGTATATTTAAATAATCTGGGCACAGTCTTAAAAATGCATGAGCGTAAAATGAGTAGTAACATGTAAAATATCAATGCAATACCACAGAGGGAGCTCGGTACTGTATCTGGGTTAGTATAGCATTGTGCTTCAGACGATCTAGCACAGAAGTGATATTAGTTATGATGGAGGCAATACTGGACTTAGTATACTTGATTCCCAAAGGTGCTTCTTTATGCCTTGGCAGTCAGTCTTCTCTCTTAAACATATTTATTTGTGGTGTCTAAACTGGCATATCTTAGTTTCTGAAAGGGCTGCAAAAGTCTAATATAAAAAATACTCCACTCTCTTAAAATCTTACATATTTTATGCCATTTAATACGAAAGTATGTTGGTTGGTATTACTTTGTAGAGAGTTAATGAAGTATAAGGAAATTTAAGTTCAAATTAACACTGAGTTTATACCACCTTATATATAACCGCCAAGTTTATATATATATATATAAAAACCTCCAAGTTTAGCTTGGAGGTTTAGCTTGGAGGTTTATATATATATATATATATATATATATATATTTAGCTTATATATATAAACCTCCAAGTTTAGCTCTTCAGTCTTAGGTTGTACACGTCTATTGTTTGCAATCTATGTCTGCAGTAAGAGTAGCCAACTGCTAGTACATCCATTAAGACTACTCATGTGTGGTCTTTTTTCTTGTAGAACCTGGTTAGCTTGTCTGTTCATATTTGTCCATTTCAAGCCTTTTTACTCAAATTATAATTTATTGGTTTCCTGTGAGCATTTCTTGGCAGTTAGCTCTTCAGAACTACAACTCTGATGACTTCTCAGAACCTGGTAAAAAGTCTGACTCTGCTGGAGAGCAGAGAAGCATGCAGGTATGTAGCTGTAAAGAGTAGTAGCAGAGGATAACAGTAAGAACAGTTGCTTTGTGTTATGCCAGATTTATTGAGATCTTTTTAAAAGAAGTTCAAACAAGGGACATGACTTTCAGGAACCTATGTTTGAGTTGCACTATCATGTAGCATAAATATCACAAGTATTTCCAATGACATTAATATCCCATGATAATACTGTGGCATGTATTATAATGAATTCCTGATGAAAATGACAGGTAGCTCTTAAATTATTTTGCTTATCTGTTGGATACAAATGTGAACATCTTGAATGGGCTGCCAATTGTATTTACACAAACATTTCAGGATGGTAGGACTGTAAAAACTGTACAGTTTTTTTAAAATTATTATTATTATTATTATTTCATTGCTTTTAAAGGTGCATTATACCTTAGCTGTTGACTAGATGCAAGTGCCAGGCAGCTTTGATCAGATCTAGCAGAATTGTATTGAAAGTAGATTTTATTTATCTTTAATACTGCAGTATCTCCAATACTGAGAAAAAATCTACATTTACCTGCTACTTAAGATGACAAATGCCTAAAGGGTTTCTAAAACACAGCTAGTTAAAATAACACAAAGATGCTTAAATTCCAGCTTTGTATTTTTGCTCTGAATTTGTCGACTAGATTATTTTGTTACCTCCTGATTTACCATCTGTTCCTTATAACAGCTAAACTAGAAGAAACAACTTCTATGAGGCCCAGCAAAGAAAACCCACAATTTGGTAAAATAAATTTTAAGTATTAAGGTATTAAAATAAATTTTAGGTATTGCAAAAGATTGTGCAGGAGAGACACACTAAAAGTCAGTTCACAACTCTGCTGTGTAGCACTAAGAGTGGTATATAAGAACTCTTCTGAGTCTATTTGCAACAGAAGAAAAGAGATTGTGTTTGATAATGGATTGCTGAAGAAATTTATGGGCCATAAAAACTCCACAGTTAAAAAAGATCTCCTGAGCAAGTCTTGTGTCAGGCTTCAAACCATTGCTCCAGTTAGACAGCTAAAACAGATGATGGAAGGTTTCTGGCTAAAAGAAAGCACCATGCAGAATACTGTCTAGAATCAAAAGGAAGTCTAGAGTCAAAAGGAAGTTGGTTTCAAAATCATTATAGGTGGTGTCACTTTTATAATACAAAATATTCAGCACTCAGTACGTGATTTTTTTTTTTTTTTTTTTTTTTTTTTTTTTTTTTGCTACCAGACTTTCCTCATTGGCTCTGCAATCCGATGCCAGCTTGAGCGTAGGCTGTAGTAATACCTCTTCTGAGAGCAGGGAAAACCAGTGGATCATGAGTCCTAGACATATAAATGGAAAATTCCTGTGAAATAAGTTAATTTTTCTTGCAGCTAAGGCAATGTAAAGGAGAACAGGGATTTATATTTTCTGCAGATCACAATAATAGAGATGGCCCAAAGAAGGTCAATGTGTTTCATAACAGTTTTATAATAGTTTTATAATAGTTTTATAACATGCTAAATATTTCTTTCAACTGGAGTTTTTTTATTAAGTAATTGTTAAAATTTCAAACTCTAAAAAATGTTGATTAATGCATCTTTTCTAGATTTTGTGTGTGTGTGTGGAGTATGTTGTGAAAGATTAGTACATTAATTTTCTCTTTTCTTCCAACCTTCTCAATTATTATTATTATTATTATTATTCAGAGAGAGAAAAGAAACTCCATTTCTTTGGAGGGAAAACAAACAAATAACCCCCAAAACCCACACCTCTTTTATTATAGTATCTTAGTCTTACTGTATCTCAAACTATGGTTTGAGTTTGTAAAGCAGTCACAGCTTAATTCTTTAGATGAGATATTCATCTAGAATAAGTCAGTATGGTTCTATAGATGAGCACTTACTGATCTCTAACAGTACTGATGAGCATGAGCTTCTTCATTCTTATAGACAAGAAAAAGCTCCAATGAAAACCAGCAAAAGAAAAGCTCCATGAAAACCAGCAGAATTTCATTGTTGTAAGATTGGTTTAAATGGAAAGGAAATCTGGCTGCATTATAATCATTAGTTATCCCACAAAGTAATAGGATCTCAGAACTTAATAGAGAAATTCAAATAGGAGCCAGAAAATAACTTCAGTCCTTCTCACTTAATTGAGAAATTCTGGATCCTCTATCTAAGACCGGGATGGTTGTCCTAGTAAAACAATGATTAAGAAGAAAAAGAAAAAAAATACACCTGCCTCAGCTGGATGAGTATAGAATACAAGAATTTAAACAGAGTTGCTGGAGTCAGAGTTGTAGCAGAGTTGGAGTTGTATCACCGTGTGTGCTGGGAACAATATGTTTCAAAGGAACCACTTAAAATATTTTAGACAGTCATCCAAGTCAGCATCTCTGTATCAACTTTCAGGGCTATTAAAACAGGGTGTGGATCTATTGATAGGGGTGTGTTTTATTTATTTTCATGTGAACCAAAATTTCATCTAATTATACCATTAACTAAGGGAGCTGGAGGACTATTCAGTATGTGGTAAAGGCATCATGTCAGTTCACTGGCAATTCAACTATTCTGACTACCTTTTATACCACTTAAATTATTTTTTTCCAATGTTTTTGTTCTATGATGATATTTAAGCACTAGGGAAAGCTTACTTGCTGTAAACAGTGCTTTATGGACAGTTTGGCCTTCTTCCTCTTCAGAAAATATCTGATTTAGGAAGGATGCTTTTTCTAGAAACAACTCTGGTACTGTCAGTGCTGCACTGCTTTAGCTGCCAATGAGAAAGAACATTGTCTTAGCAGTGGATCCATTGTAATCTATAGGGTATTCAGTCACCGAATCACAAAATGGCCAAGGTTGGAAGGGCCCTGTGAAGATGATCCCCCTGCTGAGCAGGATCACCTAGAGGTTGTTGCGCAGTATGGCATCCAGGTGGGTTTTGTATATCTGCAGAGAAGGAGACTCCGCAGCCTCTCTGGGCAGCCTGTCCCAGTGCTCTGTCACCCTCACGGTAAAGAAGGTTTTCTTCATATGCAGCTGGAATCTCCTGTGCTTCAGTTTGTACCAGTTGCCTCATGTCCTATTGAAGGGCACAACTGAAAAGAATCTGGTTCCATTCTCTTGACACTCTCCCTTCAGATGTTTATACACATTGCAAAAATCCGCTCTCATTCTTATCCACCTTAAACAAGCTCAGTTCTCTCAGCCTGTACATGTATGACAGATACTCCAGTCCCCTGATCATCTTCAGAGCCCTCCGCTGGACTCATTCCAGTAGCTCCATGTCCCTCGTGTACTGGGGAGTCCAGAGGTGTAGACAGTGCTCCAGGTGTGGCCTCACCAGGGCTGAGTAGAGGGGGAGAATCACCTCCCTTGGCCTGCTGGCAACACTCCCTAATGCACTCCAGGATCCCATTGGCCTTCTTGGCCACAAGGGCACATTTCTGGCACATGGTCAGCCTGCTGTCCACCAGGACTTCCAGGTCCTTCTCCACAGAGCTGTTTTCCAGGAGCTCACCCCCCAGCCTGTACTGGTGCTTGGGGTTATTCCTCCCTAGGTTCAGGACCCTGCATTTGCCTTTACTGAACTTAATGAGGTTCCTCACCGCCCAACTCTCCAGACTATCTAGGTCCCTATGAATGGTAGCACAGCTTTCTGGTGGATCAGCCACTCCTCCCAGTTTTGTGGCATCAGCAAACTTGCTGAGGGTACACTCTATTCCATAATCTAGATCACCGATGAATAAATTGAACAAGACTGGACCCAGTACTGACCCGTGGGGAACATCTCTAGCTACAGGTCTCCAACTAGACTGTACTACTGATGACAACCCTCTGAGCTCTGCCATCCATCCAGTTCTCAGTCCTCCTCACTGTCCACTCATGTATCCAATTCCTGAGCTTGCCTTTGGGTCCCCCATGAACATTTGTAGAAAGCTCAGTTTCTTGCTTTGACAGAATTATTGGAATCATGGAAGTTGCCATGGATCACTTTTGCAGTAATTGTTATAAAAAGGTGATTGCTTACTTAGTACTTTCTAAGATGATTCAGTGAAGAGAATAAAACAGTAATGAGGACACTAATGGGAGTTCCCTTTATGGCTTTCTTGCATGAGTTTTGTCATCAGTTTCCTGATTTCTTAAAACTGAGCTGATGAAACCACTACGTATAAAACTTTTCATATTTTAGTTAGTTTTCCAGTCTTTGTAGCTGCAGGGGAAAGTCTGGAAATACAGACACAAAATATTTCAACACCAAAAATTAAGTAAAAAAAACACACACTGGAACTTAATTATTTAAAATCTAGTGGCTTAAAATCTTACTCATGATATTGAAGCTGACTCATGATTTTTGACTCAGTGGTGTTGTCAAGCTTGTACCTGACATCCAACCTAAAAAGGTGCTGGTTAAGAGTTTTCAGTGTTTGCCAAAATGCTGTTTCTCATTTATATATTCATATGAAAACTCTGATGTATTTCTATATGAAAACAATTGTCATATATTTTGTGAAGAAGATAATGTTGCTGTGTAGGACTGTAAACTTGGCATATTTTCAAAGAGCTTGCTTTCATTGTATGCAAGTAAAACCTGGTCAGGAAAAAAAAAAAATAATCAAGTGTTATTGCTGAATGAAAATTTCAAAGCAATAATCTTGCATGCCAATTTGAGAAGATTAGAAATTCATATTCTAGTTTAGGCTTTTGAAATGAGATAACACAATGCATTGTGTCTGAGCTAAATAGCTGGTAATTTACTTCCTTGCTTCCTGTTGGTAGTTTCATTTGTCTTGAATAGGTATAATTGTGTATCCTCAAAGAGTTTGCACTAAAACTGGTTATGAGAGTCAGGTTTTCCAAATGCTTTATTAAGCATAGCAGTTTCCTGCTACACATAAAAATATTCAGTCTTTAGTTATATTTACATTCTGCTAGTACAAAGTAGCTATTTTAAAAATGTTTTATCTCTTATTTTGATTTAAGTTATCCTATCATGTTAGTGTACATATGAACATGGTGTTTAGTTGAGAAATTTAAAAGAAAAAATGCAAATTTTAAAAGGCCAATGAACAGTAATGATGTTACCATGCTACCAAGAATATTAGATGTTAAAGCAAGTGCCTTCCAATTGTTTAATAATCTGGAGTAGTCACAAGGAGAAAACATGGGCGGTTTCAAGCCTAAAATGTTGTACAGAAAATGAAGTGATAATAGTTACTGCTGTTCTCTGTATGATCCAATAGTGATTTGCAGAAAAATGGTTTACATTTGGCAGAAGTTAATACTAAGCAAGCTCCATAATATCTCATTTTTGCTAGCAAACATCTTCTCTTTAGAAAAGGAGCTAAAACATAGTGATCTTACACTACTGAAGTTATCTTCAGTGCAAGAGGTACTTTGGCTAGGATGGAATTTTCTGCCAAATTTAAAAATAATAGTCAGATCTGGATCTCCCTTGTTTGAAGCTCATACCATGCTTATTACAGTCTAGCTTTATTTTGAAGGAAAAATTGGAGGAAATTGAGTATTTAATACTGTATATAACATTAAAAATTGGAAACTTTTTTTGAGTTATTATAGCTTAAGAACCAACATTTATTATTCTGCTTTGATTTTTATAACTCTCAACACATTTGACTAAGATATGGATACTTAGATTTTGTGTGTGCTTAATTATTTTCTAAATAGGTTTGACATCTCTCATATTTTTCATTTATACCTAAAATTTATTTTTTCCCCCTAAAATAACCCTCCACTTTAGAGAGATTGGGGCAATAAGTATTTATTTTTATAATACTAATATTAGTGCGCGTGTGTGTGTTTGTATGTGTGTGGGTTGGCTGGTATTTCTTAAATCAGGAGATCCTTGCAGCTAGAATAACTTAAATCTTTAGCTATTGTGTTTCGTTTAATACACTGCTCTTCAGGCCTTTGAAAGTTCACCAAATATATTTGTTCAATCATGATTTTGTTATTAACAGGCTGAGTGCTGAGCACTTTTGAACACTTGCTACTAAAGAGTGTCTTTTCAGAGGAGTGTGTTTTAGCAGATTATTTTGCTTCTTTCAAAATTCTCTTCTGAATTCTATTTGGACTTGCTATTCTGAATCCTTCAGGTGCATGTGAAAATGTACATCTTAAAGTTAGCCTTTTTCTGTTTAAAGTATTTACATAATAGTTGCTATGGGATTTTTGCAGTCTTGCATTTCTACATACAAATATTCAGGATTGCAAACTTCAAGATTACAAGTAATATAATAGATGATGTTCTATTTTTTTTTTCCAAAACAGTGAGCTAATTTATGAAATATTTCTGAATATGTTGCAATTGTACTTAGTCCAAATAAGGCAAAATAATCTGGTTGTCACATGTGCTGAACACTCTTCAAGGAGCCCTCCATGACTTTTTCTCAAGAATTGGATTCAAATTGATTGACATCAGTGAAAATTTGCTCAATTTGTTTTCAAGTATTTTAAAATGTATTTTTACAAGGCTAAATCAAGCAGTGGAATAATGAAATGGATAGTGAGGGGCAGATTTCTTTATTGTAGATAGTAGTGAACTGTGTATTAGTTTGGAATAATGATAGCACACTATCTCTCTAAATACAGTCCTGATATTCCACGTCCCTTGAATCCTAACCTACCATTTTGACCTTAAGAATACTTAACTTTCTATATTATTGTTAAAAGGCTTCAATGTGAGTTAATTTATCTTACCCTTAAAAAGAGAGGATAAACATTTCACTAGGTGAAAAACATGTAAAATCTTTCCTTGAAGTCGTGTCATAAGAACAATCATTCTTTCAGTTTTTTTTTGAGCTTCCAGTACTGGCTAAAAGTTGCAGAAGCATATGAAAATATTCAGATGGTGGTTAAAGGATTGTGTTTTGTTTTGTATGATTATATTGTTATTGTACTGTGTATAATTGTGTTACTTGATATAGAGATATTTTTCTAAATGTCAAGATGTGGCTAGTAAATAACATTAAAACTCTATCTCATGGTAAGAAAAATAAATGAGTTTCTATGAAATAACACAGTTTTGGAGAGGAGACAGAGCTGTTGTGCATTTTTCTTGGGAAATTTCTACTCTGCCCCCCCATCCCTTTTTCTTAGTTGTCTAAACATAGCCACAACAAAATTCAATATACATATATATATATTTAAAGTCACTTGAGAAAAAAAAGTCTGATAATACTTCATAATGGCTCCATGCAAATCTTCTGCATAATTAGTCAGTTCTCTATTGAGACAAGCCTTGGTATTCTTGTCTGATGGAGCTACACTGCACTGAGGATGCTCATACAAAGACAGATTAGATGGCAAGTGCTTGTAGAGGTTCTGGGCATGGTGCATGCTGCAAATGACAGCTCCAGGTATATGTTTCTAAGTGTAGAAGCTGTAACAAAAGCTAAATTTTTAGTAGATTAATGTAATGATATCAGATTACTGCTCTCCCATGAAATAATTACAATGTTTTTTAAAAAGAAAATAATATATTAAATAAGTAATTCATCATCAGATGGTGATTAAAAAACAACACTTAACATAACTTCACCCTGATTCCTCCATGCCATTCCCTCTGCCTGTAGTTGGGCCTAATGACTATTAGGCTCTTAGCACAATTTCAGAATTATTTTGTGAGATCTTCAGTTCCTCTGCATGCATTCTTCTTCCTTGTGTCTTTCACATGGTTCTATCTGTTTAATGACATCCCTCCTGCCTTTCCTGGTTTCCTTCTGTTCCCCTCATTTTTTTTTTTTTTTTTTTTAAATTTTTAATTTTTAATAACTGGTGTTATCCACTCTGTATGCCTCATTTATTTACTCATGCTAAAAAGCACTCCTACATTTTTGTGAGCTATTATTCATTTTGCATGAAATAAATTCATTTATGTAACTTGTCTCGGCAGTTTTTTTTTTTTTTCTACCTACAAGGTAATTTTGATGTTTTGCGGTGATACTGTTCTATATTTAATAGATACTCTGTGTAATTTAGGGATATTTGTACAGCCTTTAAGTAAGAAATAAGAAATCCTGATCAGTGTGTGTGTAGGAGTAGTTTGAATTCAAAATACTAGTTGAAGAAGACAGTAAGTAACAATTGTATTGTTTTCTGTCTTGAAAGTAAGAACGTTGTCAGAATTAGAAAGTTCATGGCTTTATTATTAATTATACAGTTCTCTATTAATACGAGAAAAACAAGTGATGCAACAAGTGTTCCTTGAAGATATATTGTTTAGAGCACATGATATTTTAGATCAGCTGTAGATGTTGCCCTTATGGAAAACTTAAGTCTCACTGGAAAACGGCAGGCAATCATGGGCAATTTTTAAACATGTAGAGAGCTATCTAAATAAAAAAATAAAAAAAAACCCACCAAAACACAATAAAATAAGTAATTCGAGCTTATCTAACATACTGTAATTCAAGCAAAATATCTGCAGCTCATTTGGTTTATCTGAGGGTCATTTTTTGTTACATCTGTGGATGTTCTGTCCTTACAACTGAGGTAATAAACCATTTTTGTCTCTTTTCTATGATCCTAAATCACCTGCTCTGTTGTACCGTGACTCTGTCCATCTCCGACTCTCTACTACAATAATAATAAGAAATATCATTAGTGACTGTTGAACCTGAAAAGATTCTGTCTTGAAATGTCAACATTAAAGCTTGAAATCTATTAGCAACTTGTATCTTCGTTTCTAAGACAGTCTACATTTTAATCTTCTCAAAATAACATTTACAACTGAAAATTTGCAGTTTTGGTGGTTGTGGCAGGGCTGGTAGGAAGGTGCTGTGCTTAAGATTCTGTTTTAATATATTTATTAAACCTACCATCATCTTCTTGGTGAAGATTGTCAATGCAAAAAGATCAGATGATTTGGCTGAATTATATATAGCTGCACATCTGCAACAAACTCTTATGATTTGCATGAGTACAATAGCTGGATGAATAAGTGAGCATCAGCACAGATGCCTTTCTCTTTTCTGACCCCATTTAAGCATCAGGAAAATAATTTTCTGTTTCCTTTCCCAATAATGAAAAAGCTCTTATTTCATAATGTTGTCTGATATCAATTTATAAAAGAGGTAATCTTAAGAGTAGAGGTCTGCAAGATAGAATAAAGGTTTGCCAACTATTCAGTCATTTTATCTGAAATTTGTGTCTCCATGTGCTTTCATCTTTTGTAATCAACATTCAGGATAAGATTTCAAAACTGTAAGTAATTGGAAGTCATAAGCAAAAGTATGCAATACTTTCTATGGCTGTAAACCTAGGATAATTGAAATACAGCTCACAGAATCACAGAATGGTTGAAGTTGGGAGGGACCTCTAGAGGCCACCTTGTGCCACCCCTGCCCAAGCAGGGACACCCAGAACAGGGTGCCCAGGACTGTGTTCAGGAGGCTTCTGAAGGAGGTTCTCCAAGGAGGAGAACCCACAACCTCTGGTCAGCCTGTGCCAGGGCTGTCACACCTACAGTAAAGAAATGCTTCCTGAGGTTCAGATGGAGCCTCTTGTGTTCCAGTTTATTCACAATGCCTTTTGTCCTGGCACTGGGCACCATTGACAAGGGTCTGTCTCTGTCCTTTTTGCATCTTCCTTTCAGGTGTTTATAGAAATTGATGAGATCCCCCGGAGTCTCCTCTTCTCCAGGCTGAGCAGTCCCAGATCTCTCAGCCTTTCCTCCAGATGTTGTAAGCCTGATTCACAAAACATTTAAATTAGAGTTGCAGTGATTCACATGATATGAAGCTATGAGTTTTTCACTGACAGCCTCTGTACAAATGAGTGATACTGTAGGTTGGCATTGGTAAAAAAGTTGGTTCATGTCCCTGTAATGTTTAGAACGGACCTGATGTGAATCATGGGGCCATGAAATAAGATCTCCTGATTTTAACCTGAGAACACTGTTAGGGTTAGCATAACACCAGTCTTTATCCCTCTAGCTTCTAGTCTTATTGGATACAGTGGTTCAGATTTTCCCCTATTATTTCTATTCTGTCATGTCACATGCAGTACTTGTGAGACTTGCAGGTTCAATACATGTCTTATGCTTTTCCCTTGTTAAAACTAGGTTTCATGCATTTTCAGTGTCATGCAAATCCTACTGTCCCTTCTGTGTAAAGGAAGTTTGGCATGATCTGTAATGAGCTGAAAAATTAGGAGCCAAAATGTCACAGATACATGATCTTAACCAGCTTTGCAATGTGACAGTCATGAAGTGGCAAAGATACTGAGCATCAGAAAAGCAGATATTGCGGCATTCACTTCCAAGTATTCTACCAGAAAATGCATTCCCCAGAAAAGAACTGTTTGCAAGCCCTTCTGCAGAAAGTGACTCACCATGGCCCCTTACACACCAGGCCCCATGCACGATGGTGAAGTTTCTTGTAAAAGGAAGCACTTATTTTTGTCTGCTTATACAGATACTGACATATTAGTTTGTGGCCACTGCTCCAATAGTGGTTTTGGTGGATCTTTGGTTGACCCAGAGCAGCCATATTCTTGTGTTCTGATGCTACCAGCTGTTTGTCTCAGCCTGTAACATTATGAACCTATATTTTTGAGGATTTATGAAATTCAAGGGTCAGTGCATTGCTCAAGACTTCTGGCCAGCATGGAGTGAACAAAATTCTTATAGCTGATCTGTTGTTTGAAAACTCAGTTGTGTTCCCAAACAGAAATTGTTGCACATAAGAAGAGAATAAGTCAGCTCTTCAAAAATGACCATTTTCATTGCCAAACAATTGAAATGAAAATTGAGAATGGAATCACTTATCAAAACAATATTTGATTAAATCAGACCAGTTAAGTTCTTCACTATGTAAATTATGGATCAAAATCAATCCCATCTATTACCATCTAGAAATATAAAAAAAACTATTTTCCTACTTTGTAACATATTGCATTGTTCATTGTTAGTTTTAGCTTCTGTTCTTGGCCTGTTCATAGATCTGCAGTCTATTGCAGCGGCGCCTGTTAGAGCAGATACTGTGAAAGTTTGGCCAGTTTTTTCTCTGATAAACAGTGTTTTCCAGGAATTCATACTAAATCATAAAAAATTCCTCATATTTGATTCTTGGCCTGGAAAGCCTTGTTTCACAAGGATTTCACTTGTATATTTATACAGATTAAATATATATATATATATATATATATCAATCTCATTTATTAAGTCAAAAATATTTTTAAATAGCATATTGTCTAAAGAGCTTTGAATTGTATTTCTTGGAAAAGAACAATGTAATGGTCATTTAATCTAAATAGACAAATTTCCTTACAATGAATAATTACTTTGTTGCTCTTATATCACAAATGACTCTTAAATATTTTTGTGTGGTTCTTCTCTTGGATAGATCCATGCAGAAAGTGCTCAGTAGTTTAAAGTGGTTGAATTATTTTCATCATTACAAAATATTCAAATAACTAAGGCATTTTCTTTTAAAAGCCAACTGTGTATGAATGAAACTTTAACTTTGCAAATATCTAATATGCTCAAATAACTTGTGATGTTGATGCTAAATCTTAATGTTTATTTTAAAACTTAATTTTCTGTGTGGCATGCTTATTGTATAAGTGGCAGTATTGCTGTGTTTAGTTAACTACATATATATAACTACTAAGTGCATTCTGAAGGTTCATCATAGAGATATGAGAGTTAATCTGCTTTGTGATTCTTAACTTTCCAATACACCAAAGACTTTTTTGAAGAGAAAATTTACACTTCATAGGAATTAAGTTACTACTAATCACCCACTAACAAACAAAAATGTGTACGTATGTCAAATAAAATTAACAGAGAGTATGATTCTACCTAGGATGTTTCCATACTTCCGTTACAGGAAAACGATAATACTGACAATTTCTAACTAATAATTCATGTAATTGTGGAAAATTTAATTCTCTGTGTAGACAGGCAAACCATGGAGAAATGCATACTTTTGTTACAAACATTTCTTTTTGACTAGATATTAGTACTTTACCATTCAATTCTGCTCTGGGAATAGTGCTATTATGTAAAGTTTATTTACACAAAAAATAAAAACAACAGAAATCACATCAAAGCCAAATGTGTGTACAACACTTTAATGAGAATAAAGGATAGTGTTAAGGGGTCAGTTATCACTTGGCTACACAGAAGGAAATTGGTAAGACGTTAAGCACAATTAGAAGAAGAATAAATTCCAACAGAATTTTGAAAAGAATTTCCTGAAGTCAGCAAAGGAGAATTTTAAAATGTTGTCTTCCAGTCTTATTTAAAGTGAAGGAAAGTGGCATAAATGGTGGATTAATTGTCTCAGTAAATAAAATAAACAGTTGAGTGGAGGTTTGTAACTAATTTAGTAAGTGTGTCACACCCTAAAATGATCCAGTTGTCACCCGCTATTAATCTTATAGGGCAGTTTACATCAACACATGGAACAAGTTGTGATGAAGACACTGGCCAAGAAATGAGTATTTGCTAACATGATGAAATAATTAGAATTCAGTAGAGATCAACTATACTTCAATGTGTGAAGCTGATAATCAGCTTCAGTGTGAAGCTGAGCTCGATTCAAATAAATACTTCCTTCCAGCATTTGAAACAGTGTCAGCCCAGGCTGAGTATGCAGTCAAAGTATGCACTCAGATGTCTGCTTTTAGATCCATATATTGCAGTCTGGGGGCTTATCACAACTGCGTCCCAAATCAGAAATGTAAAAGTTGTTGCCTTTAAAACAGCTACTAATTTGAAGTTAGTCAATAGTTTTAAAGAGTTAAGGTTTCTTTCATCATCTCTTCATATTCTGCAAAAAAATGTACAGAAAGGAGTGTATTATTTCTGGGAGAATTACTATTTGGCATGAGTCAGAAATGTGCCAGGGAAGCTGCTGGTATTTCAGGACAGTGTTCAAACCTGTACTACTTGTGTCTGGCAACCAGTTTAGCAAGGACTGTGGTTTGTCCTGCTGTACCAGCTGTAGTGTTCAGGATGGGCTCTCTATTACTGGTGGAAATACCTCTGGCCCACACAGAACTGTTAGCATCAGGGATTTGCTTTCTAAGCTTAAAATGAATAGATCTCAAACAATTTCAGTTATGCAATACCTTTAACCTAACACTGTCACAGAATAACAAAGCCAGTGAAGCATCTGTCAGAAGCGCACCCAATGTATCCCTGAGAGTGTGATGATGTGGAAAAGTAATAGCATATACATTGATATTTTCATATGGTTAATTAAACCCATAGACTCATTCTGTACATACTAAGCTTTTATTGGTATTAGAATAAAGAATTTCTTTTTGGAAGAAAAATAACTGATAATTACTTCTCTCTGTGCTTCTAATCAACAGCCTTTGATGTACATCTGTTTTTTACGTACATCTGTAACTTCAGGAAAAACCTTTTATGGCAAATAAGTCAGGAAAAACCTTTTATGGCAAATGGTCTTTAAGCTACATGCTGTGTTTATTTTATATATTCATTTTCCGTTTTGTCTTAACAAAGCATCCACACTTTTTTTTTTTTTTTTTTTTCAGCTTTATCATTGAATATATATTTTAAATATTTTATGCAGAAAAAAAAAAAAAACCAACAAAAAAACTTCAATATTCATTTTAGTTTAGAATGACTTTAAACTGATGGTGGAGATATAGTTCTGTCTTTCTTGCAGATGTAAATCGGGATATGAAGAGAAACTAATTTGTCCATTCCATATGTATTATTAGACACTACTTTATACTGCTTCTTATCATGTGATGCCAAGGCTAAATCCAGCTGCTGTGTATATGAGGGGGAAGACAGCCCCCTGTTGTGCTGAGAGCATCTGCAGTAACAGGCTGTCAACAGAGGTGTTGCAGACTATTCATTCCCCTAACAAATCCATGTCTGGGTAGGAAAAACAAGTATTTCAGTGTTTTTCTTAAAATCAGTACTATATATATATACACACTATATATATATATATATATATACACACACACACTATATTTATATACACTATATATATACAGTACTTATATATATATATATATAAATGTTTTAAATACATGTTTAAATAGTGATGCACTTAGTGTTGAAATTTATGCTCATTATTCAGTCTAAGTACGTGAAACAGCTCTTGTGGATAAGTTCATCTTTGAGGTGTAACTTCAGTTTAGGAAAGTCACTTTCAATGTAAACTTTGTTCAGTTTTGCATGTTTGTTACCTATCTGAAGGCTAAGCTGCCCTGCTCTGAGTGTTCACAGCTACACAGCTGTACTGGGGAGGGAACAGGAACACTCCCATTCAGTCTTGCGCAGGGTCATCTGGGTGGATAGCTTGAGTGGTCCTGCAGGCCCTGTTTTCTGCTTATGTGGAGTAGCAGTTGCTAATATAGTCTCTTATGCACACAAAGCTGTGGGAGCAATGATTGCCAGGTACTGAGCACTGAGGCATTGCTGGGGCAAAATGTCCTCAGCTGCTCCAGCTTTATCCAGAAAGGGGCATTCTTCATAAGCTTGGCAATACTCATTTCATTCTGGAAATGCAATCTGTTTAGGTTTCATGGCTCTTTCTAGACATAGGTTTTTATGGTGAAGGTGAATAACAATTCTAGGTTCTACGGCACTTCCCTGTCAAATCACATTTTATTGTCATTTTTTTTTTTTTCAGCTTCTGGTGTAAAAGTTGGTAGAGATTCTAGGTGGCTTACAGGCAAGTCCAGCCCAATTTTTTATTTATTTTATTTTTATTTTATTTTATTTTATTTTATTTTATTTTATTTTATTTATTTATTTATTTATTTTTTTATTGTACCACTGGCAGACAAATTTATCCATGCAGAAACGCAGAATTTATTTCAAGATAAAATTTCTTCATGTGAGGAATGATACTGTACATTCATATGTGGAAAGCTTCTGCAAAATCAGTTGATCTCCTTTGAGATTAATATTTGCATCTGTAGAAATGAAGCAAACAAAAGCATCACAGAAGTCACAGGCAGGAATAGCTACTGTACTTGAAATGGATATGTTCAAACTTGGGACTTTTATAGATCTATAAAGTTTTCTTATCTTTATCACAGTAAAATTAAACCATATTATGTGCACAAACAAAAGTTTTAACAAGTTATGATGGCCTTAATATGGTACTATATAGCATTGCTCTTTGATTCAGTCAATCCTATTTAAAAATTAAAATAAAATGTCTGTTTACAATAGTAAACAATACTCTGGGATATATGTAAAGACAAAATAATTTCTTTGCTGTGTAAAGTGGTCCCATTCAAATACAATTAATTTTCATGTAGTTAAATGTAATGTTATACTGGAAGATCAAATAAGTATTGACCTAGGAATGCATACTTTCAGGATGAGGAATTGCATATATATATATATATATATATAATGTTTCTTAGAAGCAATATTGAAATATCAAAAAAGATGATGAACTACAGTACATAAAGAGAAAAAGTCTGATCTGGAAA
>CM021732.1:140200686-140227349 GCA_011075105.1 Heteronetta atricapilla | reverse complement strand
TATATATATATATATATATATATATATATATATATATATATATAATAGCTATTAAAAATAGCTATATTCCAGCTAAATAATAGCTGGAATGAGAAATAATAGTTATTAAAATTTAAGTTAGGAATTGGGTGCATATTTCTAACAGAGTAATGATTAACTGCTGGAAAAATTATCAGAGGAAGTGGTGGATCCTTTGTTTCCTTTAGATCTATACCGGATGCCTTTCTCCAATAAGTTATTAACATCAACAGCATAAGAGAGCAATATATGATAGCTCATGTTTATGTAAGAAATCTCACCAGACTTTCTCTTGAACCCACTTCTCACCTGAGATCAGGGCATCTTCTTCAGTTTTAAGAAATAAACCATGTTTTTAATTACATTAATATAAAGAATGAGCATTCTTGGAGACATGCAATGTCTAATTTTCTTATCTAGGTATTTATTACTTTATCTACAGACTTTTTAAAGATATAGGAGTTTGAGACAATCTTGATGTAGTGAACTTCAGGTGAGAACTGCTTCTGTTGACCTCAAGGCAAACAAGATACTTGAAGTCTAGGAATAAGCCTAGAGTAATTTGGTTATTTGGCTTGTGCTTAATTGTAAAGTATTCTCTGTATGAATAGCAAACTTTTTTTTTTTTTTAAAAAAAAAAAAAAGTTTTATTATTATTTTTTTCAATACTGCCACAGTCTACAAAGCTATTTCTAAAATTGTAGCAATAGTTTGATGATACTTGTGCACAAACAAAAGTTTTAACAAGATACAGTGCCATATTGGATACTATACCTATTTATTTTCTGTGAATGGCTGTGCAGTTTTAATTTTAACATCTGTGAAAAACTGATGTGTGACTATTGGGAAATAAATAGGATTTAGGCAGAAAAGTGCCTTTTTACAAGCTTCAGATAGTGAATAACCCTTCTCTAGCTATATGATGTAGAAGTAACTGGTTGCAACATAAATACACCTAGCATGCTTATGAATGTTAGCAGGCTCCATGTGTGCAGTAAGTCCAAGAGCCCTCATAGGCTGTCATGGAAACGTGCTAATGTTTAAGCAGGAGGCTCCCTGCCCATGGAATTAGTTCTTTAAGGTCCCTTCCAACCCAAACCATTCTGTGATTCTAAGCTGGCAAGAGAGCTACTGAAATACATTTAGGGATAAAGCCATATACATCAGAACATCTCTTAAATCCAGATTGCCCATGGCTCAAAGATAGTGGCTATGTCAACAGCAGTAAATTAAATGTGCTGGGGGCTGTTTTGTCACCAGCATCAACAGACAAGGATTGGTCCACATCTGCATTGCTCTGCTTAGAGCTCCCCAACCACGGACATGCCTACAGGAGCATGGCCCTGGCCTGTGCTGTTTCCTGAGACATCTCCTGAAGGGGCAGAGGAGGGTGCTGGCTGCCCAGCCAAAACACAGCAGATGGTTGAGGTACAGTGTTTGGGGATATTCTCTGATATTGTTTGATGATGACCTGGCCCTTACATGTGGGAAGGATGGGGAACAAGCTGCTGTGAGGGAGGTGAAAGCAGGAAGAAGGGTAACTCCCCCTTTTCAGTGGCTGCCTGAATTTATGGTAGATTAAATGATTACAGAGTTACAGCTTCAGAAGAATTATCTGTGTCTGCCTTGATAAATAGCTGCAGAGAAGTCTTTCCCTTCTTGCTTCTGGGGGGTGGGGGGAAGGGGGGAAGAAAACAAGTGAAAGTATTTCCTCTTCCTGCACCAGAAAAATGTCTGAGGAGAAGGGGGAAGTGTACACATTGCACACTGATATAGCTAAGGATAAACAGAGACCAACCTGACCAAAGTCAGGAAGGCAGCATTAATATCTTCTGTTTCAGCCCCTTCTCAAGTATAAGCCAAATGAGCATGTGTGAGCAACTCAGATGTAGCAGCCGATCTAATACACTGCTCTTGATGAGCAGATCTAAGTAATTATTTTACATCATATGATTAGAAATAATATATTAAAAGCCAATAGGTTTTCAGTTGCTACTCATCAGGGGTCATCCTGCTTGACAGTAGTTTATTCAGGAGTCAGGTGTGCAGTGTAGCCTCTCTTCTTACTGAGTCTTGGAAAGATTATCTGCATTACTTAGAGAGAAGCAGAATAGACAGTTGAAACTATTATCTGAGCTGTAGTTGTGGAACAAAATTATTCCTGTATTCATTTCTAGGTCAGAATTCTTAAAAGGAAATAAAAAGATAAACCCTTCAGAACTAAATAGTATTTTATAGAACAAAAATCTCTAGATAATAAGTAAATAATAAAATCAGTTTTCCAGTGTAGTCTCTCTCTGTAAGAGACCTTTGATGGAACTTTTAGTACAATGGATGGAACATTCCTTAATGCAATTTCTAATATGAAATTAAATCTTGCAGGTTCCACAAATAAATGTTATATCTGGAAAATTATTTTATATTCATTATAAGAAGAGATTAAAAAAAAAGGATTAAAGTGGGCAGAAAAAGGAAAAAAAATTGAAATACTGACAAAAGAGCTTTAAATCAGATCAGAGTTCAATCAAACATATAGAACTTCAAAGACAGTTGGAGTTTTCAGTTCTAACAATTGTCTATATATAAAGTATATTTACATAGGCATGCGAATTCTTGACTGGGTATAGATTTTTTTATATATTATTTTGAAATTTGCTTTATATTGAATTGTGAAAGGAAGAAACAAACAAACAACAACAACAACAACAAAAACAGACTTCCATTGGAAATATTTTGCTTGGCTGTGCTTGCAAAGCATCTGATATGACATGGTGCTGACTGAGATAAGGAAGGTGAGTAACCTCTTTGCCACCAATATGCACAACTTTTGAATTCGGAGCTAAATCCACTTTAGATTAGAATTTTGGCTTCATTGGAGACCAACATATTTTCACATAACTGTGGCTAAAAGGAGTATGATACCCAACGTTTGAACAGCTATAGTATTCAGTTAAGCTTAGGTCTTCTATCAGTTTTCTGTAAGTTTCCATGTAACCTCTAGTTTGTTAGTTTTCCTCTTCCCACAGTGTGCTTCTTTTTGCTTTCTTTTCTGAGTGTGTATGTGTGAAGTCCTTATTTTTATGTTCTATCAGTTTTATTTTTCTAGGCAGACTAAATGGCTTCTGTAAAGAAAAATGAATATTCTTTGATGGAAGTGGAAAACATTTTTCAGTTAATATCTCACTGCCATCTACTGTGCATGTTGTAAAACTGCACTGTGGAGAAAGCTGTGTTTCGGATGTAAGACTACTCGTAGTCAATTTGCTCTGAAGTTGAGGAAAACTCCTCTGAACTCTTAGTAGATTGTGACATATAAATTCAATTCTTTGTGTAGGAATCTATCTCTTAACTAGATGACAATTTCTGATGATACTCAATATTGTCTAGAAGAAAAGAACATCAGATTTTAGTTTTGCTTAAGTAGTTTTCATTCAGGCCATATGAAAAGTAGATACGTACTTTTGGGAGGAAAAGGGTACCTCACTTTGCTAATTCTTGCTCTAAATAATAAAAGCTTTCACTTCTTAGTGGATATGTTGAAATAAAAAGAGCTAGTGGGATTGAGATACAGAAATTTGGGATACAGATTTTTTTTTTTTTCTTTTTTAAGACAATAAATTACTATGTGCTTTTTAAAAATTATCTTTCATCTCTGTCTGGCAACATAAAAACACTTATGCTGTGTTATGTGTAGGATAGCATATAATTATTTACCCTAAATTGTGAAATGATTAAGTTGAAAATAAGATGTCAGAATTCTGACTGTCAAGAACTGAATAAGATATACAAGTTAGCTCTGAATTACCAATGCTTTTGTACCAATTTATGTAGAAATTACAAAGTCTATTCAAGGCACAAATTTCCCTCAGATCAAACAGACAAGAATGTGTAAAAATCATCTAAGTATGCATTTTACATAAGGGAACTCATTTTCATAGTCTATTATTGTAAAAGCTTTATTAATTTCAGTAGGCCAGAAGTATGTATAATTTACATCATTAACTATTAATATTGTACAAAAAAGTAAAAAATAAAACCATTAAGTTTGCAAAATCAAGTACTTCAAAGCTGAAGAAATGCCTTCATTTCCTCGTTCTTCATATCAGTTATGTTACAGTATAATTAGACTTTTTTTTTTCTATTTTTATTCAGTAATTGTTCTGAGGCCTAGTTTGCTCAACAGTATTCAACCCTTAGAACATTAAATAATTCATGACTTTTCCAAGGTGTTCATTGTTCTCATATTTCAGTGCTTTGCAAATATTAACCCATGTTTATAAAATCTGATATTTTGGGATTAGAAATGGTGGCATGGGAAGATTATATACTTTATGTGATCATAACATCCTTTCTGGTGTCTTCTGAAGCAAATGTGTTTATGTAAGACTTCAAACAACAACAGAAATTCAACCAGGAGAATCAGGCACTGTTTTCTGACACTTGTCCCCTTCTGTCCCATCTCCTCAACCCATTTGCTTTTTTTTTTTTTTTTTTTTTTTTTCTCCAGTGCCACCATCCAAGTCCCAATCACTCCCTGCCCAAAATGGCTATTTATTTTGGCTGACCTCCCCCTAGTCATATTCTTTCCATAGAATACACTGAGCATAGACAATTTAAGCCTAAATTTGATAATGTTAAAAAATAACCACAGATTAAATTCTTATTAAGAAAGCTGTAATTAACTCTGTAACAAGTGATAAGGGTAGTGATGCCCATGATGTAAGGTGTTCTATGCTAAAGTTCAATGTGTCAGAGTTTTGTCAGAGTTGGTTTGTAAATCATGCTTTATGTACACTTTAATCTTGAGTTAGTAGCAGTTGGGATTTTATTTTTTCTTTTACTGAATGTATAAGATTTCTTAACAATTTGTGTATATGGCACTTACAGTATCAGATAATTTTCATCCAACTCAAAGTACCAGGGAATGATTTTGTATTGGAGAAAAATTCCTGGACTGAACCCTTTATTTGCTTGTTTGTTTTGTTTGTGTGTTTGTTGTTTTTTTGTTGACTTGAGTGCTATAACTATTCTAGCTCACCCTGCAGAGGAGATGCTGCCATACTCAGGATCTTAATTAGAACTACATTTGTAGTTCTAATGTTTTACAAGTATGCAACATTTGGCTCCTAAAAAGCCAAATGAAATGGAAGAAAAGATCAAAATGTGCACTTAATGAGGTATGCCATTATCCCAGGACACCACTGTGCCTTTACAATGCAGTGCAAATTCTGCATATGAAAATATCAGAAAGGACATTTTTAAGTCCCATCGTTCTGTAGTCATCAATGGAAGAGGAAAATGTTTTGAATAAAGAAAGGAGTATTAGGCATTTGATCTCTCTGAAATAAAATAATTTTTATGTGAGAACACTGAAAATTTGTGAGGGAATTACACTATGAAGTAAAGATGCAGATTTTTTTTTTTTCTTTTGTTAAATGTTTTAGATTGAAATCCTTACTGCCATCATGTGGATGAAAACACATTTCATTTTCTCTGTCTGCTGAAACTAGAAGTGGACATGTTTCATTAGAAGAGCTGTACGTACAACAATATTTACACAGTAAGTGAAGGGCAATTTGGCCGCTGATGTCTGAGCCAAGGGCCTCAAGATGCTGATATCTGAGCCAAGGGCCAAGGGATATGAGTCAGTAAATATATCTGCTTCCTTTTAATTCTGGAGAGTCAGGTGTGCCCTGGTTGTTAAAAATCTGCCCCCCAAATTCTGTCAGGTGAAAGCCACGTTTGCAGCTGAGAGAAATTGATGAAGGCTCCTTCTGAATCAAGTTATGTGTATCCTGAATTGACCAGAAGGGTCAATCCAGAAGGAACATGAAGTAATTCCAAATCCCTTTGAGCTCAAGGTAGGAGACAAGCCAGGGAACTGAGTGCAAATCTCTAATATAGCAACATGCATCTGCTTTAGAAACAATGATAATGAAATGGTAAAAAAGCAACAACATAAAAAGGAAAAATGTACTTCACGTATTGACAAAATTACTCACAGCTATTACTCTATTGTGTATAGACAATTGCTGTGTATATTAGCATAATTGTTTTTTTTTTTTTTTCAGAAATTGATGTTGGAATTACAATATTACTTAGATGTTATTACACCTTTGCCTGTATATTATTATACCATTAGAAATTGTGTTACATTATTGTGTTACAATAACGTTTCATTGCGCAGCATATTGCTTGACCATACACCT
The DNA here is from genome assembly GCA_011075105.1 of Heteronetta atricapilla. NCBI lineage: Eukaryota > Metazoa > Chordata > Aves > Anseriformes > Anatidae > Heteronetta > Heteronetta atricapilla. Next base: position 140,221,122 of record CM021732.1, on the reverse strand, counting down.
GCCATAAACAAGTAGTCCAAAAAAAAAAAAAGTTTAATGAATAACACTGTAAAGATACAGATGATTGAGATAATATAATTTGTAAAAAAAACCAATCATTTACAAAGCAAACAGCAAAATCAAATTGTATAACATTGAAATAAAGGATTTGATTGACTGTCTTTGCCGGTCTTGCTTCTGTGCAGAACTGTGAGATATAGAGTGATAGATAAGCTTTTTTAAGGATTTTATTTGCTAAATAACTGAACACCAAATCTAACTATATTTCTGCTCTTTCTTAGGCCATACACCTATTTCAGTGTCTACACATGACTGTACAAAGTATTAAACATATTTCTCTAAATTATGTTCTGAGCTGACTCAGTTAAAATCGAGGTGCTTTTTTTTTTTTTTTTTTTTTTTTTTTTTTTTTTTTTAGGGAGTTTGAGATAAAAAAATGGTTTTCAAGGAAAAGTTAGTTAGCTCGTAAGCAAGGGAAAAGCCAGTTGAAATAGAAACAGGAATACAGTAACCTGAACAGATCATGTTCAGATATCCTGCTCTTTGACGACTTACTTGTATTTGCTCCCACTGCTGTTCACACCAAGGTCTTCCAAGGATATGTTGTCTGCAGTAATAAAATGAAGACTGAAAATCAGATCTGATGTGGAGGCCTATAACTTGGAAAGGGGAAACAAAGCCCATGGCTATCTGCCAGCTGACAGGTGGGCGAGTTATCGCTAGAGACAATGAGATGTCACTTAAAGAGAATTGCTGGATGCAGATCCCAGGTGCTGCACTCAACGATCTGCTCCCTGGGGTTCTGTTGCTGATAAGGAGGGTTTTATAGGCTATGTGGACCAGGATTACTCTCTCAGATAGTGTCACTCTGTGTCCTGTACAGTAATGCTGTAACCTGCTATTGATGGGAGACAGCTAGAGCCAGGCTGGGAGGAAATGCTGGGCTGAGTTACAGGCTGTGGCAGAGCCTGATGTGAGGTCCCAGTGCCTCCCAGAACATGTGGAGGGGGACTGTAGAGTTTTTCCCTTTTCAGCAACCCTATTTTTACACAGTCTGGGCTGTATAGGTTTCAGCAGTTATTACAAATAGCTTCATCACTCTTACTCAAAGAGGTGGTTTGCTTTTCTGGCCCATAGTGGAGGTTTTGCAGATAAGGCTAGTCCGGCTTTCTTATCCACCCTGCTCCCTCTGAGGGCTGGCAATCCACACAGTGGAGGTAAAACCTGTCCTTGTGTTCCCCCCCTCTTTCTCTTCAGACAACTTGTCCCAAGCCAGGATTTCCTTCTGTGTCTAGTGGCAAGTTCTGGACTAAAATAAACCACTGCTAATATCCACTCCTTTTCAACATGGAATGGGCTGCCCAGGAAAGTGGTGGTCTCCATCTCTGGAGGAAATATGTGGATGTGACTCATATTGTGGACATGGATTAGTGATGGGACTTGCTACTTAATGTTGGACTAGATGATCTCGGAGGTCTTTTCCAACCTAGATGATTCTGTGTTTCTATGGTAACAGCCCAAGTAAACCTAAGAACAGCAGAGCCCCAGGGGAGAGAGGTCCTTGGAGGCAGGGCTTTTGCTCTCAGGATCAGGGAGCATGGCAAGACATGGAGTAGACCACCCAAGTGTCATTGTAGACAAGGTCTACCACCCTGAAATGTCTCCTGGAGTGGAGGGAGCTGCTGTTATGCTTGCTGTTGGTACCCAGGGAAGGTCTCCTCTGATGGCCATGCTCACCCTGTGACCCTGCTGTTGGGGAACCTGGAGAGTTTGGCTCTCAGATCTTCTCTGGGGATCTGCTTTCTGTATTGTGTTCTTCAAAAGAAGCCTGTAGCAAGACATTTGGAAGTTACTACTATTGACTGTGCTTTTGCTGACAAAATCAGGACTATAATCGAAGTCTGAATTTAATAAAAGTTCTCATGTGTTGGGACCTCAACAACATATATTGTTTGAACTCTCTAGTCTTTATAGTCACTGCTTTTCTGCTGATCTCTAATCTCTGTTGTATCCTGGTAACAGTATGGGAACTGATGTTTTTCCAAGGAAAACTGTTCATATTCAGCTTTCTGTTTAAAGTGACAGTTGCCATTTGGGACTGTGTTAGCATTGCCAGTCATCTGGATATTGTCTGTGTATTGGCCTGAAAAAAATAAAACTTATGCACAGCACTTGAAATTTAGTGAGCAAACAAAGGTCTCAATAACATGAGAGCAAGTTATGAGGCATGCAGGGCTCCATAGTGCTGCCTTTCCACAGGTTCCTACTGCAGGACATGGGTAAAAGAAGGTGAGTTGCCTTCTTCATGCAGGCAGAAGGATGGCTGCTACAGAGCATCAGCTAGCAATATGATTTGACACTTTCAGGAGCTATTTTGTAAGGCTTAAACATACACACAAAGCAAGCTGTGTGTCATTTTACCTGTGCATGTCAGACTTTTCAGAGGAAAAATAATAGAACCTGTTACTACCTGCAACTTGCAGTAAGCTCTTACTTTAGTTTTCAGGAGGACATTGTAGAGAAAATTAGATGTGGCACTGACTGGAAATTATATTTCTTTTTACTGAGTGTTCTGTACAGTGCAAGACTTCACAATGTGAGATCACTGTGCAAACTGTACAGCAAAACTCTGGTAAAGTTATGGTGGTCTTCTGACTAACAGGATTGTCACTTGTTTCAGTTCATTTTTTCCCTCATCTGCTACTTCCTTAATAATATTTCAAAGACTCAGGTAAAAAAAAAAAAAAAAAAAAAAAGTATATTTAAAATGCAATACAGAATGCAATGTTCAACTATATATTCATCCCAGTTCTGATGCCTTGCAATATACCAACTAATAGAATGACAAAACAAAATTGTGATATGGAAATTTGTGTAATCAAAACCATCTTGTTGTAATGCCCCTTTGTGTCAAGTATTACTTCTCTCTGACCTCATTAGGTGTGCCTAGTCATTAGATACAGTGTTACTAAAGAGCTTTAACTTAAAAGCGGCTTTGATTAATGATTGGTTGGACTGAAGTTTTACTTTGTAGGATTAACTAGATTTAAAAATGGCAAAATGCCATAGTAGTATTAATGCCAGACTTTAACGAGAAGCAGAAGTAAACTCCAAGGACCCTTGTGATTTTAATATGGGCTAAACTCATGTTCTCATTACGTTAATGTCCTGTCCTGTTTTAAAAGCCAGTATTGTAATAATTCATAAAGAATAGTAGCATAGGCAGCAGATTAACAGATTACAAATATGTGATCTTAAACATATATCCCTATGTGTTTAATGAATCATATTTTTTATGATTTTAGAATCAGATTCATTCAGCCTTATTATCAAATAGAAAAAAAAAAATAGTACTCATTTGGGCCTTTATTCTTTTAGTTAAAAAACAATGTAGAAGTAAGTCAAAGTCATACTAGCAAACATTTCTCCCAATTAATAATGTGCTCTCATTGTAGTTAAAAAAAAAATCTTCACATTTTTGTGTTATCACCTATTTGAAATTTCTTTTTTGTTTTCTTACATTAATTTACTTCTCTTGAAAGTTTAGAGTTGACACCTCTAGAGATTAATGTCATTTTTTCTCCATTGATAACATATTTCAGTGTATCATACTGCCAAGAAAACACAGACCACTCTCACTCAAGACAAAATTCAGTCATCTCCTTAAATCCTACTAAAGTTTATAGAATTTAAGCATACGTATAAATGTTAACACAATGCTGAATTAAGATCATTCTGTCTAAATTTTTTTTCCATGGGATCTTTGCTAAATTAGTCAAAAGGGCATTGATTTGTTATTAGAGGTGAACAGCAAAAAAAATCTTTCTCCTTTCAGGAACTCTGAGAATCCCTGATAATCTCTGAAAATTTTTCCTGTATTGATCCTGATTTCATGATTTTGGTTATTTTTCAGTGAACTTACAGTAACAGAAAGTGCGTAATGAATTTTGTGTTTCAGTGCAATAATGTGCTGTGAGAATTAGGCAGTGTGTGCTAATCATCAATAACAGCAGTTCTTTACAGAGGCGGCATTCCTTCTGCCAAAGCATGTGGGACTACATCCAGCCAAATACTTGGGTTGCAATGCCTAATTTCTCATGTAAATCAGGGATATATTGGACTTGACTTAAATAGGATTACTCACTCAAGCAAATTTACGCAAGGGTCTAAGGCATGTATCCAGCTTTTAGTGAGTTAGAGTCTACGTACTTATTTGGCTCTGGGCCCTAGGCACTTGCATAACATTGCTTGTATGAATTATCCCATTAAACTAAGACCCACATAAACATTATTATTCATACCAGCAAAGCTGTTCATGTGGACAAGTGCTGACAGTTGGGGATACTGCTTCCTCTTGTACTGTATTGAAAAGTTCTGTTTTCACTGATGATCAAAGCTTATTAACCGAGCATTACATCTGCAGTCTCCTTCAGTAATTTCTGTGCCACTGAGTTCTTTGACTACAGTCTAATATTGACTTGTATTCTTTACTTAATTGGCTCATTGATATTTATTTTGATTGATTGATTGATTGATTTATTTATTTATTTTAGGAAGAAGGGCAACAAAAACAAAGGAGAAAAAAAAGAAGAAAAAGAATTTGATGGAGAGGGCTCAGAAGCAGCACAGCATCTTTTTAGCTACAGATAAAACAAGCCAGTAAAGACTTGATTTTTTTTTTTTTTTAATATATTTTTGCAAAGTGCACAAAAGCTGCTATATGCTCCTGCCCATGGATGCACTACGATTCAGCTGCTTTAACAGTATTGGTGGCAAATAACTTGTGAAAAGAAGCCCACAAGCTTGTTTGTTTTATTTATATATTTTTTATTTTATTTTTTCGTCTTATTTTTGACCTGAAGACTTCAAGGTCAGGAGTGCACTGAGTTGAATCAGTGGAAGTGGTGCTGAAGTGTGTCAAAGATTTTGTACTGAGTGCTTGGTCAACATGTTGACTCTGAATGGAAGCAGGAAAGAAACCTATGTATCACCATTAGGCGGACTTGTGCATATTTAAATAAAAAAAGAAGTCTTGGTGTTGTAGGTACTATTGCATTTATGGATGTTTTTCCCTATATTTGTACATTTCAAGATTAAATGGGTATGACTTACCTACTTAGTGTTAATGTGCATTGTTCTCAGCACCTGCTACATTGAAACAGTTGTATAATAAAACTGCTTTAAAACAATATACCACAGGAATTACTGCTTAGAGTTATGGATAAGCAACAGACCCTACGTGTACATATTATGCTGTCTACATATAAATGAACATATTTACTGTACATCTATGCATTTTTATGTATAATACTTTATACAGGTTTAAAGTTATGCCCTGTTGGTTCTAGTAATATACTTTAAAATAACCCAGTAAATGTTTACTTTTTACTATGTTTTAAGCATATTTTCATATTTCTCAATAGTTCCAAACTGGATTTTTTTCTCATTTGTAAAGCATATTCAGATGGCTAAACTACCTGGTACTGACCCTCACAGCAGACACTGGAGTGTCAGCTCTGAAGTATATTTACCATACTATTAAAACAAAAGTATTTTCTGCTATTTTTTACTCCTATCTCATCCCCAGTGTATTTTGTCTAAGAAAAAGAAGGGTAACTTTTTAAAGATGAGGCATAATGACGATAGATATTTTGAGTATCAGGAAATATTTTTTTTTCAGAAGTTCTTGGGATCTAAGATTGTATGTATGATGCACAATGATTTATTTCTTAGTCCTGATCCAGTCAGATACAGTAATTGAACACCTGAGTACAGAGAATAAAAAGAAAAACACTGTAAGATCAGTCATTCAACAGTATATCAAGCACCAGTCAATATCCCAGAATTGCCAGTTACTTGCAGGTTTAGAAAATTTAATCTGTATCTGGGTTGGGGACTGGGGGAGGGGACACAGGGGGTTGTCTGTAGGAAGTTAAAATGGCTCAGGATGTCTAATTTGGCAGTCCTGCATTATTGGGCTTGTATTTGAGGAGATATTTGAATATGTGCTTGGAAAAGCCCACACTAAAACTGCTGTCACTTGTGCTGTCAGTTAGAGAATTTATTCTAGTTCTAGGACTAAACCTTGCATTGCTACCTACAAAAACCAAGGTGTGGTGTTAAAAGTATTTATATTTAAGTTGTGACAGGTCTGTGTAACATGTTTATCCTAACAAAAGGATCATTCCTTTAAATAAAAATCTAGGAATCTGTTGTTTCCATCCCCCACTCCTGTACTTCTGAGCTAGGATAATACTGAATGTAGTGGATGTGCTGCTTGTATAGGCTCCACCAAGAGCCATTGCTCCATAGTGTAAGCTCTGGCAGTTAGCAAGCTACTGAGGGAGTTCATCTCTCCCAGGCATGGGTATTTGGCCTTATTAACATAAAGAGAAATGACTGTCTGGAACCCATCCCTCCCAAGGATTGACATCTGGCTCAGTTAATGTTAGAATGATTCTCCTCACCTCTTTTTTTGGTTTGAAACAGTAGGTAAGTGGGTCCGCTGCAACTGCTTGCCAGAAAAGAGGGAGAAGAGGGGAAGGTGCTGTCTGAATGCTCTCTCACTGTGATCAAGTCCATAAAGCTTCTGTCTGACCTGGCTTAAATTGTACTTGCGTTACTGCACATGTGGAGTCCCAGTGTTCTCCAACAAAGAAAAAGGTAAAAGAGACCACAGAGCCCTACAAATCTCTTTTTGAGACATACTTTCGAAAAATCCCACAGATCTTATTTTTAGGTTTTTTATGTGTTGTATGCTTTATGAATAAACTAGGGAAATAAAGCACCTATAAGCACAAATATATTCATACTTACCTAGGACACATTGCTAAAAATGTGCAGAATTTAGACACATACAAACATTCCATGAAACTGCTTGTGGACTTCCACTTAACCATGAGGTTTTCACCTTTCATTTAGAATATGTTCATATTTACCTAGAACATAACAATGTTAAGCATAGTAAGATTGTTCTGATCCTGGGCTGCTATTTTGGACTTTAAATGCTCACTTTAAAATAATAATAATAATAATAACAATAATAGAAAAGGACAATAAGAATTGTAGCTGCCTTTTTGCTTACTGGTTATCAAATTTGGCTGTAAGTGCAGTGAATACCTTCATACCATCCTTCTAGTAGTGGTTACAAATACTGTATTAGGCATGTCATGGAAAGAATGCTACAAAATACAATAAAATGTTGTCACAAGCTTCTGACTAAAATATTTTTGGTCCTTTTTAATTCAAGGAGTGCCTTCCTTCAGAATAGCATGCAAACAGAAGAATTGGAGAAAGTGTGTGGATGCAGATTTTCTCACACTGAAGTGGAAAATATGGAGGTTTTTCCAACAGATATGGTTTTGTCAATATTTACAACATGTTTGAAAAGGATACAGGCACTATAGATTAGAAACACATTGATTTATTTTTTCCTAGTCATCTTCATATATAGATTTTCCTTGAGAGTACAGACACAGGAAACTCATCTCTAAGTAACAAGTGCCCTTGTGTGGTTTCTTCTTTGACCTAGACATCTACTTTTATCTTGCTTTTGCACAGCAGATTCTATAAAAGCACTCATAGTGTTTGAGATGTCATCATACTTCTCTTGAAGTTGGCAAGGATCTTGATAGACCATCTGGTCCCAGTCCCCAAGAGGGCTGACCTCAAAGTTAAATCAGATATGTCTGAAGTGGAGGATTTCACAACCTTTTTAGTCCCTGTTGCAGCATTTGACCACCTTCACAGGGAAGTTTTCTCCTTTTGTCCAATAAGAATTTTGTCATTGTGACTTTTCTGTCTGTTATTTTTCATCCTGAACTCAGTCTCCTCTCTAAACCCTGTTCTGGCAGCTGAAGACTGCAGCTAGATATCCCTCTAACATCTCCTTCAGGTTAAATAACCATAAATTACATTTTTTTTTTCCTTTCAGAGCTGTCACTGCCTTTTGAATCCAATTGTTTCTTTAAATACCAGAAGGATTTGGAGCCATGGAGCTTCTGTCTTCACATTGTTTTTATGGCTCTACTTTAAACATTAACTATTGGATTTTTTTTTTTTTTTTTTTTTTTTTTTAATCTAGAGAAGATTCAAATTAGCAGGATAAAGAACTTCCCATGCTAGCAAATCTATTAGCAAAAAAATGTTTCATTGAGATGATGTCCAAAGAATTCCTTTTCCAAAACATACATTCTTTTATTCAGTTTTCTCAGAAGAGAGAACTTCATAGCCTCACCCTCCTTTTAATGACTTCTGTATCCTCAGTATGCCCTGCATTCTCCTAGCCTTCTAATAAAAACACAGGTGAACATTTAAAGCAACTATTCTGTGGCTGGCTGGTCTTTAATGCTTCTCAGCTGTTCTTGCTAGTGATAAATTATTACTACATTTTTATTTCATTATTGCTGGTTAAAAAAAAACAAACAACCAACCAACAAACAAAAACTTGTGCTCCACAATATGGTAATTCAAACCTTTCATATTACAAATGTCAGTAATAGGAAATTGTTCTCTGACACTATATACAATATATACTATACTATATATATATGTACTATATATATATAAAGATGCCCATGAAAGAAAAGTGAATATCTATAGAACATGTGAGATGTTTTCCCTTAGCAATATGAGTTTGTAGTGCAGAACAGAAATAAATGTTAGATTTTCATACACAAAACATCATGTTAACTCATTGTTTTTTGATTAAAAAAAAAAAAAAAATCTTAATTGAAAGATTCTAAATTGAGAAGACTTTTACAAGTAGACTAAGACCAAAATTAATGTTTCAACTTTCTTATGTTTATGAAATAGCATGTAGGATAAAACTAACTGTATACTACCTGTAAAAGTGCCATGATTTTTAAAAGCGTGGGTGATGCTACTGATTACTGAAGCAGGTTGTATAAGAGTCTTTTGAATTCAAAATGCACATCTCTTTCCCTTCACCAACAAAACGTACTTATCTCTTGACACTACTAGTTCACTTCCACTTCTGATGGTGTAAGCCAGCACAAATTCCAGTAAAGACTCATGTTATTTTGGACTGACACCAACAAGAACAGAATGTACCCTTCTCACAACGTAACCCACAAACCACTATCAGCTTTCTGTTTAGTTCTTCACTGAAAGCTCTACACCAAGCCTGGCATTGTTTCTTTCAAGAGAAGCCTCTGTCCAGGAGTGAAGAAACAATATTAAATTTAGGAAGTATTAGGGCAACCTGACCTACAGGATGCCTTTAGCCCATTGTGTAACTTTTCAAGGCTTCAACAGATTTTATTATTATTATTATTATTTTATTTTTAGGCAAGCTAGCACTATTTATGTCTAATATAGTCCAGTGAAGTTCTGAACTCCAGGGAAGTTGGAACCTTACCTAAACTGGCTGGTAGTATCTCTGTGGTTATGCCTCCGGAGAAATTGCTGCCCAGACTCCTTGTTTTCAAGTTATGTCTTCAGTGACACAAAAGCAATCTTGTTGATCTAATTGAAAAATACCAATGAAACTAACTAAAAGTTTATAAACCACAAATGAATAAACACTAAAAATGAGGCTGATTTGTTTCTCCCCAGTCACTTCTCAAAATGGAAATTCAGTTCAAGTGAAAAAAGTGATTGCCCAGATAGTATCAGTTGGAGAATATGGCTTGGCTTGCAAATATGTCTTAGCTCTTTCCTATCAGACTTTTTTTTTTTTTTTTTTGGGGGGGGGGGGGGAATAAGATTTTTTTTTCCCTGAATTCCTCTTTTTATTGGAAATTTTGGTGACAGGCCATGTGTTCTTTCTCTTTCTGAGCAGACTTGGAGGTATTGGTTGCCATTTACAGAAGCTAAGTTCTGTAACTGCAGGGGGGCTTCTGATCTTTCCTCCAGAATCATTTCAGTCTTTTATTGAATTGCTATATATACACAAAAAATCTCAGGGACATGGAGTACAGCCACAGGATTTATGTCTTCCAGTTTGGTGCTCTCCTTTTAGCCTTGTTTTCTTTGTTACACTCTGGCCTGTCTTTAGCAGGAGGAATGAACTGTGCTTCTATCAGAAATGCTTTATAGCTTCCTTATTCTGTCAGGTAGGGCATGAGGATTCAAACTGTGAGGCTGATCCTAATAATTTTATAGGGATATTTTATAATCAGATGTTTTCTTTCTAGAGAGCTAGAGAAGTTCATGGACTACGGGTCCTTAAACAGATGAGAGGATAAGGTAAGTATGTATTTTCTAACATCCTTTATCTAAAACAGGAATAAGTGAGTATATACACCCCCAATCTGATGACCATCCTTCATCTAATGGTTGCAGATGTTGAGGGAGTTCAAGAGACTGCAGATAATGGCAAAGGCTCATGTGCTCTCCTTACGCAGTATCTACCAGTTCTGCTACTGGAGACAGAATATTGAACTATCCTTTTGAGCCATTAGAGCCTGTTTTTATTTTTATTTTTAAAATTTTACATATATGTAGAAATATATAGTGTTTGTTGCTCTACTAAGTTTAGATAAGATTTTTTTCCCATCATCCTGCATGCATCGTGAATTCATAAATTCAAATCAGTTAAATCCCAGTTCAATGGGATGGTCCAAAATCAATTTATTTTTTTCTATTCTTTTGGAACAGTTGATAAAGACAGTTGGTGACTTTGCTAGAAAATAGTACAAGGTTCTACCACTTAAAGGTATATTTGACTTTGGACTAAGATCTTGAATATTTTTCCAGCTTATGACAAACTGCTAGTTCACAGAACACTAGCCAACAACAAGAATGAACGTGAAAGAAAATTTTTTCATCTGAATTTTTATGCAGTTATGATGATGATGCATGAATGCCAAATGATAGCATCTAGAAAGTCTTCACTGGGATGACCAAAATTTTATTTCTTCTGATCATAAATGAGCTGCATTTCTGCAATAGTGACCAGTTGAATGGGGCAATCATTCTTCATTCTTATTCTCATTTTGTTATTGCTTTTCATCTGTGCAAACAGTACAGTACAATAATTTTTATTTTTATTGTTATTTTTGCCTACTCTTTCTTCCCCTTCTCTCCTGTCCCCAGTGCTCCCTTTACCATGCTTCAAGGAAATCCCATGAGCCCTAACCTGCAGATGCTTTGTAATATGTGGCAGACTTGCAGAAATTTCAGAGCATATTTCCTAGTTGTACATCCAGCCACTCTGAAGAAAATCCAGAAGTTATTTCAGAGAGAGAAATTAGGTAGTGCTTTTATATTGAAGAAATATATTAATTCCTATAATTTATCTGGTGAGCTTCAATTTTGAAGTGTGATATAAAAAGAAAGGGCAGACGTGATCTGAGAAGCCTCTAATTTTTTTTCTTAGAAAAGTGAGATCTTTAACCATAATGGGTCTCAAGAATATCAGTGTGTTTTTAAAAAGAAGCCTAACATTACTGTCCTGAATATACAGAGGAGCTGGAGAACTCAGCTGTACAACCGAGCATTCTGTCACAAATAACATTGTCATAAAATCAAATTACCGTTTCCCTATTAAAATGTCAAATTAACAGGTATAAGTATAGATTCAGACTGAGGATTCTTGGCAAATACAGGCTATTTAAGACCCTTTGTTAACAGTGAAGATGTATGATGTATTTCAGCCTGGGCTATAGCATCACCAAGGCTTTATTCGAGATCAGTCTTAAAACTCAACATATGTTTCTTAAAATTTAGAGTAGGACTTGAAACTGAGATGGATTTTGATTGCTAAGCAGCTTTGGTGTGTGTTCTCCCCCCCCAGCACCCCCCCCCCCGCCCACGGGGGATATAGCAGGATAGCACAATTCCTGATGTGTGTTTTCCTCCATCTAACTTTGTCTCAAAACCAGAAAGCTATTCTTCCTTTCCACTTCAAGTGGGAGTGCCTTCCTTCATCCTGCTTTCACCTTCCTAACTTTTCCAGCAGCAAAACTGCACAAGCTGTAGCCCATTTTGAATGCTACATTTGTCGAATGGAAGTCGCTTTCCTTTTCTGTAGAAACTTTTGTACCTCCCCAGCCCTCTAGAAATAGTTTAAAGGTTTTGAGAGCAGATCATGCTCCACAATACTGAAGCAGTTTTGACATTGATTGACAGCAACAAGGTCTTCTGTATACACTGTGTGTATTTTGTGTGTATTTTCTGCCTTCCTGGGAAATGAGCAAGGATGGGTTGACTAGGTAGGCTAAAATGAGTGAGATTCAGAATTTGACTGTAGTGGTGTTAATTGTAATGAATTTATTTGTCACTGATAAGTTATGCACAACACTAAGCACACACATCCTCTGCTTTGTTAGTTACATGCTATTCCAGTTCTCTCACTGTTATACAGAAATCCTTTTATGCTAATTTTTGCTCTCTATTGTTTATAAAATTTGGTTCCACAGAGCATTCAGTGAGGAAAAGAGTTGCACAAAATGTTTTTTTGATGAAAGATCTCACACAGGACCTGCTTCAAACATGACACACACATGTTTTCCACATGGCATCAGCTATGCAAAGTGCACCTGGGTCAGTGAATCACAATTTAAAAACTCTCAAAAGTATACAATTGTTTTTGGAGGAAATGAAAAATACATGTCCAGGTGAGACTTAATAGCAAATCTACCTAAATATATATAAAATCACATTAACATCTCATATATAAAATTTTAGATCTTTGCTTAGCCTGGCCTAGCCTTTTAACAATTATTTTGTCCTCCATTGTACTGAAAATAGTATGAAATGGAAACCCATTTAAGTGTGATTTAAGCAATTTGCAAGGGAGATTAGTTGCCTACATGGAATATGAAAGCCCTGCATGTAATATTCTGAAGGACTAGATGTGCATATGGCCAGGGAGAAGGGCAACGCACAGGCAGTATCTAGCTTTTAATTCTTGTATAACTGTGTCTGTACAGTTGTGGTGGTACTGCTGAGGACTGACTCACTAGCCTTTTTTAAGTTGCCTGTGGCAGCCAGATACTTTGGAGTTCACAGCTGTCTGCTCCACAGGCTGCCAGAGATCAGTCTTTAGCCTTGCTAGGGTTGATGAGATACATATATTAATCTAAATTGAAATAGATAGAGATAAATCTGAGTATAGTAGTATGTAAATCACAGCATCCCAGAAACAATGGGATGTTACATAGTATGTAACATGCTGCTATATTGCATTAATCTGAGACACGTGCAGGTGCAGGAGTCTCATCAAATATTACAGCTGAATCTGTAGATGTTTCTGAGATGAAGCTATTCAGATGCCACTGTATTCATCTGATATGTGAGCTCCCAGAAGATACATTGAGACTTCAGTGAATCACTAATGAATATAAGAAGGCAGAAATCTGTAAAAATACAGATTTCTAAAAATACAGATTTTTAGACAGCTGGTGTCTAAAACGTCATTCCCTACCCCCACCCACTTTTTTTTTTTTTTTTTTTTATTTGAGAAAATTCACATGGGCACTCATTCAGATGCAGATAAAGACAAAAACAAACACATTCCCAAAATGTTTTGCTTAGATTGAAGAACAGTGTAATCTTAAACTGGCAAGTGTCCTACCTGTAAACATTTTGGAAGTTAACATCAGATGTAATCAGAAGTGCAGTCTCACAAATGCTGTTTGCTAGTGAAGTCTCTCCACGGTTACATTCCATGCAGATTTAGCCCTTCAGAGCAAAGCACTTCTAAAATGTATCTTATATTTCCATGTTTAATAATTGTTTCATAGTAACAGTAGTAAAGAAACACATGATGTTTTGTATATATGGAACCAAAAAAAAAAAAAAAAAAAAAAAAAGCTATTTGCACAGGACACTAGGACACTGAGATCTTAAAAGGAAATGAGTCCATCCATTATCTCACAGACCAAGACCAGCTGTATCTGACTCTGACCAGTTGTATAAAACTATGTGCCATATGGAATAGTATGTGGCACAATCAGGCAAGCAGCTGAAGTTCTGATATAAAGATGAATCTGGTCAAAATTTACTTTGTAAATATGAACACACACAAAAAAATCATTTTTAAGAACTGAACTTGTAGATGAGATCTTCTTTGCTGCTCTCCATTCAGTCTATGTAGGTAAACTTGTTCACTTCTGAAGAAATAAATTCTTAATGATGACAGAAGATCTTCATGAAAAAGTGCAATTACTGCTGCAGTTTTTCATCAGTGGAGGACAGCATAAACTGTAAAACTCATATAAGCTTAGTAAGTCCTCAAAATATCCTCTTTTTTTTTTTTTTTTTTTTTTTTTTTTTTTTTGTCCAAGAATATTATATATCCTGGTACCTCTGGATCATAGGAAAGATAGAAAGCATGTGTGCAAATAGGAACTTGTCTACAGAACGGGAAGCCACTGGCTTGGACCCAGTGCTTTGCATATTCAGCACCAGTTCAATGCCAGTTATGCAAATTGCTACCTAGAAGACTGTGAGTTTCATAATTGTTATTTAGCTTCTTAGAAAAAGTTACAAGCTTTTAGTTTTTAGTCTTTGGAAGGAGAGAGAGAGAGAGAGAGAGGATTAGTTCTTTCATGAGTTGTTTATTTCAGTAAATGATACAAAGAGAGAAGAATTGGGGTACAATTGGTACCTGTCAATTTGCAAAACTACTTTTTGTGTTAAAAAAATGAGCCTAAATAACCACTTTATATACCATTTACAAGTTCAAAGGATTCTTTTGATGGGAAACCTTTGGGAGTGTGAAGAATTAGAGTATGACATAAATATTTGAAGTGTTAGAAAGCCAGCGCTATCTTCACAGTAGCTTGTCCTACATGATCATTTTGGTTTTCAGCATACCTTATTTTCTTTTCCAATTTTACATTGGACATATAAGCATAAGTGGGCATAAATTGCAAGGTTTAAGCTATAAGGGTAAGCAGTGGTGATCTGTGCAGGGTGGCCATGAACAGTGCTGTGATGGTCACTGCTGCTTCCAGCTGGCTCTGCAACTAGAGTCATCAACTGTGGGAAAACCTATCACTGACCAAAACTTTAGCCAAACACAGAGACCCCCAGTGCTGTTACTCAGAAATATTTTAAAAAGACACTGGTGGCTGCAAGGGTCTGGAGAGGTACTTTTATAGCAGGAGATGCTCCATGCTGAAGGAGGATATGGTCTCCCTGAGAGGCCTGTGAGCACACTGCACCAGGGAAGAGACAACACCTAAGGAACTGAAGCTCTTACCAGGGTAGGGATACCCCTGAGGGACTGCAGCTATGGATGTCTGGTGCCACCCCTGAGGGTCTCAGCTCACTACCTCACTGCAGAAGTTTTGACAGACCAAGCGTAACCCACAGCAGAAAGAAGGATAATAGAGACTGAAGACCCAGGAGGAGTTTTTGTAAATATGTGTGCATGTATGTGTGTGCATATTATTTTTTTCAATACCAAACTCGATAAGTAGAGGTTGCATGTGTTGGCACTCTAGCAAAATTCCCATTTTGCCCACAACAGCACAGGATAAAGCAGAATGGTAACACTGATTGTTCCAGTTCCTTATGCAAAATTCTTTATTCATTTAATTATTTTACAATTTTCCTGAAAACTATTTTTCAAATTCTTTGAATCCTTGTTGGAAATAATGAAAGTAGCCAATTTAGAAAAATTAGCACCCTCCCCATGAAAAGTGGTTCATAATACCCTGGCTTGTGTTGGTATGCCAGACTGGGAAAACTTTCAGTATTCATTCTGTGGTGCATGGTCACTTGCTTAGGATCCCAGAAACAGGCTGCAGCAGGAGAAAAAAGGTACGTTGAGCTAATACTGTGATGCTATAGAGAGAAGCATGACAAAATATGTTAGCCAGTCATATTTCAGATCAGCTGAGCTTCAGTTTTAATCTGAAAATTCTCCACACACTGAGAAGTGTAGAATGCCAGGCAGTGCCAAGCTGAGGGAACTGCTAACAACATTGGGGTTACAGAGGTAGTTACAAGGTCCTAAGACCTGTTAAAAGGTCCTGGTCCATCAGACAGGGCAACAGCTTTTTCAGTCTGAAAACCCCTAGGAGTTTATGGGGACGCAGTAAAAGAACAAACTGTGCTGGTTTTGTTGACAGCTTAACATTTGTTTGGTGTTTCTTTTTGCTTCCTTGAAATTATATCAGAAGTTGTGTGTGAATATTTCCAGGTAATTTGCTGTCTGAAATGATGTGTTTGGCAAGAGTTCTGCAGAAACAGATGAGTTTCATTCCCTGATTGAAGGTGATTTCTGATTCTGATTGGAAATGTAGCAGCAGTACTTAAAAAAAAAAAAAAAAAAAAAAAAAAAAAAAAAAAGAGAAAAAGAGAAAAAAAAAGAGAGAGAGAGAGAGAGAATTAAATATGATTAAATATGGACCTTAATTAGTAGCTCCATTTCATTGTACAGTAATGGAGATCTGGAATAGAAACAGATGCTTAACTTCACAAAAATTAGTGTTCGCAAATGCCCCTGTGTTACAGCATCTCTGATGTTACTGTTCAGGCTCCTAGGTAAGAGTCAATTCAAAACCATTTAATGTATAACCCTGGGTTTTTAAGGGGATCTTGGCTGATCATGCTGTACTTGAGGCATATGCCACAGCAGAGCAAATCTAGATCAGTACTTCTGCAGTCAGCAAGCATCCCCTTGAACAGATGAACTGATATTGCAGGTTTTCCTGGCTGAACAAGTAGGAATTAAGGTAACTTGTCGCAGCTGTGGGGTATTGTAGTGTTAATCCTTTTCCCAAGAATAAGTCACTTGGGTAAGCACCAAGGCCACAATGTTCTTCAAGGAAACCATTTTGCACAAAGCTGGCATTTTATTTAATGGTCTGCAGTAGAAAGCAATTGGAGGGAAGTATGCTGTTAGAGAGAAACAATTGAGGGAAAGAGGTTTTCCCATCACAAAATCTCTCCCATCAGTGAGATTTTGCCTCATTTCTCTAGTACTCTTCCAAATGTTAGGCTGATATGTTCCTAGGATCACTTTAACTTTTAGGTCACTGGTTTGATTAAAAAAATAGCTGAAAGACTGGAGTTTCTCTTTTTGATTTTTAGAAATATTAACATCTCAACAGGTAGTGCATCCATTATCTTGTCTCCTGATAATTCTTTTGAGAGCCCTTCAGAGAGTTTGAGCCTTGTGCCTTCAAGGGATACATACATTTTCAACCCTATCCAGAGACCTGTCAGAGAATGTCAATATCTACCTGATGCTTTCTTTTGCTCTTGAAAAGAGAAATGGCAGATGCAAAACTGGCCTCAGTGTTGAAACAAATGAAAGAATCAGTGACAGAAAGACCTTCAGCAGGAAGAGCCAGAACTCTGTTGTTGTCATGCAACTGAACAAACTGGAGTTCATTTTTACATATTGGTGAAGAAGTAGATGGTCATAAAAATGTCCCTAAAAGTATTTTGCATAAATGAATCTCCACATCTCTCCCATTCTGGAGATCTGATGAGGATGAGATTTATCAAAGGTACGTTTGAGCAGACTGCCACCTGGGCACACTGCAAAGGTGGAGATCAGCCACCCTGGAAATGATGCAGAGGGCATCCAGTTCTGCTCAGTTCTGTCTGACAACACTTCTGTGCAGGAAACAACAAAATTATCCTGCTCTAGACACCTGCTGTCTCCTGCAATGCTGAGATCCTTCCTTAGGATCAATGCCACATATTCAAACAGCTGCCAAGTCTGAAGAATTTAAAAATTTCAAAATCTTCAGTTTCTGCATGAACTCCCCAATCACTGATCATGTTTTCTGCCTTCATACATTTTCCCTTACTTTCTTCCTATTCATAAAATCCCCAGACCCCGTGTTGTTCTTTAATTCAAGCTGTCTGCACAAAACAAGGGGAAATATTCAGGCATTGCACAACAAAAATGTTTATAATAGTGGAAGATAGCAAGAATGTAACTAAAACAATAGAAAAGATGTATTAGTTCAAAGATGCATTGATAAATTTAATATTAGATAAAGCTGAACTTTCAAGAAGTAAATATTTAAATCAAGCCATGGAAATGACTAGAAATATATGAAGATTTGAGGAAGTACGGTATATTTTTTTGAACAGAGTTCTGCAAAGAGAATGCTAAAATTTGCATTAAACTTTATGTGGATTTCTGTGTATCATAATGCTGAATAGAAGCCAAAGCAGATGTTTTGCTTTGTTGTGTAAATTGGAAGTCAAAGCAGCACTGACAGGACTGAGCTGACTCTTGTTTGCCCTACATGCCTATAATAAATGCTGCCAAGAGAATAGCAGCACTTCATTTCCTTCTAGTTTGTCCAGGCCGTTCTGGATGAGACCTTTGAAAGGAAAGACACCATGGAGGAGAAAGAGGGCAACTACATTCCAAAGCTCTGAGCAGAAACATTTGTATCCTTGTTAGCATGAAAACTAAGACTGTCACAACACGTTCTTGTACATTCCGTCATTTCCCTTAGCAACTGCAGAAGTATAGTCCATATGAAAAAGGGAACTGTCACTCTGAGAGGGGCTTCAAAAAAAGCTGAAAAAGGAACAGAGACTCCTGCTCCATCCCTGCAGAAGCTCACAGATGGTCCAGAAACTTCAAGGGAGTGTATGAGTCTAGAGAGAGACATGATGTGCTGCTGTGCAGCAGCAAATAATTGTATTTTGAGCTCTTTCTGTAACACGTGGCAAGTATTGTCACCAAGAAACATGGAAAAGGAGTAATTTTTAATAACAGCTCTTGACACAACAGTCTTCTCTATTGTCTTCAAAGAGATGGAAAAGGAGACTGCTTTGAGTACATTAACTCTTGGGATTTTATGCACATCCCTTCATCTGATTGTACCTTATTTCCTCTAATCTTACTTTTTTACCATAATTTTGTTTAATTGACTCTCTTATATTTCAAGAGTAATATGCCAACTGTTTGCTTTGTATTAACAAAAGAATATTCCAGTGCTGAAAGAGGTTCTTGAAGTTTTATATTTTACTGTTACATTCCAGCTTGAGCAAGCAGACTTCATACCAGTTCCTTACACATAGCCATCTCTGCTTAAGATGGAGTAAAAGGCTTTTTTTGGTTGCCTGGGACATCTTCCTTAGCCTCAAGCACTGTGAAAAAGACTGCTGTATCCATCTGATCTACAGAATTTATAATTAAGAGACATTAACATTTTTGAAGATATTATCATCTGTCCATCAATTTGTTTTGTCCATTGTTTTTCTGGCCATTGTAGCAAAGGAGCAAGTTCCACTGTCTTGCCTAAATTTCCAGTGGAAAGCTCCATGAAACCCAGAGCAGGAACTGTGCTGTGCTAATCGTTAAGGTAAACATTGTACATTGGGCAACAGAGCAAAATAATGCCAGGCTTGATTTCTGGCCCATTCCTAATCAACATCATCAGGCTGTAGGACACCATACATACGCTAGCATATGACATTGACTTGGTTACCTTTATACCCTGGTGAGACACCTTTTCAACAAAACCCGTCCCTTTAGCTACCTGCTATGTGATTTTATTTAAGGATAGATGGAAGATAGTGATAAACTCTCTCCATGTTGTGATTCATGCACTCATGGGTTCATGCAGAGATAAAGCTTACCAAGCTCTTTTCCTGGAATATTATCAAGGTTGCCTAAAGTTTCCAGTCTGTGGCTTGTCTCTGCACCATGTAGACTTTGGACTTCAATGCCAGTTCTGAATTGTTTTCAAAATACCATGTTACTAGATTTAGCTCTGTCCTGTTCATTTCCAGTTAACTGCCCTGCTTTTTAAAATATCCTTTTACTATATACTTTTCTGGCTCAACTGCCCTCCAGTCCCACTGTGTTGATATTGCTCTTATTTTCTACAGGAATAAGCCAGGACTAGCAGCACCATGGAGAAAGGGTCCTACTAGTCTTTTGGGTTTAGCAAAGAGGAGTCAATTACTTTACCATCTTCTTCCCATCAGTAATACCTAAACAATTTGTCACTGTGCAGCAGGGTATAATAGAACATTATTACTTAACAACTATTATGTTCATGTATGACTTCTTGCTAACAGCTTAACAGTTTTGCATCAGAAGAAGATTAACAGATTAGATTTCACAAAGAACCCACATCACACAAATCTTCAAAAGATTTTCTCAAAGGGACAAGAACCAAAATAAACACTGCTTGAAAATAAGGGAGTTCATCAAAATTGACCACTGCTTCCTTTGAAAGTAATCAAATGAAGATTCATGGGCAATAAGTATCCTCTGGAGGCGGATTTTTTTTTTTTTTTTTTTTTTGGTTCTTAATGAAAATCCATCTGTTAATAAAGATTTCGGTAAATCCTTCAATCTGCAGAGATCCCAGACTCAGATCAGAAAAGACTCTTCATATACAGACCTCTTCCTTCCTTCCTCCCTTCCTCCCTTCCTTCCTTCCTTTCTCCCTCTCTTCCTTCCTTCCTTTCTCCCTCTCTTCCTTCCTTCCTTCCTTCCTTCCTTCCTTCCTTCCTTCCTTCCTTCCTTCCTTC